>CM027124.1:37670100-38046823 GCA_015476505.1 Urochloa ruziziensis
GGTTAGCCGGGACTCTAGCTAGCATTGTCCCAGCCGTGATATGCAGAGCTGCAGAGGGGAATCAATAACCTTGTTGCATTTTCATAGGCACAGACAGGTAGTTCATCTTGTGACTGGCTACACAACAAACTTCTTCGAAGCTTATAAATCAATAGCATTAGGATCGTCAACACTCTCACGGTGCAACTGGTCAGCCGGACGCACCAAAGAAGTAGTGTTCTGAGCCAGCCCGGGTTCGAGTCACGGCATCATCTTCTTAAGAGGAAAATCAGGGGACGTCTCTCCCCGGGTCGAATCTTAGCATTTGAATCGGATCCATGCAGAAAATATCCAGTTTATGCTAACTACTGAATGACATAAATTATATTCAAAACATAGTGTTTAATACATGGTCTAGCATGCATCAACACAGAATATCCAGTTTATGCTAACTACTGAATGACATAAATTATATTCATAACATAGTGTTTAATACATGGTCTAGCATGCATCAACGCAAAATATCCTAGCATCAACACAACAAATGAAAGAGAGGAAATGATCCACGAGGAAATGAAGAGATCAATATGCTCACTCCCTACCCAAATGTCCGTGAAAATGAATGTTCCTGGAAACGAGCATTATGAAGAGAGAAAATAAATGTTCCACTTGCATTTTTCAAGGGAACCAAATGGAAAATAAATAGCGTATCAGCATACCAATTTATGCATTATTTCCACCAGGAACAAGCCATGGTTCAAATCAAAGATTGAATAGCAGAATTGAAGAGCTTCCATGGCCCACATATTTTACAGGTTTTTTTTTGAAATAAACGGCAGGAGCACTGCCACATCATATAAGAAGAAAAAACATTCGTACATAACGCGCCAAAGCGAACACCACCCCCTCACAAACAACTCACGCAAACGACGCACACAGCAAAACACTACACCGCCACATTCCGGGAGAGGAGCCAAAACAAGCCACCGCGGACTGCGACGTCGTCGCCAACGTTGTGCCACACCGAATGTTGCGGCCCGCTGCAAGCCCTAAGCGGAAACTCGTAACTCCTTCACCATGGGAGTATCACCCTCAAGCCACACACCAGATCGTCATCTTCCTGTCCCAGTGGATCTTCAGCATAACACTCTCGTCGCAGCGCTGATGAAAATTACTGATCCTGGCCACTCTGCGTGGGGGGCTCCCCTCTCCCACCGCCTCTCACTCCTCTACCAAGGACTTTAGATATGTGAAACTGCTAAGGGAGCCCCACCTCCAACCAGCCGAAACCGGGATCCCCACAACACCATGCGCGCCTCCAGACCTCCAGCACCCATGGGTCCACTGCACCATCCTGCAAACATGGACCAAGCGCACGTCCTCTGCCGTTCTGCACAGGTCTAGCCAAGACGAGTCTTAGATGCGACACCTCCAACGAGGTCACGACGCTAATGACGCCGCCGTCGCAGGGTTCACACCCTAGAGAACCCCATGCAAAAGGAACATGATGCCTCACAATGGTACCCCCAGCGGGAAACGACGCCACAAAGGCGTCGTCACCATCGCCACCGACACTAATGTCAGTGAAGGCTTTCGCCTACTCGGCACCATACCTTCACACGCTCTTGGCCGAGCCAGCAAGTGCGCTTTGTTGCCTCCACATCGCCTCAACCCGAAGAAGTGCAGTGCAGCCGAAGCACTACCACAACACCTTCAACCTGCACATTCCATTCTCCCAGCCCCACCACCTCGGCGGTGCCAGATCGAGATCGCCGACGAGGAGAGTAGTAGCCATGTCGCCCCACGCGCAAACCACCTCCAACCTTAGCTGCTGCCCACGCGCAGACCCCAACCCCAACCTTCAGGCCAAACCAGGCCCATGAGGGTCAGAGCCGGCAGCATCGGCCGCAGCCCGCCGGCACCATTGCGCCGGCCACTGCCTCTTCGCGCCGTCCCGGCGCGCCGCCGCACGCCGCAGTTGCCGCCATCCCCAACACACCGACGGCGCGCGCCCTCACCGCGCCGCCCTCAGATCTGGTCAGGGCGCCTCCGGATCTGAGGGCCTCCGCCTTCGACGCCGGGGGGACGGCCCGCGCTGGCGAGCAAGCTCTGACGGCTTCCGCCCCGATCCACATGAGCCCAGGGGAAGAGCCACGCCGCCGCCCTCACCACTGGCCACACGGGTTTCCGGCAGCGGGAGGGGCCCGGCGGCGGCTAGGGTTTGAGAAGGTGGGGAGGGGAAGTTGGGAGAGAAAGGGTCCCATTTTACATGTTAAGAAGTCACAAAAAAGCCATACACTCCATGCTCACATGTCCTACATGTTAACATTCACAAGTTCAGAAGGGGGTACGAGTGTACGACATGATCAGAGCAATAGAAGTCATAAGGTTCACAAAGTGTACCACATGATCAGATAGACAAAATTCACATGTTCGACGACGACACAAGTTATCCGCTCCCCATGCGATAGGGAAAAACAGCGGCCTGCAGTCCACCATGAGTTCCAAGGACCGTATGATTGGGAGCCAAGGAACGACGGATTTGCTGTTCCCCACACATGCGGGGAAAACGCGGTCGCCGCACACCTGATGAGAGCAGCCCGCATGCAATGATGAGTGCTTCAGCTAGTGGGCCCGGTGAGCCACAACTGCATGCATGCAAGGCTGCTCCAACTGGTCCCCGCAGCAGCAAGTGGCAGCTAGCCGGTGGCCCCTGCGCATGCATGTAGGAGTAGGTTGTTGGCTGCCGGTCTTGTTTGATGTTTTTTCTTTTGTTTATTTACTATTTCTTTTTCATGTGTATAAAATTTATTCTTTTACTTCACAAAAATATTATTCTATGAGACATGGAGTTTGTCCAACTAGTATTATAATTAGTTCTAAACATATAAAATTTTTGTTCTTTCTATATATATATTTTTGTTCAATAGTTTCTGATAAATACATTTGCTTCAAATTATAGTTTTTTTTGGATCTTCACATGTATATAGTTCTGTTGCATGAGTTACACTATTTATTTATTTCTTATATATCTTGTTCTTTGTGGCTAACATTTTGTTTCGCTTTAACTTACTTAAATTTCATTAGTTTAGATGATTTCTTCCACATATTGATATTTATGTTTCTTCTATACGATATTTTGTTCCACTATATGATTTGTTCCACATGTTAATATTAATGTTCCTTCTATACGATGCTTTTGTTCCTAAAATTACATGATTTGTTTCACTTTTAACTTCTATATGATAATATTTGTTCCACATATTAATATTAATGTTCCTTCTATAATATTATTTTGTTCCTCAAGTTACATGACTTGTTCCGCTTTTAACTTCTATATGATAATATTCTGCTTCACTAGATGATTTGTTCCACATGTTAAAATTTATGTTCCTTCTATACGATATTTTTGTTCCAAAATGTTAGATTATTTGTTGTTGTTGTTAAAATCTGATGAATTGTTCTTTCCATTTTAAAAAATGTTCCATTTTTTTAATTCTAAACATAGTCAAGTGTGGTCTAGTTTTGAAGATTTCGTGACAAGAAATCTAATGGTGAAATCGGTTTTTGATTTCGATGACTAATTCATGAGATATGATTTGTTTTAAAAAACTCTTTTCGTGGGTCCCATGAGGCTGACACAATTTGGACTATTCTGATGCTAATGCTGGAGGTCTCACGGGAAAGAGTTTCGGCGGCTAGAGGTTGTGCGGTGTTGGTTTTCGTGGCGCATGTGCGGGGTATAGTCTCCCCCAAGGAACGACGACGGGGAAGAAGGGCTGCCGTCGGGAGCCGTGCAAGAAGGACGGGAAGAGAAGCTTGCCGGCACCTCGATCTATCCGGCGGAGAGTTTTAATGTCCGGCACGTGGTTCTGGATCTTCCTTCTTTGTTTCTTGAGCTACCTGTAAGAGAACTTGGCTTTTCTCTTTTAATATATAATTAGTCAGTAGGGGAACGCCCCTCCTGTTTCATAAAAAAAACTGAAAACTGGTTCTTGATCCGCATGCATTGGAGAGTGACGGAAACAATCAATGAACTATAATTGTTTTTTTATCTTTCTCTATAAAGTCCTTTTTACACAAGATCTTGCTTCTAGTAAGTGTATTGAAAATTAAAGACAAGGAACAATTCATCCAATTTTACCGCAGAACAAATCTCATGACCGTGCGGAACAACACAATCGTACAAGAGAAACATAAATATTAATATGTGGAGCAAATCATCTAACAAATAAAATATAAGTAACAAAATATTATACAGGAGGGACAAAAATATCATATAGATGGAACATAAATATTAACATGTGAAACAAATCATTAAACTAATGAAATAGAAGTAACAAAATATTATAGAGAAGCAACAAAAATATCATATAGATGGAACATAAATATTAACATGTGAAACAAAATCATCTAACTAATGAAACAGAAGTAACAAAATATTATATAGGAGGAACAAAAATATCATATAGATGAAACATAAATACTAACATGTGGAACAAATCATCTAAACTAATGAAACATAGGTTTAATATAGCCTACAATGTATAAAAAATAAAAATAAAAGAAATAAAAAAGTAAAATAAGAAAAGAGAAAAAAGTAAACAAGAAGAAGCACGGTCAAAAAAGAAGAAAATACGAGGAAAAAAGACAAGGAAAAATGAACCATCTATGAAAATGCAACTGAAAGGAAAAAAGCAAAGAAAAAAGTCACGAAAACTTACCTGTCTGGGCTGCCGTCGTTGCTTGGTAGGCCGGCCCAAACAGAAAAAATTACGGCAGCCTTTTTGTGGACCGTAGAGTCCGTCGGCAGCTTCCGCGTGCTTAGGCTAGTTGCGGCGAACGCATTAACGCCGCACATGCGGCATACAGCGTTTCCGCAGTAGTCCCCTTCCTTGAGGCAGTTTCCTCGTGTGAAGGTGCACCACCCGCGCAAAAGATGGTTCCTGGTGTTGGGGATGTAGAGCGCCACCCATCCTTGCCACTTGGGTCCCAAACCTAAGGATTTCCAAATGGGTCAGGCACGATGGACGGCCCGAGGCACGGTCCTAAAAAGTACGGCCCTAGCCCGGCCCGATGAGGTGTTAGTGCCTGGGCCGCCACCTCGGCCCATAGTGCCGGCCCGAGGCACGGCACGATAGTGGGCCGGCCCGATGGTGGCTCGATGAGACCTGCTAACACATCCATATATATATAAATAAACTCTAATCTCATCACCTAGTTTCTCCCCTTCCCACAATCTCAGCCACCAGCCGCCCATCCTCTTCTCCCCGGCTCCTCTTCTCCACGCCGCCCTCCCGTAGACCCCTACTAGCAGCCCTCCCTCCGAGCTTCCCCTACCAACGGCGAGATCTCACCGGCGGCCCCTCCCTCCGACCTTCCCCCCTCTTCTTCACCAGCGCTCGCCGTCGCCTGGGCGCTCCGGCCGCCAGGAGTCAGCCTCCCCCACCGCCGCCGCGGCCTCGGCGGCTCGGCGTCAGCCGCGCCCCCTTTCTCCGCGCGCCGCCGCGGGGCGCCCCGGCCTCTATCCCGGTCGCGCCGCCTTCCTCCGCCGCCGCCACCGCGGGGTGCCCCGGCCTCTGTCCCGGTCGTGCCCCCTTCCTCCGCCGCCGCCGCTGCGGTGCCCCCTCCTCTGGCCGCGCTTCATGCCACGCGGGCCGTCAGCCAGGTCATGCTGTCAGGCTGGCCCGACACGGAAAACAGGCCATAGGGTCGGGCCTGGGCCGGCAGTTCGGCACGGTGGCCCAGCCCAGCACGACACTAAAAGCCATCGGACCTCGATAGGGCCGGGCCGCGTCGGGCTGGGCCAGATCGGGCTAGTGCCGAGCAAGGGCCGAGCCGCCCATTTGGAATACTATACCCAAACCATCACGTCCGTGCATTCCTGAAGCAGGTGCTGCCGCACGAATCCCGTCGGGAACATGCACATGCACTCACACAACAAGAGAGCCCTCACGTACGCCGTCGATCTGACGTGATGAGCCCACACCACACAGAACCAAACCAAACAACAATGCCCACACCTAGAGGTGGGACTTGGGCTGTGGCATGCCAGCACGGTCCGTCCCTCTCGTGTCTCATGCCGTTGCGGCATCGAGTCGGGGCTTTTAGGCACGCTAGACACATCCTGCCGTGCCGACGTGGCATGACAAGCCTTCTACTCGGCCCAAGCACGACCCATGGCACGCCGGCACGAAGTCGTGCCGTAACAGCCCAAGCACGGCCCTCGGAATACATGTGCTTATTTTTTCACATGCTCATTTGCTCGTACATAGTTATATATTTAAACAATAGAAATATTTTTAAAAATAAATAGAGGAAATAAATCTTAATATGAAGATATTGTTAGGTCATTTTAGGATTCCTCATAGTCATACGAATGCAACATTATTCATTTTATGAGTGCTCATTGCCATTGGTCCCATGCTCGGAAGGTAGATTTTGTGATTTTCTTGTATTATAATAGTTATGGAAGGCTCTACTAAAGGCAGAATGAATGATATAAATACGACATATTATAAACATGCTAATGGGTCATTTTCATGCCGTGCCGGCCCAAGCACGGCCCAAGTTACATGTCGTGCCGTGCCACCCATGGTGCTGAGATCCTAGACACAACACGGCCCCCGCGTTCGTGTCGTATTGGCACGGACTAAAATTTATCGTGTCGTGCCGTGCTTTGGGTCGTGCCAAAATGTCGTGCATCGGGTGGCCCACAAATGGCACGGTCCAAGTCCTAGCTCTACCCACATCTCTTCAAAATGATGTCAGTAGATTTATCATGAATTTCTCAAAAAGGTAGATTTATCATGAAACCAATTATTAATTATATATAACCTTTTCCATTTCGGTATCTCTTAGTTCGTAAGGCAACAAATTCAAACTTGCGCCACATAGAACTCGGTAAATATATCACCATATCTCCATTCCATTTAACCATATATTTGCCGAATAATTTAGCGTGATAAGAGGGATTTCATCCCTTAACTTTGCTTGGTAATTCTTGATACACTTGATCACAAACTTCTACTAAATATATGATTCCTCGTAGTACGTAGCTCACATCTAAATGACTACCATATGCGTTGTCTCCTAGCTAGAACAACATATTATTATTGTCAGGCAATTTGGTATGGTCAAATAACCGTGGCACTGGCAATATATATAGCTACGTTTATACTTTTTTCAAAGTCAAATTAAATCTATTCGATTTCGACTGCAAATATCAAAAGAATCATAGAGGCTATATATTAACACAAAAGTGATGTCAGTTGATTTATCGTGAAACCAATTATTATATATAACCTTTTCCATTTCAGTATCTCCTAGTGCGTAAGGCAAGAAATTCAAACTTGCGCCGCATAGAGCTGGTAAATATGATCACCATATCTCCATTCCATTTAACCATACATTTGCCAGTTAATTCAGCGTGGTAAGAGGGATTTCATCCCTTAACTTACTTGGTAACTCTTGATACGCTTGATCCCAAACTTCTACTATAAAAGATTCCTCGTAGTAGCCCACATCTAGGCATCCACAAGAATCAGATCGTAGAAGAAACTCACCGCGTGTTTCAGCACCCTGCTCGATCCGATCCCCGCACGAGTGCACACGCTCATCAGATCATCGTGAGATGGGGAGTTCCATCATCCTCCTCGCAGTCTCCTTCGTCCTCCTGCTCAACTCTCCCGTGGGTTTCTGCGGCTGCTACAAGCGCATCTTCACCTTCGGCGACTCCATCATCGACACCGGCAACTTCGCATTCTCCTCGGGCAACAACCCAACCCCGATCAAGGAGCTCCCCTATGGCATGACCTACTTCAACCGCCCCACCGGCCGCGTCTCCGACGGCCGTGTCATCATCGACTTCTATGGTGAGTAGTGGGAGCCCATTGGCTCTCTTCGTGCGTGTGCATTGTACGTTCTCTCTGTGTTCACCGTGTCCATGACTCCATGTAATTAACCTGTGTCGATCAGCCCAAGCGCTCGGCCTGCCGCTGATTCCGCCGAGCATGCCGGAGGAGGCGTCCGGGCAGTTCCCGACCGGCGCCAACTTCGCCGTGTTCGGGTCCACGGCGCTGTCCTGGGACTACTACAAGACCAAGTACAACTTCGCCATGCCCGCGCCGTCCCACCTGGAACTGCAGCTCGACTCGTTCAAGAAGGTGCTCGCCCGGATCGCGCCAGGGGACGGTAAACTATAAGCTCTGTCGTCCTCAAATTTTTTGTATAAATTTTGTAATAGTTGTAATTAAGATCGTGGCTGATAAATTGCTGTGGCGATATTTTCATGGATGCAGCTGCGACGAAGAGCCTCCTTGGCGAGTCCCTCGTGGTGATGGGCGAAATAGGCGGCAACGACTACAACTTCTGGTTCTTCAAGCCAAACCCCAAGGAGACGGCGAGCCAGTACATGCCGGACGTGGTCGGCCGCATCGGCGCCGCCGTGCAGGAGGTGATCGGCCTCGGCGCTAAGGCGGTGCTCGTCCCGGGGAACTTCCCGATCGGCTGCGTGCCAACGTACCTGGGCATGTTCCAGAGCAACAGCACGGCGGACTACGACGAGCACGGCTGCCTCGTGTGGTTCAACGACTTCTCCCAGAAGCACAACCAGCTGCTGCAGCAGGAGGTCGCCCGGCTCCGGTCGCAGAACCCCGGTGTCCAGATCATCTTCGCCGACTACTTCGGTGCCTTCATGCAGTTCATCCAAAACCCCCAGAGCTACGGTAAGTACGTCCCCGATAGATAGATGATGCTAATGTTATGTAATCGTCTCCTTAATTAACCCGCTAGAGCTAACTGTCTGGGGACATTTTGGGGCTGACAGGCATCGACGATCCTCTGGTCGCGTGCTGCGGGGGTGACGGCCGGTACCACACGGGCAAAGGCTGCGACAAGACGGCCAAGATTTGGGGCGACCCGGGCAAGTTCGCCAGCTGGGATGGCATCCACATGACGGAGAAGGCATACAGCATCATCGCCCAAGGGGTGCTGAATGGGCCATACGCGGACACCCCATTGCTCAAGGCATGCTAGCAAGCCTTGAAAAAATGATAATGAAAATTCTTGTAGTTCCTGATAGGATCTGTAAGAATGTTTTGAGAACTATATAGTACTACACGAACGCTGTAGTAGTTATGTCTTGTGTCCCTGAGTTATTTTAGGGCGATGAAGAAAGTGGTTCTGGTTAGCCGGGACTCTAGCTAGCATTATCCCAGCCGTGATATGCAGAGCTGCAGAGGGGAATCAATAACCTTGTTGCATTTTCATAGGCACAGACAGGTAGTTCATCTTGTGACTGGCTACACAACAAACTTCTTCGAAGCTTATAAATCAATAGCATTAGGATCGTCAACACTCTCACGGTGCAACTGGTCAGCCGGACACACCAAAGAAGCAGTGTTCTCAGCCAGCCCGGGTTCGAGTCGCGGCATCATCTTCTTAAGAGGAAAATCAGGGGACGTCTCTCCCCTGGGTCTAATCTTAGAATTTGAATCGGATCCATGCAGAAAATATCCAGTTTATGCTAACTACTGAATGATGACATAAATTATATTCATAACATAGTGTTTAATACATGGTCTAGCATGCATCAACACAAAATATCCAGTTTATGCTAACTACTGAATGACATAAATTATATTCATAACATAGTGTTTAATACACGGTCTAGCATGCATCAACACAAAATATCCTAGCATCAACACAACAAATGAAAGAGAGGAAATGATCCACGAGGAAATGAAGAGATCAATATGCTCACTCCCTACCCAAATGTCCGTGAAAATGAATGTTCCTGGAAACGAGCATTTTGAAGAGAGAAAATAAATGTTCCACTTGCATTTTTCAAGGGAACCAAATGGAAAATAAATAGCATATCAGCCTACCAATTTATGCATTATTTCCACCAGGAACAAGCCATGGTACAAATCAAAGATTGAATAGCAGAATTGAAGAGCTTCCATGGCCCACATATTTTACAGTTTTTTTTTTCGAAATAAACGGCAGGAGCACTGCCACATCATATAAGAAGAAAAAACATTCGTACATAACGCGTCGAAGTGAACACCACCCCCTCACAAACAACTCACGCAAACGACGCACACAGAAAAACACTACACCGCCACATTCCGGGAGAGGAGCCAAAACAAGCCACCGCGGACTGCGACGTCGTCGCCAACGTTGTGCCACACCGAATGCTGCGGCCCGCTGCAAGCCCTAAGTGGCAACTCGTAATTCCTTCACCATGGGAGTATCACCCTCAAGCCACACACCAGATCATCAATCTTCCTGTCCCAGTGGATCTTCAGCATAACACTCTCGTCGCAGCGCCGATGAAAATTACTGATCCTGGCCACTCTGCGTGGGGGGCTCCCCTCTCTCACCGCCTCTCACTCCTCTGCCAAGGATTAGATATGTGAAACTGCTAAGGGAGCCCCACCTCCAACCAGCCGAAACCGGGATCCCCACAACACCATGCGCGCCTCCAGACCTCCAGCACCCATGGGTCCTCTGCACCATCCTGCAAACATGGACCAAGCGCACGTCCTCCGCCGTTCTGCACAGGTCTAGCCAAGACGGGTCTTAGATGCGGCGCCTCCAATGAGGTCACGACGCTAATGACGCCATCGTCGCAGAGTTCACACCCTAGAGAACCCCATGCAAAAGGAACTAGATGCCTAACAATGGTACCCCAAGCGGGGAAACGACGCCACAAAGGCATCGTCACCATCGCCACCGACATTAATGTCAGCGAAGGCTTTCGCCTACTCGGCACCATACCTTCACACGCTCTTGACCGAGCCAGCAAGTCCGCTTTGTTGCCTCCACATCGCCTCAACCCGAAGAAGTGCAGTGCAGCCGAAGCACTACCACAACACCTTCAACATGCACCTTCCATTCTCCCAGCCCCACCACCTCGGCGGTGCCAGATCGAGATCGCCGACGAGGAGAGCAGTAGCCATGTCGCCCCACGCGCAAACCACCTCCAACCTTGGCTGCTGCCCACGCGCAGACCCTAACCCCAACCTTCAGGCCAAACCAGGCCCATGAGGGTCAGAGCCGGCAGCATCGGCCGCAGCCCGTCGGCACCATTGCGCCGACCACTGCCTCTTCGCGCCATTCCGGCGCGCCGCCGCACGCCGCCACCCCCAACACAACCACGGCGCGCGCCCTCACCGCGTCGCCCTCAGATCCGGTCAGGGCGCCTCCGGATCTGAGGGCCTCCGCCTTCGCCGCCGCGGGGACAGCCCGCGCTGGCGAGCAAGCTCTGACGGCATCCGCCCCGATCCACATGAGCCCAGGGGAAGAGCCACGCTGCCGCCCTCACCTCTGGCCGCACGGGTTTCCGGCGGCGGGAAGGGCCCGACGGCGGCTAGGGTTTGAGAAGGTGGGGAGGGGAGGTTGGGAGAGAAAGGGTCCCATTTTACATGTTAAGAAGTCACAAAAAAGCCATACACTCCATGCTCACATGTCCTACATGTTAACATTCACAAGTTCAGAAGGGGGTACGAGTGTACGACATGATCAGAGCAATAGAAGTCATAAGGTTCACAAAGTGTACCACATGATCAGATTGACAAGATTCACATGTTCGACGACGACACAAGTTATCCGCTCCCCATGCGATAGGGAAAAACAGCAGCCTGCAGTCCACCACGAGTTCCAAGGACCGTATGATTGGGAGCCAAGGAACGACGGATTTGTTGTTCCCCGCACATGCGGGGAAAACGCGGTCGCCGCACACCTGATGAGAGCAGCCCGCATGCGATGATGAGTGCTTCAGCTGGTGGGCCCGGTGAGACACAACTGCATGCATGTAAGGCTGCTCCAACTGGTCCCCGCAACAGCAAGTGGCAGCCAGCCGGTGGCCCCTGCGCATGCACGTAGGAGTAGGCTGTTGGCTGCCCGTCTTGTTTGATGTTTTTTCTTTTTCTTTTTTTCTTTTGTTTATTTACTATTTCTTTTTCATGTGTATAAAATTTATTCTTTTACTTCAAAAAATATTATTCTATGAGACATGGAGCAACTAGTATTATAATTGGTTCTAAACATATAAAATTTTTGTTCTTTCTATATATATTTTTTTCAATAGTTTCTGATAAATACATTTGCTTCAAATGTATATAGTTTTTTTTGGGATCTTCGCATGTATATAGTTCTGTTGCATGAATTACACTATTTATTTATTTCTTATATATTTTGTTCTTTGTGGCTAACATTTTGTTTCGCTTTAACTTACTTAAATTTCATTAGTTTAGATGATTTCTTCCACATATTGATATTTATGTTTCTTCTATACGATATTTTGTTCCACTATATGATTTGTTCCACATGTTAATATTAATGTTCCTTCTATACGATGCTTTTGTTCCTAAAATGACATGATTTGTTTCACTTTTAGCTTCTATATGATAATATTTGTTCCACATATTAATATTAATGTTCCTTCTATACGATTATTTTGTTCCTCAAGTTACATGACTTGTTCCGCTTTTAACTTCTATATGATAATATTCTGCTCCACTAGATGATTTGTTCCACATGTTAAAATTTATATTCCTTCTATACGATATTTATGTTCCAAAATGTTAGATTATTTGTTCTTGTTGTTAAAATCTGATGAATTGTTCTTTCTATTTTAAAAAATGTTCCATTTTTTAATTCTAAACATAGTCAAGTGTGGTCTAGTTTTGAATATTTCGTGACAAGAAATGTAATGGTGAAACCGGTTTTTGATTTCGATGACTAATTCATGAGATATGATTTGTTTTAAAAAACTCTTTTCGTGGGTCCCATGAGGATGACACAATTTGGACTATTCTGACGCTAATGCTGGAGGGCTCACGGGAAAGAGTTTCGGCGGCTAGAGGTTGTGCGGCGTTGGTTTTCGTGCCGCATGTGCGGGGTATAGTCTCCCCCAAGGAACGACGACGGGGAAGAAGGGTTGCCGTCGGGAGCCGCGCAAGAAGGACGGGAAGAGAAGCTTGCCGACACCTCGATCTATCCGGCGGAGAGTTTTAATGTCCGGCAGGTGTTTCTGGATCTTCCTTCTTTGTTTCTTGAGCTACCTGTAAGAGAACTTGGCTTTTCTCTTTTAATATATAATTAGTCAGTAGGGGAACGCCCCTCCTGTTTCATAAAAAAATGAAAACTGGTTCTCGATCCGCATGCATTGGAGAGTGACGGAAACAATTAATGAACTATAATTGTTTTTTATCTTTCTCTATAAAGTCCTCTTTACACAAGATCTTGCTTCTAGTAAGTGTATTGAGAATTAAATACAAGGAACAATGCATAAACTTTTTGCATTTGTTCTCCTTTCTCCCTGTTCGTAATCACCTAATCAAATTTAGAAAGATTGTCATGTAAACCCTACAATCTCACTACGGGAAACAGTGAATTTGCCGAGTGCTAGCGGCACTCGGCAAATGCATGTATACACTCGGCAAATAGGACACCGTAAAAGTTGGGTCGGCAAAGAGAACTTTGCCGAGTGTCAAACCACGGGCACTCGGCAAAGTGCAAAGGGTCTCTGCCGAGTGTCTGATCTAACACTCGGCAAAACAAAGTGACAGACGGCCAGCACGTCACGGCGTGGCGTCATTTGCTGACGTGGCAAACAACAGCTTTGCCGAGTGTTAACACTCGGCAAAGATTTCTCAGTTTCTATACTGAGTGTTACTGCAAAAACACTCGACAAAGTGCCCTTCCTATCCCTATTTAATTTTTTCATCCGCTTATTAAAAACCCCACAACTAAACATTACAGGCATTTAATATATACGACAATAGACATCACATGCAGTTCATATATCACAATAGGCATCACATGCAGTTTATATAAATAAATCCACAATAATACACTCGGCAAAGCCTCCGTTTGCCGAGTGCCCGATACTATTGACACTCGGCAAAGTGTGTGGCACACGACAAATTACATGTTTCCCGTAGTGCATGCTGCCCAATGGGAGAAAATGCTTGATGCGTGGCGGATTATCGAATTAGGAACTTTCATGGAGCTGTGATTTGTTGATTCTGATGAATCAAACTGGATATTGTTGTTGTTGTTGCCGCCACAACGGATAGGTTAGCTCAGCTTTGAAAGGTGCTTGCCCTGATTTTCTCATAGACTATAATTTAGGTGGAAGGGGTGTGTTACTTTCCCTTTGAAGAGCAACTCCAAGAGACTCTTTAATCATTTCTAATTGTTAGTTTTACAGATGATTTTGATTAAAAAGGTATCTTTCAACAGTCTCTCTATTTGGTTATTCAAGCATAGTCACTCTCTGTTCTGGATTTCTCGCTAGCAAAATATGGAGAAGAGAATAGCTCTCTAGAGTGCATGCAAGATATATACAAAAGCTGTTGGAGAACATGAAGATATAGAAAACAATTTTTATACAAATGAATCTTTAAATGATGATTTAGCTTTAGAGAGACTCTTTTATATGTTTTCCATCATGAACTTGAACTTAGGCCGCAGCAGTTAAGGATGGAGATAGATGTCTGGACATCCGAAACATTCGTATTCGTATTCGATAAAAACGTAAATATGGATATCCGTATTCGTATTCGATTTTTAATATGGATGTCAAATGGATGTATTCGAATTCGATTTCCAACAATTTTCTCTATCCGATTCCACATTCGTATTCGAGAAAAATCCGAAACATTCGGCATTCGGCATTCGACATTCGTATTCGAGAAAAATCCGAAACATTCGACATAAATTAACTTCTCTTTTTAACTAACTATTAATTATAAATGATATAAACTGTTTAATCAATTTAAAAATTATCTACATGATAATTACTAATTATATTGATTATAATATTACTAATGGTATATAAAATAAATTTTAATTAACTTAATTGGACAATCATATCAATTTTAACCAATTTAATTTATTTATCTAATTAATAAATTATATTTTACTTCCTAATGTACTATTTTCTTATTAAAATATTTTATATATTATGAAAATTATTTATATTTATATTTGTATATTTAATTATTCAAATGTATATAACATACATGAGATATATACACATAATTTACTCTTAAAATCCATAAAGTGAATTAATACACACTAAGACATTTTCTGTCAAAATCAACTAAACATCCGAATGCGAATCCGAATTCGAACTATTCGTTTTGTATTCGTATTCGATAGTGGTATCCGAATTCGAATCCATTCATATTCGATCCGAATCCATCCTTAGCAGCAGTTCAATATTTTGGGGGCCTTTTAGCGGAGCTGCGGAGGCCACATGATTGGGTCATAGTAGGGGCCTCCCTAAACTACTTCCGTGAAAAAAACAGAGTAACAGACCAGTTAAAAGTACTCATGCTGAAGTCACTACGATAAATGCCAACAAGATTTTGCTAAAGATAAAAAAATCATCCTGGTAACAAAATATTTGAGACATTTTGACTAAAAAAATGTCTATTACACATATAACAGACCATTTAAAAAGGCCCATTTGCAATGTATCTTTTCAGTGCACTACTAAGCATGGATGCCACACCTGTCGTTAAAATTTCTTATCATATAAATTTTGGATTCAAAGAAAATCTTAAAACTTGTAGCCTTGCAGCAAGCTATGTATTCTTTTATAAATAATTAAATATATTAGAACCCTTTTATTTGTTAACATTTTAAAATTCAGCTAATACTAAAACATGCCAAATCACATAGTTTTTTTTGTAAAAATGGTTCAAAATTTATATCCAAATATTGTAGGATATTTTTGGAAAACTGTTTATAATAGTTTTGGGACACAGTTTTCAAAAATTGATAGGTAATTTCTAATATACATTTTTGCATCTTTTAATGAAGTAGAGTTTGGCAACTAGACATGATGCAGGTGTATATCTGGTACATCATTTGATCCTCATCTATAGCGGAAGTTCAATATTTGTAATTTTAAGTGCCACTGAAAATGGAACCAATCAATTAGAAAAGGGTAAGCAACAGTGGTGTGCATTGGATATTCACTATGCGTAAAATATCGCAAACATTTTATAGTTTTTTATTAGAAATGGGCAAGACCGTGCTATATCTTTCCATAAAATTTCATTAACGAACTTAACTCAACAAAAAAAGAAAACGATGAATCTTCAGTAATATATATTTTTTAAATATTATTCAGTAATACATATTAGAAATAGATATTTTAAAATCCATCTGCAACTACTACATCTATGTCGCTGTCATTTTTTCAAGAAAGTCATTGACAATCTTTAAAGCTCATTCTAATAATTAACAACCACGTTCTGTTGAATGCAAGGGTACAAGTCATGTTCTAATATATTCTTATGATAAAATTCCATGAGTTTGTTGTGCCAACACGTTGTGTTGGAAATATAGTTAAACTAGTGCAGAAATATTAGTAATCATGGAAGTTTCTATTAGAGGGGAACCAGAATACCTGACCATTCCTCACCCAGTCACCCTTTGGTTGCCGGCGCCGCCATGGCGCCATGCCGCCGCCGTGGTGCCACGAGTACGCGCTAAGCCCTTTGGCCAGCCGCGCGCACCCCGCGACGCTCTCCGCCACCGCCGCCGCGCTCCTGTTGCCATGCTTATTGCCCTTGCCCATGCCGCCGCCGGCTGCGCGAACGCCTGGGGTGAAGTGCTGGAAGAGGTCGAACGGGTTGGGGACCGCGGCGACGACGCGACGCTCCCGCCGCCGTCGAGCAGCCCCGGCGGCGGCTTCAGCGGGCGGACCTTGGGCTCGTCGGCAGCTGCCTTGAGCTGCCGCGGCTTCGGAGGCCTGATCATCTTCCCCTCCTCGAAGAGCTCGTCAGCAGCCGTCAGCGCCGCTGCCTTGCCGGCGACCGTGCTAAACTCGAAGTCCGTGTCCCACGCCGCCGAGCCCCGTCTTCGGCCGCTCCTCCCCGTCGAACGGCACGGAAGAGCCGCCGGCCGCCGCCTGTGGCGTACGACCCGCGCGGCTGGAACCCCTCGTCGCCGTCGCCGTAGCCGTACGTCTTCCGTCCGTCGGCGAAGTGCGCGTATATGGCGGCGGCGCGGCGTGGGACTGGCGTGGCGGGCGCTCTGGTGAAGTGCTGGAAGAGGTCGGACGGGTTGGCGCCGGTGAGGCGCGGGGTCGCCGGCGGCAGGAGGTCGAACGGGTTTGCGCCGGTGAGGCGCGGGGTCGCCGGCGGCGTCAGGAACGGACTAGGCGGCCGCGCGGGCTGGACGGCGCCGTGGCCGCGCTGTCGAATGCGAAGTCCTTAACGGCCTCTCACCTTCTTGGACATCATGTGTGTGGCTCCCCTTCCCGCCCGTGGAGCGCATCTTCCTCTTCCGCCTCACGCCGGACGCCAACGTCCCCGCCTTCTACTCGCTCGCCGGCCGCCTCCATCTCACCCCCGGGCCCCGGTACGACCGACCGCTACGAGTTTCGCTACAGCCCCGGCGACGCGGACGAGGGCCTCGACGGCCCGCGGGAGGTCGCCAGGATCGCTCCGCTTGCGCCGATACTACCGGACGGCGGCGTTGTGCTCACCATACAGACCACGCTCCTCTCCCTCGCCGTGGAGGCCTCCGCTCGTGGTACCCAATTGCAACCCCAAGGTCGCGCTCGCCGGCGCCGGGGCCGGCGGCCTGCTCACCGCGATCGCGGCGGGCATCGGCTAGGCGGTGAGCGACGGCGTGGGGACGGGCAGCATGGCCTCGTGGGGGAACCGCATCAAGGACGTCGCCGGTTCGATGGGCATGCCCTCCGTGGCGGCTGCGGCTGCCGACGCCAGCGACGGTCTCGGCACCGACGACACGCAGGAGGTTGCCAGGATTGCTCCGCTCGTGCTGCCGCTGCCGGCCGGAGGCGCCGTGCTCGCCCTGCAGGCCACACTCCTCCTCCCCGCGCGCCGCGGCTTGGCCATCGGCTCGTGCTCCACGCATGCACTTCCTGCACACTTGGGCGGCGCCGACGCGTCCCCGCCGCCGCCCCCTTTGGTCATAGACCGGAAGAGCCTCCTCCCCAACGCCTTTTCCAGGCCG
The DNA here is from genome assembly GCA_015476505.1 of Urochloa ruziziensis. NCBI lineage: Eukaryota > Viridiplantae > Streptophyta > Magnoliopsida > Poales > Poaceae > Urochloa > Urochloa ruziziensis. Next base: position 37,688,089 of record CM027124.1, read on the forward strand.
AGTCGCCCACCAGCACCAACAAAATGGAGCTCGCCGAGGCCGCCGCCGGCTATCTCCTCGCGACGACGCCACGTTCACACTATCCAGCGACAACTTGCGGCGCGCCAAGGACGCCGTCGCGCCGCCGCGGTGCCATTCCCTGGTCGCCACCCCGGGCCTCGTGTGGCCGTGCTACCACCGCGCCAAAGCGGCGACGCCGCCGTCGTCCACGCCCACGGCCCACGGCCAGCGCCGGTGGCCATCGACGAGGCGGTGAGCGGCGGCGTGGGGACGAGCGTCGTGGAAGGAGGTCGCCGGCGCGATGGGCATGCTGTCCGTGGCGGGGGCGGCGGCTGCGCGGACGACGGCCTCGGCACCGACGGGAGGTTGCCACACGATTGCTCCGCTCGTTCCGCCGCTGCCGGCCGGCGGCGCCATGCTCGCCCTGCAGGCCACGCCTCTCCTTCCCGCGCGCCGCGGCCTCGCCATAGGCGTCTCCGTGCACCACGCCGCCGTCGACGGCTCGGCCACTACGCACTTCCTGCAGCACGCCTGTGCGGCGGCTGCGTGCGCGCGCGCCGACACGTACGTCGCCATCGCCGCCGCCTGTCATAGACCGGAGGAGCCTCCTCCCCGGCGCCTGTGTGCTGTTCCCGGTGGACCACCGCTCGCGGACGAGCCCAGCTCCCCGGCACGTACCTCAGCAACTGCGTCAGCGGTCAGCCCGGCGCTCCCCTGGCACCCAATGATGCGCTCGCCGGCGGCAACGTGACTCTTAGCTGTTGTTCAGCTGGAGCAACGGCAACACTTGCGCATAGCTGAGATGGATAAGTTGCCCTGCAGTTTATTGGTGATCATAGGCCCTGCAGCTTTTAGTCATTTTCTGATAGTGACCGAATTGATGGATCTGTTAAACAACTCTGTTGTTTTTGCTTGGAATAATTGCTGAACAAAGATGCTAGTCTAGGCGCATCATCACTAGTAACTGGCACTCTGGCAATGACTGCACAAGCTGAAGCTGATCGTACACGAACAGAAGCAAAAGCTCCTACCAGCTGACACTAGGCCAGTTGGAAATGGTAAACTTCAGCTCTTGTTTGTTCCTAGATAAGTACGATAGACCACAATCTGAGCAAAATGTTACACTGACTTCAAATGTAGAGTTTCTGCTTCTTTCCTTCCTTTGTAGAATACTATAGGCCAGTCAGTAAATGTAACCATAGTAGCAGCTAGTAATCGGAGCCCTTCTTATCATCTAGAATGTGAGGGAAAAGGTATAACAGAGAAACATGCAAACAGGACAAGATAGGAGCAGCACAAAGGATTACGAAAAGATAACAAAAGATTCAGCCTACTAGAGGCAAAGCACCTACACTAATGGATTCTGCTGGTTGTAAATACTGTAAAACTAGAAGTTGAAATGCAACCGACCCTGGTGATGAATTTAAAGTTCCAAATGTTTGGTCATATATACAAAAATACACAATCTGATGTGACCCATATGTTAGACTGACTTCAAATACACAAAACTGGAGTCTCTGCTTCTTTCTTTTGTAAGGCCTCTTTTTTTTCCCCCTTTTGCACAAGTAACAAACAAACTCTTATTGTAGCTGTTCATGCTGACAAAACAAAGATGGGATGCTAGTAAATGAAGAAACAGAAAATTGTCATTTATGCAAGAATAGTTGCCTTACACACTAGAATAATAGCAGCAGCTACCAATTGAACTGAACCCCTTCGTATCTTCACATATGGGGAAGATATACAACAGAAAAGCATGCAAAATCACAAAGATAGGGCTGAGGAGCAGCTCAACAGAAAAGATTGGACTTCATTTGTATTAGCCAAACTGTTTTCTCAGACAAAACCAGAGCAACACTATACAAGATAATTGGGGAGCAGAAGATAAAATGGGGAACTGAACCTCTTCTTATCTTTAGCAAATGGGGAAGATATACAACAGAAAAGCATGCAAAAAGGACACCAAAAGAGAACCAAAATTGGACTTCATTTGTATCAGCTAAACTGTTTTCTCAGTCAATAAAACCGGAGCACAAGATAAAATGTTCTATCAGGCAAAACCTCATGCAGCACGGACAAAGCCGAACTGAAACTACACAAGCTTGTTCATAGCATCGATTTGGTGGTTCTTCTAGCTTCCTAGCACTACTCAACTCAGACGAGATGTCCCCTAAAGAAAAGCTACAAGATCTACACATCTGAAACACCTAACCAACCACAAAGACTTGAAAGCCCTCTGCATGTCGAGACGAAGAAGTTGCCTTTCACCTATGGAAGCTATGCATCTATGGTTCATCAGCTTGGTCACCCATCTTAGCCTCAGGAGATGGCTCAGCTGGTGGCGCCATCTACTCCTCGATCATGACCAGCAAATCACTTGACGAATGCTCCCTGTCTGGCTGGCTCCTGATCTCCATCTGGCTAAGCAAAGATGCCAATTCCTCATCGGATCCACTCCCACTCCCACCTGGATGCAGAAAACCAGCAGCAGTGTCAACTAATTGGTGGGTGAGCAAGCACAATTAGCAAAATTTGAATACCATTATCCAGGAGAGAAATAATGCTGGGCAAGATGATAACAACCAGACATTCTGACCAAATGTTAAAATCAGATGTATGAATCGAAATTGAATCTGGTTCAGACATTCTGTAGAAGCTACGGAGTACTACTTGTCCACTTCTGTTCAGACTACTACTTGTCTACGGAGTACTTCTGTTCAGTAGAAGCTATGCAGTTACAAACAATTACTGTACCTAATAATAGAGTGATAGTATCCAAGAAAAATAGTTTGGCCCAGGTTCTGTATCTGCAATTTCCAAACAATATCTGCAACTAGTATATATTCATCAAAAAATGCTAAGCCAAAGCAGCACACACATGGCATTGTTGATGATCCCTTTGCTTATCGGGTCAGTGACAAATCAAACCAACTACCAAAAGCACAGAGGAAAGCAGAACATCTTATGCACATATGAAACATCTGATGCACACGTACCGTCTGATGATGCAGGGTCGTCGCCGTGAAGCGTGGGTGCCAGCTCCGAGTACCAGGCATCAACGAAGCGCGAGTACTGGAAAAAGGGATCCCGGTAATCACGGTCTACAAAGCATTCCTCGCTGCGCACGACCTCCCCCGCGCGCGCGTCCCAGGCGAAGAGCAACGCGTCCTGGAAGAAGTAGACGACCTCGTGGTTGGTGGGGTCGATGAGGGCGAGCTTGGGCACCATGCCCTGCGGCAGGCCGGCGTTGATGTAGGTTGGGTGGTCCCAGATGTCGGTGAAGGACGTCTCGAACTCGTGCCTCCAGGGATCCGCGCCCTCCGGCTCGACGAGCGTCCACATGGCGACGGCGGGGTTGTTCGGGGGCTCGTTGACAGGCGGCGGGGTCGTAGGAGAGGCCCTGGATCTCGACGTAGCGGAGCATGCCCTGGCTTGGTCTGACGAGGCGGCGCTGGTCCATGAGCCTGGTGTCGCGGGGGCGGCCGTTGCCGAGGCCCTGCATCTGGCAGCCGTCCGGGAGCGTGACGAGGCGCAGGCGCGGGTTCTCCTCGGAGGGGTCGCAGAAGAGCATCCCGTAGGCGACGTCGACCCACCAGAGGAAGCCGCCGAGCGCGAAGACGCCGTGCGCGCCCCAGGGCTCGTGGTCGGGAGCGGAGGCGAGGTACTTGACGGACCACTGGCCGGTCGCGGTGGAGAAGCAGAGGAGGGCGTCGTGGCGCCTCTGAGCGGACCCCTCGGCCGGGTGGAGCTGGGCGAGCATGTACTGGTCCTGGCCGGGGAAGCGCGGGTCGGCGGCGAGGCCCATGGTTCGGCGCGGGAAGAGCCCGAAGGGGAACTCACGGGGCACGGCGGGGAGGCGGAGCGCGGTGCGGGCGGCGACGTCGCAGAGGAAGTAGTCGGGGTCGTTGACGCTCCGGCGCTGGGTGGCCATCTGGCTCGCCATGAAGAGGAGGCGCCCTGGCGCGGCGGCGATGACGTAGGGGAAGTTGTAGCCGGGCTCCCAGCGCCTGGGGTCGGGGACGAGGCGCTCGGGCAGCGCCAGGTAGGAGCCGAGCGGCGGGGGCTCGAGCTCGAGCAGGAGGTCGACGCCGGGGACGAACGCCGCGGCCGCCGGGTTGCGGGGGCGGTAGACCACGGGGATGGAGGAGAGCGCCACCCACGGCGGCGGCTGCTGGCGCGCCGCCGCACCGGACGACGCCTCCCCCTCCTCCGCCTCCTCCTCGCGGGCGCTCGAGCGCGACGACTCCCCCACCTCGAACGCCATGGCTGGCGCGGCGCGAGGCGTGGCGAGGAGCCGCGCTGGTGGTTGGATTGGGGGGTTAGGTTGGGACTTGGGACGGTGGCGAGGTGGTTGGGTTGGTTCGAACTCCAATTGGAGAAACGGGAAGAAGGGGAGGGGGGGATTTGTAGGCGGCGCGGCGGCGGGCGGGCGGGCGGGGCGGCCGGCGTGTGTCCCGTGTGGGCTGCGCCTGCGCGGCTTGCAAAGGACAGAGGAGTGGGGCCCGCTGGAAGTGACCGGGTTCCAGCTGTGCTGGGGTCCACCTTGCGTGAGGTGGCGTCACCAACAAGTGCCCGCGAGGCGGGAGCCCAACGGAAATGCATCGCGAGGAGGCGCACGGCGTGGATCCTGACCCGACGCGCACGTACGGCTGCACGAGCGAGCTGCCCGAAGAAGGCACGCGGCTCACGAAAGACACAGCGCGTAGCATACGGCTTGTTGCACATTTTTAGCTTTTTTTTGCCACATGTTAGCGGTATATGAACATCGATCAAAAATACGGTTGCACGTATAGAACTACACGTAGTGCGCTAACGAACAGCTATTAATGACTAAACGAAGTAGCATGAATTAAACACTACCCAAACATATGACGGTTGATATATCTATCAATTTTGGGTTTGGACAAGTACCATTTTTCTTGTCCCATGATAAATTTGAGTAAGTAGCATTAGACGTAAATATGTGACAATTTTTTGGGACCCTCAGGCATCTCCTCATCATAGTTTCATTGACCGCCCTAGCTAACCCCCCTCCCCTACCCTCATAATCCATAATAAGGTATCTTTACGCCCTAATGATTATGTTGTCGTGGCATACCTTTTGGTATGGATGTCACAACCTTCATCAACACCATCGTTCCCATCGTATGTCCAGAGTTCATATTTCTTTATGAGGGCATCGGCGTCGAGCATGGCGCAAGGGTGGTCACGACGCTCATCGTGTCCAAGCTCGCCGGGTAGAAGCGGAACGTGCTCCGCGTTGTGGCGGTGTCTGGCGCCGTCGAGTGCGTGGCGTCGTTGCTCCATGCCATCGGCGACGAGGAGAGCAACCTTCTCGGCCTCCCATCAGCAAGAAGCTGGTTGCGGCGCCGAGTTGCTCATGGATACATGTATCGTGAATATTTTCTTATGTATATGTTACTGTGTTTAAGATTTGGTTATACAAATTTTCTTCTGTTTTCACCGGAAGCCCAAGACTTTTGATGTATGAATATATAATTTTTAATGTGTGATGCTATTGAATAATTTTAATAAGTGATGTAACAAAAGTGTGTTCTTTTACATACTTATTTATTTTTAAATTAATATTTTAAATTTATGTTATTTTTTAACACGTGCCTGTGGCACGTGCCAACCTACTAGTTTCTCTAAATATTTGTCAAAAGTTTTTTTGAATGTTCCAGACATTTGTGATAATATTTCGTAAAATGTTTTCTCCAAAAATGGTGTTGGCTATTCAGCGTTATATCACTTTTTAGCTTATGGCTTTTGAGATCATTGGACTTTTAACACATCCCAGCAGTCTAGAAGTGCCTAAGAGCTCAAATAAACAAGCCCTTACTTCGGCGGCTAACAAACTTACTTGCCTTGTGCTAAGCTCAAATGGAACTTATATGATTTGGCGTAGGATGCCTCATACGACAAGCTTACTTGCCCCATGCCAAGCTCAAATCGGATTTCTATGGTTGACGTAGGATGCCTCATGCCTTATGTAATTGAAACTTATACAAGTTTAGGCTAGATTATTGTTGTGGGATTACAAGTGGGCTTAGGAGAAAGCCACTCGCAACAACGGTCGTGAGAGGCGGTAATGCAAGATGTCATGTCTCGCATCGGCATAATGATGTGTTGAGAGGTAAAACCTTAAGAATTGCTTGATAGTTGACATAAATTTGTAAGTCAAGTCGGCTGAAACACATGCCGCACCGGTTGAGTATCATCCGCGGATAATTTTCTTTGATCTATATTTTTTTTGACTTGAACAGGAGGGGTAGGACCCTTCTGGCCTACCCCTCCTGGTTATATATATTGAACATAGTTTAAATTACATATATGAGCACTGTCTGGGCTCAGGAAACAAATCCCGTGTTTAGTTGATGAAAACTTTTTGGTGAAAAAATTTCGGGTATTGATTTTACCAATTTAGGAGTAGTAAATGTGGATGAAAAAGGTGGAAAGTTATATGGATAGGTTGGAAATCTCGAGACGAATCTAACGATGATAATTAGAGGGTAATTAATCCATAATTAGCGGATGGTTACTGTAGCATTACTATTGCAAATCATGGATTAAGTAGGCTCATTAGATTCGTCTCGCGATTTACAGCCCATCCATATAACTTTTCACCTTTTTCGTCTACATTTAATACTTCATGCATCTAAGATTCTCCTTTGATGTGATGGGTGAAAAGATTTCGGGTGGGAACTAAACAAGGGCAACGAAGGAAACAAAGAAAATGAAGCTGAAAATGAAAGCTAGATTGAATCTATCCATCCATTGATTTCTTTGATCTATTTTGAGACATGATCTTTAGATGTAGGTATGGATTTGAGTATGTAATTAAGATGAGCCTGAATAATACGATCTCAAACCTATATAGTTAAAATGATATAGGTCATGTGTGAAATTGGGCTTGGAATCTGGTTCCACTCCAAAAGAAAAAATACTATGAGTTACCATCGTAGCCATTTCTCTCCTCTTGACCGGGGTTGCATTCCTTTCCAGGACAACGCGGCAGAGTGGCACGAGCCGGTCTCCGCAAGGCGCAAGCCCACACGTTCCCAAGTTCCATCCAAACCCAAAACGCATCTACGCCACACGGACACGGCCGCACCCGTGCGCCTCCTTCCCCTCCACGACTCTCCCATCCTCAACGGCCCAAAAGGAATCTTCCGGATCCAAGGGACCTTTACGCCCCCATGGAAGAAGTCGACGCGGCGGCGCCGCCGCCGCCGGCTCCCCCTCAAGCGCAGCCGAGGGCCGTGGCCGGGATGCGGCGGCGACGGCGGCGGCGGGGGAGTTGGAGAGCGACGAGGAGGAGGACAACGCCGACGGAGAAGGACGAGTATCCGCATCCGCGCGGGCTCCTCGCGCACTGCTTCTTCCTCGCGTTGACCGTCAACAACGCGGCCCTCCTCGCTTCGCTCTTCGCCTGCGACGAGGACTTCTCCTTCTTGAAGGGGCCTGGCGTGGCCTTCTTCGTTGCCGGGGGGGTTCGTCTTCATGGCGTTCTTCGTTATCTACGCGGGGGTCCTCGTCCTCGTCCTCGCCAACCTGCTGCCTCAGCTCTGGCGCCGCAGGAGCGGCGAGGCGGAGCAGAGGGAGGTACTGTCTGACCTCGTAGCCCACTACCATTTCTAATGTTTTGATTCTCAATTTCGTGGGGATTTTTTTGAGATCTCAGTTTCCTGGGTTTTGTAGTTGTGGCAGTACATTGGTGGGGATGGAGACGCCAAGAGGCCTACGGAGCAGCAACGGGTTTCCGACAGCCCTGTAGCACGCGATGTTATTGTATTGATTTGTCTTTCCATTGTCTTGGGTCTGCTGGTTCTAGCGATTGGGCCGGTAGAGGCGTCATGTGGGGAGGGGGTCTGTTCTATGCTACTCCGTACTTGACATTCGGTGTTTCGGCAACTCTGTCAATGCTCTGCTTCGTCATTCAGGTAAACTTTGGATCCAACTAAGCGCTCGCTGTGCCAGGGTGCTGAACTGATGGGTTAATTGACATCCCAAGATCCATGGAAGGTGTCAAGGTGAGTATTCGCTCTTCTCCCTACTACATCACCAACATCTTGCTCACATCGCTACACAAACGTGTTCCTGACTCACCAGAGTCTTTTGTTTCTTGCCTGATATACTACTAGTACTGTTACATGGAAATTGGAGTCAATTGAGATCTAATGTGAATTGTGACGCCGCATTATTTGTGATGTATTCTGTGTTGTGTTGTGGACTCTGGAGTGGAAAATAAATAGGCAGAGCTGCTTTTGTGCTAAATTGGTTTTATGTTACCTTGACGCCGCTAAACCGTTGCTCTCCCAATGTGCTAGTTTTACTACGTGCCTTGCATTTGTCATAGGCTTGAAAAATTGTTTGTTTCAGCCTTTAGAAATGGGTAGAGGAAGGGTCTCCAGGGTGTTGCTTTATGTCTTCATCCTGACGATTTAGTTTACATATGTCAAATTCTTTCAACGAATAGAAATGGACGCACACTTGTTTTCATGTGTGATGTCTATTTGATGAAACTACTTACTACATAGGAGAAACTCTTCAAAGTTGAACCAATCTGCATGATTGTCTAATACCAAAACAATTTATAGTTTAGTTGCTGCTGGATTTGTTGCTTCAATAATGCATATTTCTCTGTACACAACAAAGTTAAATGATCTTTGTGCTGTTAAAATTATTTTAATTATATCCTCAACTTGGTAATCTTATTTTGTCTCCATTAGTGTTGCTGTTGAGCTGGAACACTAGTTCTTTTGAAGTATGGGAAAGATTTTGTGCCACTTCTTCCTGCACACTTTTTTTTTGTCCTGATAATAAGGTGATTAACGGAAGTTTGATTAAGTATGGCATTTCTAGAATTGCACTTTAAGTTCATTTTTGTTTTTGAAGTTGCTATTACTGGAATAAATGGACGCTATGTATTCATTTCAATTATTTGAACTATGAAACTATATTCGATGGAGTGTTAGGTTTATATCTGTAATTGATTGGGTTTAAACATATATGATACGACGATTAGTAGCAAAACTCGAGATCATTTTGGTTTGTTGACTCTACATGAACAAGCACATATTAATTTCTTCTTACCATTGGAATGCCTAGTTAACTCATCCAATATCAGGTGCCTGTTTCGATCTCAGTAATAGATGAACACATATCAGATGCTAGCTTCCATTTTGTTTACTAAAAGTGACTCATTGTGGTTTTCATCATGAGCGTAAACATGTGTTCCTTGCAAAAATAAATAACTTTGGCATCAGATTTTAGTTTTCCATCCCTCCTCTACTTTAATATTAACATCACAGTCCTGAAGCACAAAAAATTGGTCAGAAATGGGCTAAACTGTAAGGAAACACTTGGAGTAGAATCTCGGCAATCATGTTCAGTTTCGAAATTGATGCGGACATATCTCTCACAACGTTAATAAGCTGTCTTGAATGATAAAGGACATGCTAACAAAGCAATATTTGTTAAAAGTACTCTGTCGAATTACCAGAGGATGCCCAGATAAAACTTAGTGCTTTATACTGTACTATTGCATAAGTTTATGTATATTGTTTTCCCCCTTCAATATTCACTAAGAAGTAATCGTGATATTTACTACTGACAATTATTTTTGAATTACAATTTCAGTTTTCTGAGGTCTGAAACATTTTGGATGGGAGATTTTGCTTGGCCGGTGAGAATTGATGACATGATAACACAAGTATAACTGCAGGTTTCAGGGGTAACAAGGAAACAACTCTGTTTCCTGTCGTGTTACCTTTCTTGTGCAAATTTTCTCAGTAGGGGTAACAAAGAAACAACTCGATCTGTTACTCTGTTTCCTGTCAAAAATATTCCTCAAAGACAATTGCAAATTTTCGACATTAGCATTTACCCTAGGATAAATTGCTCAATGATAGGAGACTGTTGGAAGTTCAGAAAAAAAAGACCCCTAAAAACCCTCAATTGAGAATATTTCGTCAGCCTACCTAAGGGTTAAAGTTTTGCATTTGTTGATGAGTTCTAAAATTTCTTTTAGCTCAAAACTGGTTATAGGACCTTCATTCTGGCCTGATGACTTCATGCAGGATTGCATATAACTGTTGACTGTGGATAATCCAAATTATACTTAATTTGTTTCACTGTGATACTAATGTTTTGTACGAATCTCAATTCCCAAGACAAAATTAAAGCAAAGTTTGAAAATATTGGAGGCTAGTTTTGTGGAATGCATATTAGAGTTGCTTGGTTCATAGGAAAGAAAAATTGTAGGCTGGGGGATGTTGTGCTGTTGGTGAGACTGATTATGTCAAGACTTCTTAAGTATTAATGTTTGTATGCCTCTTACACGTAATATATCTAATATGCTCTTGTATGCACTCCACAACGTGCCGTGCCGCCCGCGTCCTCCATTTGATCGGACGGTCGGACCCAACATTAGGTTCATCTTATTCTAAAATTGCATACTAAGTGGCACCGTAAACTTTACTTAATTTCGGTCCCCACATACTCCATGGACTAACGTGACATGCTAGCTTGCATCCGAAGCGGAAAGGAAGACCCAAGGACGGTGCAAAGTATGCCTCTTTCTTGTCCTGGGCTTGTTTAACTCCGATTGAATTGGTAAAAGGTGGTGAAAACGTTTTGCACTGGATCGCGTGCATAGAGAGAAGAAAATGAACTGACATGGTTCTCTAGTTGAAATTTGTTTACAAAGTTGTAGGAATTAAACACACCCCCTTATCCAGTAGTGGTCATTTGCAATGTTTGGTCGTAAAACTGAACTAGCAAGTAAACAGGGTTGTTCATATAGCAAACGTGCGGCACTCAGAAAGGGCATCTTCTATGGTAAAATAATGAACATTATAGTACTTTATGTACACAATACTTTATCTAATAACATATTTCCAGATAACTAGCAGCATTAAAGGTATTGAAGACACTGCTATTCAACTAGAGTAAAGTAGTAAACCAAAGCAAGCAAACCATTATCCTATCAAATATGATTTCCTCCACGGAGTGACGAGAATCCATACACCACGCTAGGTGAGTAGAAGCCTTGTTTCATCTTCTCCAGCAGGAACTTCCTGCTCATATCCAGCACCTCAAGATCCTACAATGGCGTTAGAAAATCAGCTCCATATAATGATGAATAGATTAAGCTGTGAATCATTAGTACCTGTAGTGTTTTAACTTGAAACAATTGAGTTATTTTGATAAAAATAATTTTTCTTCGAGTAAGTACCAGAAGAACAAGCAAAAAATAGAAAATTGGAATAACGACCTAACTTAGGCCGTGTTTAGTTGATGAAAACTTTTTGGTGAAAAGATTTCGGGCATTGATTTTTACTAATTTAGGAGTAGTAAATGTAGACGAAAAATATGGAAAATTATATGGATAGGTTGGAAATCTCGAGACGAATCTAACGATGGTAATTAGAGGGTAATTAATCCATAATTAGCGGATGGTTACTGTAGCATTACCATTGCAAATCATGGATTTAGTAGGCTCATTAGATTCGTCTCGCGATTTACAGTCTATCCATATAACTTTTCACCTTTTTCGTCTACATTTAATACTCTATGCATCTAAGATTCTCCTTTGATGTGATGGGTGAAAAGATTTCGTTTTGGAACTAAACAAGGCTTTAACCGCATCTACTTAACGTTCCTAATTAAGTACATAGCCTACCTTTTTGCTTGTTATGGATGGAGATGAAACCGATGCAGAGCTCGTCCTCAACCATGACAGAGGGGACTCCGTACGCATTGCCGTGGTTATTGCCGGCGCTAGCAGGCCAGGAGGACGCGACGTCCGTGTCGAGGGATTGGGGTCCCATTCGCCATCCACCAAAACTACGCCCTCAGCAACCACGCCGACAGCAGCGCCGAAGAGGGCGGACACGGCGGCGGTACGGCCGCCCAAGGGCACGTTGAGCAAGCCCCACGCGGCAGCGCCAGCGGCGATGGCGTTCCATTCCAGGGATCGTCCCTCCGGCGCGCGGCGGCCATGGCGCCCTCGATGACGCAGAACAGGCCCGAGTAGGCGCCGACAATGCTGGCGAGGCGGGGCGCGTTCGCCATGGCGGCGTGGGCGGCCCCGGCGAGCCGTCCGCCGACGGGCGAGCTCCGGAAGCCCTTGATGGAGTGTATGGCGGAGCCGAGCGCCGCCCCGATCAGAAAGCCCTCGCCCACGAGGGTGACAAAGCGATGCCGATGGTCCGGGATCTCAGCGTAGACCGGCAACGCCGCCGTGTCCGCCATCTGTTATTAGCTTGGAGTTGATGGGATTGGACCCAGAGGTGCTACCGTGCTAGCTAGGGGGCGTTGATCGTACGTATTTTGCACGTCTCGTGTGTGTCCACGTATACGGCCTTTTGGTTTGGTTTTAACAAGGAAAAGGACAACGATGCCCTGCCGCCCGACCTTGGTCGGATTGTGAAACCGAGCTACACTACGGAAACCCAGTAGTCGTCGAGTGTTAAATCTTTGTCGAGTGTCAAACTGCGGGCCCTCGGCAAACAAGCCCTTTGCCGAGTGCCCAGCCTCTGACGCTCGGCAAAGAGCCGACACTCGGCGAACAAGCCCTTTACCGAGTGTCAACAAGACGACACTCGGCGAACAAGCCCTTCGCCGAGTGTCGGTCTGTGGCGCTCGGCAAAGGGCATCACGAATGGCGGGGTGTTGATGGCGGTCGCCCTTCGCCGAGTGTCACCGTCAGACACTCGGCGAAGTAGAGCTCTTCGCCGAGTGTCTAAAGCAGACACTCGGCGAACAAACAGCGGGTGGACGGCGCGGGGACGGTGGGGGACGGCGAGATGACGGTGCTGGCCCTTTGCCGAGTGTCTGCTTGTAACACTCGGCGAAGTTTTTTAAAAAAAAGATTTCAGTCACATCTTTGCGAGTGTGACCACATGCACTCGGCAAACAAAAACAAAAAAACCGCCAAACCGCCCCCAAACTTTTTCTTCTCTCCATACACGTCTCTTAGTACTTCACACTGAAAGCTGGTAATTTTTTACTCTTTTAGCTATTTTTAAATACTTTATTTGATTTCTAGGATTTTTTTCAAATAAGTCGTATTCGAACTGCAAGGGACTTAAATGATGAAATAAATTGAGTTGAAAAATATTATTCATGCTACTTACTCCATTGTTAGTCCTTATCCATGAAAGTTAGTGAAATTTTAAACATTTTATTGCCGATACATGACCATTAACCTGTGACCGTGTTGTTTAAAAATTATATAAAATGCAAAAAATTCTGAAAAATATGAGAATTGTCTGGATATTATGTTTACATCCGTGTAAGGTTGTGGTAAATAGCGGAGAAGGTTTCAAACAATATTTCATGTATGACCCTTACAAACCGGAGAATGTCCGACCCTTACAAACCGGAGAATGTCCGAATAAGATTCGTACGGTTGAGAATGATTCAATTACATTTGTAACCAAATTGAAAATTGGAATAGAATTTAGATTCATATTTTTTTGTATAGGCAATATACAACATGGTTTAGTTAATCTAAAATTTTTGTAATTTTTAGAAACAGTTTGATATTTTTTATCTATTAATTGCAATCTAAAAACCGGTGGTTGTGGCATAAAATAACGAAGGAGGTTTGCCGAGTGTCGGATCGGCGACACTCGGCAAAGGATAGGGTCTTTGCCGAGTGTCGGATCGGCGACACTCGGCAAAGGCACAGCGTTTGCCGAGTGCCAGATCGCGGGCACTCGGTAAACAAGGGGGTAATACCTCCCCGCCGCGCACAGACAGAATCTCACACACACACTCACCTCCACTCCGCCACCGCCGCCGCCAGCTCCGCGCCCGCCACCGCCGCCGCCAGCTCCGCGCCGCTGCTGCTCCGGCCGGCCTACGCCGCCAGCCGCCGGCCGCCGCACGACCCGTGCCGCCGCACGCGCCTGCCCCGGCCCGCCGCCGCTGCCCGCCGCGCCGCGCTGCTCCGGCCGGCCTACGCCGCCAGCCGCCACACGACCCGCGCCGCCGCACGCGCGCCCCGGCCGCCGCACGCGCGCCCCGGCCGCCGCACGTCCCGCGCAGAGGCCGCCGCACGGCCTACGCCGCCTGCCGCCGGCCGCCGCACGCCTGCTCCGCCGCACGCGTGGCCCGGCCGCCGCTGCCTCCTCCGCCGTCCCCGGCCGCCTCCTCTCCCGTGCAGAGGCCGCCACCGCTCGGGCTGCGAGGTTAGCTTCCCCCTTCCCCTTTCCTTCCCTGTCATTACTGTATTGGATTGGAGATGCATGATTAATTTTCATTTAGATGAATTTGTTGTTTAGTTCAATAGTTAATTTAAATTGAGATGAATTTCTTGTCTAGTTGCATAGTTAATTTAAATTGAGATGAATTTCTTGTTTAGTTGCAAAGTTAATTTAAATTGAGATGAATTGCCGGTGTGTATGTTGTTGTTGGCCATCGTGCCGATGTGTATGTTGTCGGCTATCGAGCTGTTTTTATTGCAGGTTTTGGAAACCTCCTCGTGCAGGGGATATGCTGCCAAAATTTTTACATATTTACCTGTTTGCCGTTTTTTGCAGGAGCGGCTTCCTCGACCTCCTGCTACACCGCTGACCTCGTCTACGTCTTCGTCGACCCGCTCGACCTGCCGCGACACCGCCAGCCCCGTGTACGCCTTCGTCGACCCGTTGCTCCGCCGAGGGGCCGTGTACGCCTTCCTCAGCTCGGCTTCGTCGTCTTTGTACTTGGTGAGCGTATCTTTCCTTCCTGTTCATTCGTGTTTGTAGGTTACGTAACCTAGTTAGGCGTCTCCCGTTCGAAAGAGATACAGTTTGAAATATGCAGATATTTGCATATGTATGACCGTATCTCTTTTGAATTGTCCACCTTTTTTGGACAGCCGGATGATGTGTAGATGAGCTTAGTTTTCATGTTTTGCTCTTATCTGAGACAGAGCTTCGGCATCACCTCCCGTTGTTCTCCGATACACAATCTCGTTGCCAGGACATGTATTTGGAGAACAGCGGCGAGGTGCTGCCGAGATTCTGTCTTGGATAGGAGTAGAGCATGGAAACTAGCCCCATCTACACATCCTCGGGTGGGATTAGGACCTATCCTTACCTATTAGAGTATGATACACATTCGGGTAGATGCAAGTTAGTTTGACACGTGATGGTGATCTGTTAGAGGATGGACGGTCGTGAGTGGATGTACACGGGCTTTGCTGACAAAACAGCTGAATGGTTTAGCAAGACAGAAGATTTTGTGAACCAAGCTTTTGCATTTGCCAAGGCTACACGAGCTTTCTGTCCATGTGTGAACTGTGCAAACCATAAACGACAAACAAAGACCACCATGAGCAAACATCTCATCAGACTAGGATTTACGCCAGACTATACCCGATGGACCTGCCATGGCGAGACCCAGCGTGTGAGAGACGATGTCGTCAGGCAACGCATCGAGGAGTTTGATGATGATGCCGGGGTTGCAGACATGTTGAATGACTATGATGAAGCACGTACGGAGGATGAGCCGGAGCCAAGTGCGAAGGCTTATTATGAAATGTTGTCTGCAGCACAAAAACCCCTTCATGGTCATACCACTGTGTCACAACTTGATGCCATTGCTCGCCTGTTAGCCATAAAGTCCCAGTTTAGCCATAGTCGAGAAGCTTTTGATGTAATATTGCAAGTTGTTGGCAAACTACTGCCTGAGGGACACATTCTGCCGAAGAGCATGTATGAGGCAAAAAACTCCTTCGTGCACTTAAGATGCCATATGAGCAGATACATTCCTGTGAGAAAGGATGCGTCTTATTTAGGAAAGAACATGAGAATGCAAAGAGATGTCCAGAGTGCAAGTCGTCCAGGTTCGTGGAGGTAGACTGTGCGGATGGCACTAAGAAGCAAACCACAATCCCTGTGAAGATCATACGGTACCTTCCTTTTATACCGAGGATCCAACGACAGTACATGAGTGAGGAATCCGCGAAACAGATGACATGGCACAAAAATGGGCGTCGATACAATCCTGACAAGCTGGTACATCCATCTGATGGTGAATCATGGAGAACTTTTGATGAGATTCATAGTCTCAAAGCTGCGGAGGCGCGTAATGTACGTGTTGCCCTAGCAACAGATGGGTTTAATCCCTATGGGATGTCTTCTGCCCCATACACTTGTTGGTCCGTGTTTGTTATCCCTCTCAATCTTCCCCCAGGCGTCCTCTTTCAACGACAAAACATTTTCTTGTCGTTAATTATTCCGGGACACCCGAGGAAAAATATGAGCGTATACATGCAGCCTATGATTGATGAATTGGAACATGCTTGGAAGGAAGGGGTATGGACATACGACCGAGCTACAAAGACGAACTTCACAATGCATGTTTGGTACATGTACTCATTGCATGACATGCCGGCGTATGGGTTATTCTGTGCGTGGTGTGTTCATGGGAAGTTCCCATGCCCAGTGTGCAAGGCAGCTTATAGGTGGCTTTGGTTGATCAAGGGTGGCAAATTTTCTTCGTTCCACAAACATCGTCAATTCCTCCCTCTTGAGCATTCATTCAGACGAGACACCAAGAACTTTACGAAAGGTGTTGTTGTTGAGGAACCTCCACCACATATCATGACAGGTGTCGAGATTCGTGAGGAACTAGACGCTCTCAAGTTCGATAAAGAAAAAGATGCTTTCGTGGGATATGGTGAGCAACATGCCTGGACTGCTAAGTGTGGCTTGTGGCAGCTTCCCTATATGTCTGACATTCTTCTTCCACATAATATTGATGTAATGCACACCGAAAAGAATATTGGCGAGGCCGTTTTTAGTACAGTCATGGACATTCCTGACAAGACCAAGGACAATGTGAAGGCTAGAGTGGATCAAAGCCGGTTATGCGATAGACCGAAGATGGACATACCAACTCCTCAGGACGGCAGACGGTGGAAGAAGCCTAGGGCACCATATGTCTTGACCCCGGCTTAAAGGAGGGAAGTTCTCAAATGGTTCCAAACGTTACGGTTCCCTGATGGGTATGTAGCGAATCTGAAGAGGGGGGTTAACTTAGCTACTTTGCGAATCAACGGGCTCAAGAGTCATGACTACCACATATGGCTTGAGCGGCTACTTCCGGTGATGATTCAAGGCTATGTCCCCGACAATATATGGCTAGTGCTGGCAGAGTTGAGCAATTTCTTCCGCATCCTTTGTGCTAAGGAGATATCTCCCACCGTGATGGCAGAAATGGAAAAACTTGCCCTTGTGCTGCTTTGTAAGTTGGAGAAGATCTTTCCACCTGGATTCTTCTGTCCGATGGAGCATATGATTTTGCACCTCCCGTACGAAGCACGAATGGGGGGGCCTGTGCAGAACCGTTGGTGCTACTCAATTGAAAGATGTCAAAAGGTTCTTCGAACTAAATGTAAAAATAAATGCAAAATAGAAGCTTCAATTGCAGAGGCATTCATTCTTGAGGAGGTGTCAAATTGCACGACAAAATACTATGATGCTAACCTTCCTAGCTTTGCCGAGTGTCAGATCGCGACACTCGGCAAAGATGTGCGGCTTTGCCGAGTGTCCAGATCCGACACTCGGCAAATAGTGTCGTCACGGCGACGGCGCGTGGCCGTTATGTTACTTTTTTTTTCCGAGTGTCGGCATTGGCACTCGGCAAACCCTTTGCCGAGTGCCCGAAATATGACACTCGGCAAAGACACTCTTTGCCGAGTCTACAGTCACCGAGTGCTCTTTGCCGAGTGTAACACTCGGCAAAGGCTTTGCCGAGTGTTTTTTGGCCTTCGCCGAGTGTCCTGGACACTCGGCGACTACTGGGTTTCCGTAGTGCTAGCTAAACGTACTACGCAAGAAATACGAACCCCAGATCGAGTCTGACCCTGCCGCCTAAAGGTGGGTATGATCAGGGCGTGTTCCACGTGATCAGCCCCGACGACGCGTACGCCTCCATCGATCGACCTCCCGATCCTCTTCGCGCACCATGGTGGTGGGCGCGGCTACCTCAAGGTCAAGAGCGCCGGCAGGTTCACTCACCTGGGCGCGGCGCGACGGCGACGAAGATTAAGCAGCCGGCCGCACCCATTGTGCTGGTGCTGTACTGCTGTTGCCGCCGCAAGGCCACGTCGCGCCGCGTCATCTGCGCTCGCGGCGTCCACACGTCACGCTCTTCCACACCAATCGAGCTGCACCACACAGAGCGCCCCCTGATCTCTTGACATGCCCAGCGGCCTGCCTCCCCCCGTCCTGACCGTTGGATCAAGGTCATTACGACTGTTGGATCCGACCGTTGGGAGGGGGCTATATAAGCCGCCGGCTGGCCGAGCGCTCCCGCTCCAAACCCTAGCGCTCATTTCTTCCCTCTCTCCGCCTCCGCTCGCCGCTCTGGCTCTCTGCCTCTCTCGCTCCAAACCCTAGATCTCGAGTCTAGCTCGTCTCCTCCCTCTCCTGGCGATGTCGAGCGGCTATTCTATGCTCTCCGCCATCGTAGGGACAAGGCACGACACCATCTCGTCCGCTCCTCTGGCTCTCCCTTCCTCTGAAACTCTCTGTCTCTTACTCTCGCCGGTGGATCTCGTCATCTCCTGGCTAGATCCGTGCTTCGGCAACCTCGCGCGGCCGCTCTGGTGCTCCAGTCTCCAGAATCGTAGGTGAGTTCTTCGTCCTCTAACCCTAACCCTAGATCTTGTCCACTCTCCAGAATCGTAGGCTAACTTGTTCTTGACTTTTGTTGGTTTGTGGTGCTCTGCTAGGTCGTGAAGACGTCGAGGAACCAGGGCTCGTGCTCGTCTCAGGATTCGTGGTTTGCCGGCCGGTCCTCTCTGGTGCTCCGTCTCGGCTTCGTTGAGGAACCATAGGGTCGGCTCGGAGCCTCGGATCCATCGTTCACCGGCACTCTGGTGCTCCGTCTTCGCAGATGAGCCCTCCTCTGCTCTATTTCCGTCCTCGTCCTCTGCTTTCTCTCGTTCTCCTCAGTCCTCTCCTCTCTGATGTTGTCTCTAACTCTCCTCTCTTCTTTCTTTTGCACTGCATCTTGATGGCCAGCGAGGAGGAGGTCCAAGGTCATGAGGACAATGAATTTCATTTGGCCCGCTTTCCTGAAGATGATGAGAGTGATGGTGATGGCCTTGAAGTTGATGGTGGCGGTTCTGCTGATGATCCTGTAGAGGTCGATGGTGGCGGTGATGGTGCCGCCGCTGTTGCCGGCGGCAGTGATGGTGCCGCTGCCGCTGTTGCCGGTGGCGGTGATGGTGCCGTCGCTGCTGCGGTAATGGTGATGGTGCCCCCGCTGCTGATGGTGGCAAGAGGAAGCGAAAGCTAACCTCTGACGCCTGGAAAGACTTCGAGAAGCTCTACACAATCATCGATGGTAGGGAGGTAAGAACTGGCGCCAAGTACTTTCATTGTGGCCATGTTTATGCTGGTCGTTCTGCTATTGGTACTGGTCACCTCAATAGGCATGTTAAGTCTTGTCCTGCGAGAAAGTCAAGTATTCGCCAATCTCAATCTTTGCTTCCGTTCGGTTCTGATGGTAGTTTTCGTCACTGGGAGTATAGTGCTTGAGGTAGCCCGTACTCAACTTTGTCGTTTGATTGCAAGGCTAATCTCCTCTAAGCCTTGGTGCAGCTGCTGCTTTTGAGGAGTATATAAGATTGCTCATAATCCTAGATTTACATCTATTTCTCCTCAAACAACAGCTAGAGATTTGATCAAGTACTATAATGGTTTGCGTGATAAGATTATTGCAACTTTAGTTGGTGTTTCATCATGTCTCTTACTTCTGATATTTGGTCTGGCAATGCTAAGGAGGATTACCTTAGTGTGGTACATCACTATGTTAACCCTGACTGGCAACAGGAAAACAGGATAATTGGGTTTAGGCTGATTGATGAATCTCATTCTGGGGTGAACATTGTTCAGCGTGTTTAAAGGAGTATGGGTTAACAGCTAAGGTTTTTTCTGTCACGTTGGATAATGCTTCTTCTAATACCAAAGCCATTGAAACACTAGCTCCTAAACTGTCTTCTTATGTTGGTGCCATTGACTCTCTTGTTCCAAAACTTTATGGTTATGTTGGCACTCTTTTCTTGCATCAGCGTTGTGCTTGTCACATCATCAACCTTATGGTTAAGAGTGTTTTGGATGTGATCAAGCACTACCTTGAGGACATTCGCTCTGCTGTGTACTTTTTGAATTCTTCTAACCAGCGCATTGCTAACTTTAAGAGGTTCTGCATTGCTGTTAATATTCGTCCTAGAAAGTTTGGTTTGGATATGGATGTGAGGTGGAACTCTACATATCTCATGCTTAAGCATTTGCTCCCTTACAAGCAGAATTTTACTGTGTTCATTAACAGCAACTATCCTAGAGCCGAGGATGAGCCTCGAGTTTTAATAGATGATCATTGGGTAGTTGCTGAGAGGATGTTTGAATTCCTTGAACTGTTTTACACTGCAACTGTTGCTCAGGCTTGTGGTTACTCGCATGAAAGAGGTTTATATTAAGTACTGGAAGGACATCCCTATGCTTTACTCTTTTGCTCTCATCTTGGACCCTACTCTCACGTTGCTAGTTAAGTTTGTTGGTGTTGACTATTCTGCTTACTTAACTTAGGTAAGGGCTGAACTGAATGTCATATATAAGCAATATGATGACAAGTTTGCAGCTAAGAGGAAAACACCTGCACAACCTCCCAGTGCCGCTGGTAAGAAAAATAGTGCTTGGGATGACATTTTTGCAGATGATAATGATACATCTACTTTTGCATCGTCTGGCATGGTAACTCCTACTGTACCCCTCCTCTCTCTCTCTGTCTAGAAGAATTAGTGCCTCTGCTTTGCTGCAAGCAGCAAGCACTAGTTCATCAGCTAGAGCTTCTATGGCTATTGGTATTGGTAATGAACTCTCTTCCTACTTGGACAGTGATAGTGTCTCTCATGTTGATGATGCCTTCAGCATCATTAGCTGGTGGCATGAACACAAACTTACTTATCCTGTCATTTCCAACTTAGCTAGAGATGTTTTGATCGTTCCTGTTTCTATCGTATCTTCAGAGTTTGTTCAGAGTTTGTTTTTAGTACAACTGGCAGGATCCTTGCGGGGGGGCCACGGAAGACGCTTGCCGCCGGAGGAGAGGTCCCGAATGCCGTCGGAGGAGAGGACCTGGACGAGGATGTTGCGGGCCCATGGCTGGAGCCTGGATCCCGACGGCGTGCGTGCGGGAGAAACAATCGGCAGCGGTAGCGACGAATCGAAGCACGGCTGCAACCCCCTCGCTCGGCGGACACGCCCGCATCGGCTGTGATTCTGTGAATGGTAGCTCCACTGGCGAAGATGTGCGGAAGACGCAGAGCTTCTTCTCGAAATCCTCGCTCGTGTGGACAGCAGGATCATCAAAAGGAGCAGCAGCCATCACGTTGCTCCCTTCGTGATAATTAAATGTTGTCGTTTCTTCTTTCTCATCAATTTTCCTCTTTCAATTTCCTCAATAATCAAGTCAAATCGGATCAAATTGAGTCGCATTGAAACCTGAATGTTTCGTTGCATTGGTAACCGGCCTTTCGAGCATTGCATTGCACAAAATAAGCAATAGGATTTGGTTTTCGACTAGACACGGATGGTTTGGGCGCATGATCTAGTGGCAAGTGAAATTCAGGCGAGATATAGCTGCATCTTGGAGGGGTTCTCCTGCTCGATGACCTTGAGCAAGATTGGGTCGACGGTGATGTGGTTGTCGATGCGGACGGAGAAGGGCCGGGACCAGAGGAGCACGGCGTCCTTGACGGCGGCGACGATGTGTAGCGTGGGTAAGTCTACCATTGACTCTATACAGAGTAAGCACACCATTCTGTGAAACAAAATCTGAGAAGAACCTAGATGGTGGGATGCAGATTTGCCAAACATGATCTCTGCATCCTACAAACCTGGCTAAGCTCGCTAGAGCCTGGCTACGGGCGTTCAGACTGCTAGGGGTGGGCACTCGGGTAACCCGAAAAATTTGGATCAGGTTTTTCGTGTTTTTGAAAGTTTGGGTTCTAAGAAATGCAACTCGAGATGTGACTAGGATAAAATAATCACAACCCAACATTTCGGCTATGCGAAAAAATCATGAAATTTCGGCAAAATTTACAACCCTGGTTAGAACACGTCGATAATCAGTGACTAGAGCTTATAGATAATTGCGCACTCTACGTGATGAAAGGCTAGGTGAAATTAATTAATTGAGATTACATGTAGTAGCACGGCCACATGAAGAGGGATCTCCACGATTCGCGGGTAACCTTGTCGCCCGGCGGCATGTCAAGGAGCTCCTCGCACTGCAGGAAAATTGACCTTTAGTATCGGTCACAGGACGGGTCAGTACCGGTCGCTGTGGCCGGTACTAAAGGTCCGGTACTAACGTGGCGCATGTTAGTACCGGTCGCAGCTAGCCGGTACTAACGTGCGCCGGTTAGTACCAGCCGGTACTAACCCGCCACACCCCGCACGGGGCCTG
Organism: Urochloa ruziziensis; assembly: GCA_015476505.1. Taxonomy (NCBI): domain Eukaryota; kingdom Viridiplantae; phylum Streptophyta; class Magnoliopsida; order Poales; family Poaceae; genus Urochloa; species Urochloa ruziziensis. Next base: position 37,710,568 of record CM027124.1, read on the forward strand.
GCGGGCGGTTTAGTACCGGCTGGTAATACCAGCCGGTACTGACCTCTTTTTTTTCATTTATTTATTTCTTTTCTATTCTTTTTGGTTTTATGCGTATTTATACCGAATCCGACTGTACGTGCCTGTACTACTGCATTGCACGTATTTATATTACGCTGATATCGCATTAATATTATATACATATATATACATACATACATCTATAAAGTTTACTACTAATACTTCAAAGATCCAACAAAATACATGTTTTATTCTAGATATTACAAACTACACTTGTATGCCAGCCTCGACATCAGCTGCTGCGACGCTTTCGTAGGGATCGCCATAGAATTCTCCGTTTTTATCGATGACTTCATCGAGCAGGAATCCACACATAGATTCTTGAATTGCCCTGACCCGAGCGACTTCGATGGGATCTTCTTTCATGGATCATTTCTGTAGCATTTAAAAAAATAATTTTAAAAAATTACATATTAGAATGAAACAATAATAAATTACTCTAAACAGTTCCAGATATAACGTGAGGATAAAACAATAATAAAAATGAAAAAAGCGCTGACGTCAGCACTGTGAAGTGCTGACGTCAGCGCTGGGCACGTTACATGTCCAAACATTATCTAGTATCTTCCACTAATTTTCTAGCATTTCCTACTATTTTCTAGCATTCCTACTGTTTTCTAATATTTTTATATTAATTACATAAAAAAATGAAAAAAAGCGCTCACGTCAGCACTGTGAAGTGCTGACGTCAACGCTAGGCACGTTACATGTCCAAACATTATCTAGTATCTTCCACTAATTTTCTAGCATTTCCTACTATTTTCTAGCATTTTCTACTATTTTCAAGCATTTTCTACTATTTTATAATATTTTTATATTAATTACATGAAAAGAAAAATGAAAAAAAAAGCGTTGACGTCAGCGCTGTGAAGTGCTGACGTCAGCGCTGGGCACTACCGAAGCCGACGCGGAATGGCGGCGGCGCTGGCGCGGGGAGGAGCGGCGCCGGCGCGGGGGACTGCGGCGGCGCTGGCGCAGGGGACGGCGGAGGCGCTGGCGCGGGGAGGAGCGGCGCCGGCGCGGGGGACGGCGGCGGGGATCGACGACGACGACGGGCGCGCCGGGGGGCGGTCGGCGACGAGCGGCAGGGCGTCGGGCATGGGGAGGCGCAGTGCGGTGCGGGGCGTCGGTCGCGGGGAGGGGCGGTGCGGCCGGGGCGTGCGGCCGCGGGGGGCGCGGTGCTGGCGCCGGTGGCCCGAGGGGGGGGGGGGCGGTCAAGGACGAGCGGCGCTGGGGCGTGGGGGACGCGGGCGCCGGTAGCGGGGACGACGACGAAGGGCGGGGCGGCGGAGACGGCGCGAGGGAGAGGAAGGGGCGTCGCCGGCGACGGGGAGATCGCGGAGGAGACGAGATGGACGTGATTTTCGCTAAGTGTTGGCCGGGAAAGAAGAAGGGGGTTTTATATGGGGAGGTAGGTTAGTACCGGCTGGCCTCCCCAGCCGGTACTAACTTGGCACGGGGACAGGTTAGTACCGGCTGTGGAGGCCAGCCGGTACTAATCTGCACAACTTAGTACCGGCTAGTCCCCCAGCCGGTACTAACTTGTCTCGCACATTTTCTCTTCTTTTCATTTTTTTATAAAATTATGTTTATACTTATTTTATGCTACATAATTAGCACAATAAAGTAAAAATTAGATAATTAAATTTGTTAGCATACTGTTAATTATAGGCACACAACAAAAATATTAATTAGCACAATAAGTACCTTTAGCAATTAGTAGCAACCAGGGTACAATAGCTTTCGGTGATCCTCCAACATGTTCTCAAACTTCTTCTGCTCATTTGCAGTTTCACTGTCTTTATGTGCATCAAGCAACACCTGACTTAACTCGTCTGGTGGCTCCTCTTCTGCAACATTTGCTTCACGCTCGTCCATTAGTTCGTCTTGAAAGCCACCAACTTCATGAAGAAATGCCCAGTCTGAAATGTCATTGTTATCATCATCTTCTTCATTATGTTCCATCATAACTCCATGTTCACCGTGTTTGGTCCAAACGTTGTAGCTTCTCATGAAACCTCTATCATAAATATAGGACCATAGAGTATCCCTTTTCTTGTATTCCTTCGTATTTTGGCAAACAGCGCACGGACAGAACATTAAACCCTTTGGTGATCTGTTGGCCTCTGCTGCATTGAGAAAAGATTCTAGGCCATTAATCCATGCTGATCTGGCTCGGCCACCGTACATCCATTGCCGGTCCATCTGCACAATTTATTGAACATAAACATATATTTCCAAAACTCCAACATGCAACACGATCAAGGTTCAAAAATAAAACATTACAAACATAATTTATTCAAACCAACATAAATTCTCCACTTCCAACATGCAACACGATCAAGGTTCAAAAATAAAACATTACAAACATAATTTATTCAAAACAACATAAATTTCTCCACTTCCAACATGCAACACGATCAAGGTTCAAAAATAAAACATTACAAACATAATTTATTCAAAACAACATAAATTTCTCCACTTCCAACATGCAACACGGCCTAGATCTTCAACCATCCTTAGGATGCTCTGATATATTTTTTCCTGGTGTGTCAGATGGTGGAACTTGGTTTGGTGGTGATGGAGCGTAGCGTCGCAACAGATCTTCAAGATCGAAACCAGGTTCCTCACCCCTTGCAACACATTCTTCGTGTTTCTTTTGTAAGAAAGAAAGTTGTGCTTTCACCCAAGGTCCTGGTTTTTTCAATTTCTCTTTAGGTACTACTGGAGTTTTACCCTTCCCGTGAGACGAACGACGATAACCATGACTGGTACTACTACCTCCGGCGGAAGCCATATTGATATGACCACGAGCCTTTTATTTCTCAACAAAAGAATAACATTTTCTTCAAAATGTATTACCATGACAAATTAACTTAGAAGTAAAGATTACATAACATTTCTAATTAAAATTAAAAAACCAGAATAATAATAACATGTCACTACAAAATAATTCGAAAAAAGTAACTCTAAACGTGTCATATGCAAACTATCTAGTAAACACTTTCTCTAAATTGAAATAGTCAATTCCACGTATCTTAAATTAATATACAAATAATATGTACAAATAAAAAAGACATGACGTATTTAAAAAAATTAGATTAATAATATGTACAAATGTCACTATAAAATAACTTTAAAATATTACTCTAAACATGTCATATACATAGTATCTGCTAAACCTTCTCTAAAACTCAACGAATCGATTGTACATATCTACAAATAAAAAAATATGCACATTCTCTCACATCCTAAAATCACTAATTTCTCTATGTAGAAACCATAAAACGAAAAATAAACACCGTGAAAGAAGAGAGGATGAAGTTGCTAACCTTTGACGCACTTAGATGAGTGAAATCCTCACAAATTTTGAAAAAAAGGGCAAAACTCCCCCTAGCAAGCCATGGAGAGAGGAAAAAGATCGAGCTCGGTCTGACCTCGGGGAGGAAGAAGAGGGGCTGATATAGCCTGACAAGTTAGTACCGGCTGGTAACACCAGCCGGTACTAAATGTCAAATTTTAGTACCGGATGGTGTTACCAGGCGGTACTAACTTGGCACGGTCAGGTTAACGTGTCATCTGCCCATTGGTGGGTGGGGACAGTGATGCACGTTAGTACCGGCTGGTAAAACCAGCCGGTACTAACTTGGCATTTTTGCCACTGTTGCCTGGAGCCGGTACTAAAGGGGACCTTTAGTACCGGCTCCGTCCAGCCGGTACTACGGGAGAGGGACCGAAAGTCGTCTCCCGTAGTGTCGACGAAGTAGGTGAGGAAGCTGCACATGACCCGGTTCCTCTTCCCGATGTGCCTCGCGATCATGTGTCCGTCCTCTGTGCACCAATGTGGATGTGGTGAGTCGTACATAAGGTGACACCCCTCTTTGGGGTCCGTCACTGACCATGAGCCCGGCGCCCTGCTACCACTGCAGTCTCCGCCGCCACCCGCCGCCATGCTACTCTGGGATTATTCCCCTCACCCCTCCCTCTGTGCCGCCCATCCGCCCATCATCCCTCGCCGTCCAGCCTTCTGTCCACCACGTGCCACTTTCGCCGGGCCGGCAGCCGCCCCCAAACCCTAAAGGCTCAGTGACGAGCCCCAAAGAGGGGTGTCCCCTAACGTGGGAGTCACCACAACATTTGCACCTCTTGAGCGAGCATGGTGGCGACGGCGGCATCATGGCGGAGGTACCAGAGGAGCCCGGTGGATACGTAGATGCCTCAGTTCTCTGTGGAGAACCCGTTCACGTAACCAGAAAACTTCTACAATTGAAGTGCACAAAAATCTGACTACCACTAATTTTATATTTGTTTTGGATAATCCTCACAAAAAGTTAGAGAATAAGATAAATTCTAGAAATTCCCATAATGATGAGATCCTAATAGTCTTTGATCTATTGTGTTTTACAAAAAAATTCCCGCCTTGCCATTATGAAAAAGGTTGAACCTAAGTAACCATAAATTCATATTAAATTATTAATCATCTCTGATATTATACAAAAATAACATAAACGACTATATAAACCTTAATCTAAAATACCCACCTATGATCTTATTAGAATTATGTAATTTATTCGCTAAATTTACATCTAAATTATTCCCATCTACTATTACTAAAATAATCTAAAGTACATTTATATATCACCATGCAGCATACATGTATGTAATTAGAAGTGATAAGCATATACCTGTTTTCATGTCAAACACAAAGCTCAAGCTACGGTTTGAATTAAACACATGTACCAAATATAAATCGAGGTGTGTAACCAGCAAGCGAAAACTATGAATGGATGTGTAACGTCCACATATCCGTAAAATATCTACACAAGCATATGAACAAACTACGGGGATCGACGTATATTCATTAATTTTTTTACAAGTATGTCTTTCTGAAATACTAACCTACTGTGTAGGAGCACGTGTTGATGAATGTACCTTGATTTCTTTCCCCCAACACCAATGTTCGTGTTAGACTGTTAGTGGTGTTTAGAAATGCGCCATTGACCGTACCATGGGTGGAACAAGCACTACTACACAACCCCCATCACAACCGGTTTTTAACCCCTATCACAACCGGTTTTGGGGGCCGGATGAGATAAAGCGGCTGTGATACCCCCCATCACAGCCGGTTTTCATTTGTCTAAACCCAAAATAAACCAAAATAAAATAGCAAAACATTTTATTTAATTGGGAGAATGACACCATCAGCTACTACCCACCGTCCCACGTCACCAAGTTGCAAGTCGTGCATTTTTCGTGGAAAGTTCACGCGCTACGCAGCTGCCAGGATTCCAACCTGCGCCCTCTCCTTCGCGCGATAGCCCCCTCTACCACTGCACTACTAGAGTCATTGTGTCCGTATACCATTTTGATTCCCCTCGTATTAATGTTTTCCGAGTGTAAATTGCTTATTTGAGGCTCTAAATGACTTCAAATAAAAAAGTCATGAACTACAATGTTTCATAAATTTTCAAGATCTACAACTTTTATACTTGTCAAAAGTTCATCCGAGGTTGTTTACAAAATTTAAATTTTCAAATTTAAAAATTCAAACTTAGATTCGGTTGACAAGATGACTTCAAATAAAAAAGTGGTGAACTACAATGTTTCATAACTTTTCAAGATCTACAACTTTTATATTGGTCACAAGTTCATCCGAGGTCGTTTACAAAATTTGAATTTTCAAATTTGAAAAATTCAAACTTAGATTCGGTTGACAAGATGACTTCAAATAAAAATGTGGTGAACTATAATGTTTCATAAATTTTCAAGATCTACAACTTTCGTTTTGGTCAAAAGTTTATCCGAGATCGTTTACAAAATTTGATTTCGTTTAGGGTTGAAAAATGTGTTTGAGTAAAGAACCATTTGTGATGCTCACCATCAGAAACGGTTTTACATCACAAACGGTTTTTTGTTACAAACCGTTTGTTATAGTTCACATCACAAACGGTTTTTGCCAAGAACCGTTTGTGATGTGCCGACCCGTCATCACAAACGGTTTTTGGCAAAAACCGTTTGTAATAAAGGGCATCACAAACGGTTTTGCTAAAACCGTTTGTGATACCAGCAAAACCGTTTTCCAAAAACCGTTTGTGATACCCCATCACAAACGGTTTTAGCAAAACCGTTTGTGATGATGGCGTTTCTGATGCCACTTTCTGTAGTAGTGAAGGATCGCATGTATGTATTCCGGTAAATATTCTACTACTCTCTCCATTCCAAATTATAGTTCATTTGATTTTTTTTACCTCAAGTTTAAACACTCGTCTTACTCATAAAACTATAGGCTGGTGTGCAAGTTTGGTTTCTATCACCGAATTTCAAAATCGGAAACCTTTGACTATCTAACAATGAAAACCATTCACATTTGGTCATATGGTGGTTTTGATGGGTGTTTTTCTGACACGGCTGCCACATGGCTGTCGGGCTCACATGTCAGCTCCTCCTTCTCTTTGTTCCCGGTCTCCCTACGCCCATCCACAAACTACGCGGTCGCCGCTGCCCTTGGAGCCCGGAGGCACCTCACGCCCATTGCTCGAGTCCTGGACAGCGGCAGGGTCGTCCACCGGAACTGCACCAATCCTCACGTGCCCCTTGCAACACCACCCGCCACCTTGACATCTCCTCCTCCCACCCGCGCTCGTCCACATCGCTCCGGCAGCACAACGACGCTGCAGTTGCTCGCCCTCCTCTAGGCCAAATCCACCGTCTGCGATGGCATAGGGACGCGGCGGCGGTGCCTACCTACCCTCAGCCCTTCCCATTCCAACGCCGTCAGTCCGTCATTATCACGCTAGACCAATGCGCCCCCGTGTTAGCACCGCAGCTATAACCGTTGCGAGCGAGCCCGGATTCATCCGTGGTCCCGCGCTGCCATGCGGGGCACCCCGGCCTCGTCTCGCACTCGCATTGCACCATGTCAGGCGCTTTTGGGCACCGCCCTGCCTTGTGACCAGCCCCGTCTCTGTGCGTCCTGACCCTACACCAGTCACCTCCGGCCGGATTTGGCGACCTTGGGCACATGCAGCTGCTTGCAGGCAGTGGGAGCTGCAACACGGCGTGCCTCTGGTGGGTGGGGGCTCCGGCGACAAGTGCGACGACGACTCATGGGTGCGCTTGGGCAGGAGAGATAACAGAGACAGGAAAGGAGTGAGAGAGGAGCAGCCATGTGGGCGCTACTGCCATGTGGGGCCATGTCAAGGAAAACCACCTATCTAAATCATTCGATGGCCAAATATGAATGGCGATTTTGATAGTTGAATGGTTGAAGATTTCTAGTTTTAGGTTTTAATGGTCGAAATCAAACCAGCGCCCAATAGTTCGATGGTCATCAATGGACTTCTACCTAATTTAAATCCCCATAATGCACGGACAGAGAGCTATCCAAATTTTTCTAAGGATAGAAAAAGAGACAAGCTCAGTAGCAAAAATAATAACAGACCCATAGGAAAAAATAAATTTATCCTAGGAAACGAACACACCCCACCGGCCCCACAACGTTGCCTTAAGAAAAAAGACCTTAAAACTACTATTTTTTCAGTCAAGAAATTAAGGAAAGGTCCTAATTAACGATCGGTGGAGTCAAGACAAGGTCGACTCCACTACATATTACTTCTCTCGCAAAACACTATGGACCCGTTAGTCGAAAAATAATCCTGAAGAGATTCGGAAGCAACCATTTGTCGTCCGTCCAATATTGCCACCAAGAGAGCGTTTACTCGAGGGTCGATTTCCAAGAATCCAGACCTTCGGTGCCTTTGCCGGTACTAACAGCTTGTCTGTACAAGTCCAGCGCTTCGTCCATGACCTTAACTTGCGACAGAGCCTGTGCTCTCGTTTCACCTTCAGGATGGGTATCGTGCACACTAGGGGGGGATAGTCTCCACATCAGGCCGAAGTTCCTGTACCTTGCCGGGACATGGCGTGGATCGTAACCAGCGGCCGCAAACAGGAGGAGGCCGAGACGATCCGCCTCGAACTCTTGCCTGCGCATCGATCAGCGGGCAGAGATTGAAAACAAGCTAAGCATCCATGGATGATCATCAGTTCATCACACACACGCCTTGAACTCATGGCTTGGTTGGTTACCTGAAGTAGCATGGGCGCATGAAGAGGGGATCCCACGCCGGGTCGTCGTCGTCCCTGGGCACGTCCAGGAGCTCCGCTGCGAAGTTGGCGAGGAAGCGCACCCAGCACGTGTTCCTCCACGTCTTCTGGCAGTGCCTCGCGATCACATGCCCAACCTGTACGCGCATCGAACGAATGGAATACACCCACACACACACATATATATATATATATATATATATATATACACATATATATAAATATAATAAATACAGTAGAAACAAGTAGTAGATTGTAACGTGCCTCGTGCCCGACCGTGTCGGCGATGTCAGCGTCCTTCCCCGTGTACCCGATGAGCGCGGTGGAGATCCTGATTTGGCCGTCGCCAAAGGAGTACGCGTCGACGTACTTCGAGTCGAACACCTCGACCCTCCAGTCGATGCCGTCAAAGGGGCGCCGGATCCTCTGCAGAAGGCCCCGTCGTCCGGCGTAAGTTTGGTCGTCGCAGGCCGCGGCGATGATGTTGGCGGCGATGCGGCGCACCCGGATGGTCTCGGGGTGGTTGGGAGGGAGCGTGGGCTCCTCGCCTTCGCGAGGACAGGGCACGCTCTCGGCGCCGTCGTCGCGAGCGAGCGAACGGGCTGGGGCGCGGCTGCTGCGCTTCCCGGCCAGCCGGGAAATCAAGCTCTTGAAGATGCTCATGTCACTTCCTTGATTAACAGCTGATGTTACTCCTGGGGCCGTTGGCGCATGCGAAGAACAAAGGTCTTGGCCGATATATAGCCGCGCAATTCCAAGTCGATCGGCCGGAGAAACGGGCAGCATCGGGCCGAATTAAATTCAGTGTGCACTCGTGTTACCTTTTGTTGCACCTGGGTTTTACCTTTATTTTCAGAGGAGGGTGAATACTATATACTTTTTTTATATACTCGCAGAATATAGTGCGAGTTGTATTAGACTAGAACGAGAACATTGTACTCTGAATATGTCTTTTAGTACACTATGTAAGAAAGCTTCAAAGGAGACACCACTATAGGAGACGCGGATTTAACCAGCGTCTCCTTTCATGTAAAGGAGACGCGGATTTAACCAGCGTCTCCTTTCATGTAAAGGAGACGCGGGTTATTCAGCCGCGTCTCCCCTATATCGAGGCAGGCAACCCGCGTCTCCTGTATGCATATATAGGAGACGCGGGTTGTGAAGTAGCGTCTCCCGTAATATAGGGGACGCGGGTTAGCGTTCCGCGTCTCCTATCTGTGTTACCTGGGGAGACGCTGTTTACCAAACCCGCGTCTCCTATGAAAAACCGCGTCTCCAATGGTTCGGAATATAGGAGACGCGTATTACTGAGCCGCGTCTCCTATATGGAGCCCGTTACAGGAGACGCGTTTTGTCTCCCGCGTCTTCTTTGTGTTTAGAGGTATGAGACACTGCTTGTATACCCGCGTCTCCCATAGCTTGTTAGCCATTGACCCAGCGCCAAGTGTCCGCATCGTTCGTATGTAGTCGTCCACACCTCCTGTCGCCGGCGGCATCCCCAAGCGCGCGAGCGCGCCTAGCTCGCCGTGCTCGCCGTGCCGCGGCCGCCGGCCCACCTACCTCTCGCGCCGCGTGTTGCTGACCGTCGAGGACCCCGCTCGCCGGCGGCGCGAGTGCATCGGCGGCGCGGCCGGCCATACATACCTCATTAGCGGCCGGCCTCCTCGCGTCGAGCTCCCTGCCGTAGCCGTCCTCATCATCAGCGCCGCTCTGCCTCAGCTCTCTGGCACACCAGCGCCGCTGCCTCTCTGGCCGGCACCATAACCTCTCGTCCAGCTGAGCTGAGCTCCACCACCGTTGCAGGCCAGAGCTCCAGATCTCCAGCTGAACTCCCCGCTCTTCCTCTCGTCGAGCTCCAGCGGCACGCCATCGAGTTCCGGTTTCTGGGCTGCTGCAGGGGACACGCCATCGAGCTCCGGCCGGCCCTCTTCCCCCTTGAAGCTAGCCTTGAAGGTGAATTACATCTGCACAGACAAAATTACGATAATCTTAAGCTTCTTTTGTACGATATATGGTTGAATTCATTTACTTTTGCATTGCACGTGTGCTGAAATCCTTTTTGTTTGTATGTGTACAGGAAAATTGATGAAGCCCGCCGGCCTACCACCTCTGCTTGAGCTTAGTACCACTCTCTGAAGTTTAGTTGGTTCGATCGAGTGCACGTCGTGCTCCGCTCACATAAGAAGGTGAGGTTTTTATGTCCAAAATTGAGGTCAAATCTATGTGTTACGAGTCCATGTTCTAGTAGTACGTGCTTGGACAATATTGATAATTTTCATTGCTTTAACAATGCAGATGGCGGACCGAGGATGGATGTATCTTCGGAATCGTAATTGTGAAGAGTACTTGAGTGGTGTGAAGTCATTCATTGACGCAGCAGAGGCGGACAAGTCAAATCGGCACATATCTGCCATCTGTTGCCCGTGCATTGATTGTGAGAATGTGAGAATGTTCCCAAGTTCTCTGCATGTCCACGCTCATCTGATTATTCGGGGTTTCATGGATGACTACTTATGCTGGAACAAGCATGGAGAGGGGGGTGCTAATGTTCGAGACCTGCGGGACCAGGAAGCCACTTGTAGTACCGGTGAAGGAATCTCTAGCAGTCAACAGACCACTTTTGATGATGGTGATGAAAGGTGCCCTCACAGTCCTATCTTCCATGACGATGAAGCACAGTGTGGCAACGAGACCGTGGGGCATGATATGAGTGAGGATGAGCTTGGTCACATTGGTGAGAATTATGTCGACATTGCTCAGAAAATGGAGGAGATGGTCCGTGATGCAATGTCATATGATGGGTGTAGCAGCAAGGAGTTTGCGAAACTGAAACAAATGGTGAGAGATATGAGGACCCCACTGTATCCGGGCTGCAAGAAGAAGTGGAACAAAGTCTTCACATCGCTCAAGCTTCTGCAGCTGAAGGCCGCCCATCATTGGACCGATCGTGGTTTCAAGGCACTGTTAGATCTACTAAAGGACATGCTTCCCGAGGACAATGAGATACCGATGACCACCTATGAGGCCAAACAGACTATTTGCCCAATGGGATTGGAGGTTGAGAAAATCCATGCTTGTAAGAACGACTGCGTCCTATTCCGTGGAGACAATGCAGATCTCAATGAATGCCCAGAGTGTGGAACCCCTCGATACAAAAAAAGGAAAGACGGTGGTGATGAGGAAATAAAGCACGGAGCTCCTCAGAAGGTTGCATGGTATTTATCATTAATTCCACGTCTGAGGTGTTTGTTTGCATCAAACAAGGATGCGGAGCTCTTGCGTTGGCATATGGAAGGCCGGAAAATAGACGATCACATACGCCAGCCGGCGGATTCGACACAGTGGCACATCCTTGACTTTAAGTATAAAGAGTTTGCGAAGGACCCGAGGAGCCTTCGGTTTGCACTAAGCACAGATGGCATGAACGCGTTTGGTGAGATGAGTAGTGCGCATAGCGTCTGGCCGGTGCTATTATCGATCTACAATCTTCCTCCATAGCTGTGTAACAAGAGGAAATACATGATGATGCCGATTCTCATATCAGGACCGCACCAGCCAGGGATTGACATTGATGTGTATCTCAGACCGCTTGTTGATGATCTGAAAACATTGTGGAATGATGGTATTGAAGCCTACGATGCGTACACGAAGAAACCCTTCACACTACGTGGCTTGTTGTTCTGCACGATTACTGATCTACCGGGTGGTCGTTCTGTGTCCGGACAATGTAAAGGGCCAAAGGATTGCGCTCATTGCTTAGATGACACAGAGACAGTTTGGTTGAATAACTCAAAAAAGCAGGTTTACGTGCGTCACCGGCGTTTTCTTCCCACAAAGCACAAGTACCGAGACATGAAGCGTCAATTTGACGGCACAAGGGAGGAAGGGGAAGCTCCAAAGAATTTTGATGGGGAACATGTCTACAACCAGGTCAAGGATCTCCCCGCCGCCCATGGGAAGAAAGGCAAAACACTTGGAAAGCGAAAGCGTAAGCATAAAAAAGACAAAGACGAGCCAAAGGAAAGGTGGAAAAAAAAATGTATTCTTTGGGAGCTGCCATACTGGATTGACTTGTCCGTCCGCCACAGTATAGATGCCATGCATGTTAAAAAAATGTGTGTGGAAGTTTAATTGGGACACTCATGAACGACAAGCGTAAAACCAAAGACCATGTAAATGGCAGAAAGGATCTGGAAGATTTGGGCATAAGACCTGAGCTTCGCATTGGCGACACCGGTACCGAGCCTCTGACATCTGCCATAAACCTAACAAAGGAGGAGAAGAAGGAATTATGTGACTTCTTTCGCAGTGTGAAAGTTCCTTCTGGGTATTCATCAAACATCAGAAGACTTGTGGATGCAAAGGAACAGAAATTCCTCCCCATGAAGGCCCACGACTGTGATGTCATTCTAACCACAATGCTCGCTGTGGGTATCCGGAACATACTGCCGGAAAAAGTACGGATGGCTATTATGAGCTTGTGCTTCTTTTTCAATGCAATATCTCAGAAGGTGATCAGTGAGGAGGAGCTCGACAAGCTAGAAAAGAATATGTTCGAGACAATGGTTCTCCTTGAGGCATTCTTCCCCCCATCATTCTTTGATGTATCTGTGCATCTAATCGTCCACCTTATCAAGGAGATAAAATACCTTGGGCCGGTGTTCCTACATCATATGTATCCATACGAAAGATTCATGAGCACTTTGCACAAGTATACGAAGAGTCGGGTTCATCCTGAGGGAAGCATGGTCGAGGGATACTCTGTTGAGGAGGTCGTTGATTGGTGCCTTGATTTCATTGACCCTACAAATCCGATTGGCATATCGAAAGGTCGCCATGAGGGAAGGTTAGCAGGGATTGGCATACTAGGCGAGAAGACATTCAATGTTGATTTGGATGCATACCGACAAGCTCATTTTCTTGTGTTGCAACACACAACGGAAGTATCGCCATACATTGATGAGCATAAAGAGCACTTGCGTCAACAAAACCCGGACCGGGGCCAAGCTTGGCTAGCGAAGGCACATATGAATGGATTTAATATTTGGTTCAGAGACCGGATACGAAACTCAGAGTCTAGCACAGTAGATGCTCTTAGAAGTCTGGCGTCTGGTCCTCTGATCACAGTAACTAGCTACCAAGCTTATGATATGAATGGTTACACATTCTATACAGTGGCCCAAGACCAAAAAAGCACATACCAAAATAGCGGCGTCCGTATAGATGCCTTTGACAACGATGAAGAGAAGGCAGCCTACTATGGGCAGATAGAGGATATCTGGGAGCTCAATTATTCAGAATTTAAGGTGCCAGTTTTGAGGTGTCGCTGGGTTGGGGGCGCAAAGGGTGTCATCAAAGACTCGTATGGGTTTACAACTGTTGATCTTGAAAAAGTTGGGTACATGCAAGAGCCATTTGTACTTGCAAGTCAAGTTTCTCAAGTCTTTTATGTGCAAGACACGAGAAACAAGAAACGACACGTAGTGCTCTCTGGAAAAAGACGGGTAGTGGGTGTTACAAATGTCGTGGATGAGGATGAATACAATCAATTTGACGAAGTCCCCCCATTTGGTAGCTGCAGCCTCCCTGTTATCCTGGAAAGTGAGACAACTCCCTACTTACGAAGTGACAACGTCAGCAAGGCAAAAGGCCGCAAGAAAGGGCAAAAACGTCAAGTCAAAAAAAGAGTTGTAACATAAGTTGTGAAATTTGTATCATAAGTTAATTAGGTGTTTGTAAGATAAGTTAATTAGGTCTCAATGATGTAAGGGTCTTTGTAAAATAAGTTTTGTAAGATAAGTTGTGAAATTTGTATAATGGATCTTTGGATTAGTAGTTGTAACATAAGTTGTGAAATTTGTATCATATGGATCTTTGGATTAGTATTTCTAAGATAAGTTGTGAAATTGTTAATAAAGTGGTACCAATCTGTGTGAGCAATGTATGATTCTAAGAGAAATTAATGGCCAAAATTTGTTTGAAAAGATTTCTCTTCAAATTTGTTTGAAAAGATTTCTCTTCAAATTTGTTTCAAATTAATGATTAGTATTTCAAAATTTGTTTGAAAAGATTTCTCTTCAAATGAACAGATTGTAACATCATTGGTGATCACAACAACCTCCTCACATGAACAGATTGCATCACATATTGTTGATAACATATTGTTTTACACAGATTCACTGAACATATTGCATCACACTGCAGATTGCATCACATGGACAGAATTTCACTCTAGCAGAATTTCACACTGCTGAATTTCACAGATTGCATCACACAGATTGTTGATAACATACCACATATATATTTCACATAGTGCTGATAACATAACACATATTTGTTTCAAATTTGTTTCTCTTCAGGACACAGGACACATTCTACTTGACCCCGACAGGAGCACCACACAGGAGTACCAAAAACAAAATAAAGCATCGACAACAAAAGCTTCAGTTTCTTGCATGGACTTCCACCCTGAAATTCTTGTGCTAATCATACTTCCACCCTGAAGTTCTTGAGTGGCTTCCTCTGTTCATTTTTCAGCCCACGTTCCAGCTCCATCTTCTTTGCGTGTGCCTTTGAAAGCTGATCAACGAGCCCAAGGATCTCGACTTCTGTTGTTCGTATGTCTCTGTTCAAGGTCCAAATTTTCTGAATGTGCTCATTGAAGCTTTCCTACATGTCAAATTCAAAATGTATAGATGCATTTTAGTTCTTGATGTAAGCAGAGCTGTCAAATTCAGTACCACAATGGGAATAACATACTGACAATTGACATGTTCACAAAAATAAGCATGTTCAACTTGACAACAGACAACAGACAACAGAATGGGAATATCTAAAGGGAATATCTAAAGGGAAAAAACTGAAGACAACAGAATGGGAAAAAACTGAAGACAACTTGACAATTGACATGTTCACAAAAATAAGCATGTTCACAAAAGTAAGCATGAATGGGAATATCTAAAGGGAAAAAACTGAAGACAACAGACAAGCATCAAATGGAGATGCTTGTTTAGCACACGACCACTTCTTCCTATCTTCTAGCACACGGCCAGGACTTGACCACTAACAGACTAACAAAAATATTCATCAAATTCAGTAAATTCTACTTCATGGTTCACTAACAGACTTGATCAAATTCAGTAAATTCTACTACATGATTCACAAAGATATTGAACAAACAACATCTCTATTTAATCAAGCTAATGCAACTAAATAGGATGCGATGGGATTACCTTCTTCTTCCCCTTTTGCTGCTTCTTCTGCTTGGAGAGCTCCGGCTGCTTCTGCTTGGAGAGCTCCGGCCTCTGTTTCTTCCCATTTTCATCCTCGGAGCTTGAGATCAAGTCGATCAGGACCTTTGGCTGCTTCTTCTGCTTCTTCCCCTTTTCCTCCTCAGAGCAGTTGCAGGTGCCCTCCTCAGAGCTGCTGTCGAAGCCCGAGCCCGAGCTGGTGTCAGAGCGCATCCATCTGGAGGTTCCCTCACCGCCGTTGTCACCTGCAGGTGCCCTCCTCATGCGCCGGCCCACGGCAGAGTTCACCTCATCACTGCCACCGGAGTCGATGTTGCTGACTGCCTCTTGCTTGTCGATGTCGCCAGAGTCGATGTCGACGGAGGATGAAACCCTAGCGGCGACGCACCGGCCGCGGATCCGCCGGCCTCTTCTCCCCGTCGCGGGCTCCCACCCCGCCGGCGCGCGCGTCGCCGGCCTCTTCTCCCCGACGCGGGTTCCCACCCCGCCGGCGTGCGCCGCTGGGATCTTCTTGCGAAACTTCCCCTTCAGCGCCCCCTCTGACCCCTTCTTGCAAAACCTGCCGCTCTTCTTGTCCCGCTCGTACGACCTGCCGCTCTCGCTGTCGCTGTCGCCGTCACCGGCCATGGGGCCGCCAGAGGAGGGATGGAGATGGGAGGAGATGGCGACTGGAGAGAGATGGCGACTGGAGGGATCGAGTGGATAAAATGAGGGAGAAGAAGGGGAACGGCCGTCGCTTGAGTTGACTGTGACTATAACATTAGTATAGATAAAAATTGAGATGGCAATAAAACGAATTCACTTGCACAGCTCAATGGTTAGTCATATAGACTCTGGCGTAGGAGGTTGCGGGTTCGATTCGCAGGTTTGGACGCCACTTTTTGCCATTTTTTTTCCTTTTAATCGGAATTTTTTCTATGTCTATGAGCGCGGTCCACCAACACCATTTCACTGACAGGCGTGGTCCACCCTCCCACAGGTCCATGTGAGCGCGGTCCCTCCCGCATTCCCCATGTGAATTGACCCTAATACCCCCATCCCGTCCAGTGTTCCCACGGATCAGTGTGAGGGCATTCTTGTACTTTGCGCATCAAAATCCCCCCTCCCCCTCCCGCAGCCATCAGCCGCCCCCATTCCCCATTCCCCCAAACCCTAGCCATCAGCCACGACGAGCCCGCCGCCACGACGAGCGTGCCGCCACGAGGAGCCCCGGCGACGACGACGAGCCTGCCGCCACGAGGAGCCCGCCGCCACGAGGAGCCCCACGCGACGACGACGAGCCTGCCGCCACGAGGAGCCCGCCGCCACGAGGAGCCCCGCGCGACGACGACGAGCCTGCCGCCACGAGGAGCCCGCCGCCACGAGGAGCCCCGGAGATGAGGAGGAGGGAGGGTCGCTGCGAGGAGGGAGAAGGTGCGGCTGGGTGCGAGGCCCCGGCAACGGAAGCAGCGGCGCGACCTTGATATGTGAGTTTTCTCCCCTTCCTCCGCATCTTGACCTCGCTCCCTCGTTCCCCTTCGCCCGTAGATGGCTCTCGAGGTGGGATCTGTACATGGTTAGGGTTTGGTGTTCTGTTCATGGTTAGGGTTTGGTGTTCTGTTCATGGTTAGGGTTTGGTGTTCTGTTCATGGTTAGGGTTTCTGCTTGCCCGCACTCTGAATATACCTGATGCTAGCACTCTGAATATACCTGTACTTTCCTATGTTTTGTATCAACTAAATGTTAGGTTGTTGTCCCTAGCCTCAACAAAGATATTAGTTTAGTTTCCTGTAACAGGCTAGAAATGATATAGCATTCAGTGATTCGAAACGACTCTGCATTGTGAACTTGTGGTAGCCAAGGACTGAAGCACAAGTTGTTTTGGTCCCTAATGGTCTTCTATGCCCTTGTAACTGCAGAGAGCCCAGTGCTTAATGTCTACTTATTTTACTTATTCATAGCTCCATTCCAAATTTGCTTGTAGCTCTGATTTTTGTATAATGATTGACATGCTATACTACATATCTGTTTATGCAACTATCTGTGTATAAATTTTCTCTTATTTTTGCACACAGCTGTTGATTAGGACTGTATTTTTAATGTAGAAGCCCACAGCCCATATTGCCTCCCCTAAACACCAATCCAAATTGACAAAACCAGAGCCCACTCTTGACCATGTAGAAGCAGCTTGGGCTAAGGGAAAGTCGCGACCGCCCGGGATTTGGGGGCGAATGCGAGGAAGGAACATTGCACACAGTTCCAATAATCCTTGTATTCGCCTTCACCAATCCCATAAGTACGGATGCGTGGCCTTGCTCTACATGGGAGAGAGACCCCAGGCAACGGGGGATCAGCACCTCCGTTGCCAAAAACCCCCCACAGCCCATATTGCCTCCCCTGAACCCCAATCCAAATTGACGAAACCAGAGCCCACTCTTGACCATGTAGAAGCAGCTTGGGCTAAGGGAAAGTCGCGACCGTCCGGGATTTGGGGGCGAATGCGAGGAAGGAACATTGCACACAGTTCCAATAATCCTTGTATTCGCCTTCACCAATCCCATAAGTACGGATGCGTGGCCTTGCTCTACATGGGAGAGAGACCCCAGGCAACGGGGGATCAGCACCTCCGTTGCCAAAAACCCCCCACAGCCCATATTGCCTCCCCTGAACCCCAATCCAAATTGACGAAACCAGAGCCCACTCTTGACCATGTAGAAGCAGCTTGGGCTAAGGGAAAGTCGCGACCGCCCGGGATTTGGGGGCGAATGCGAGGAAGGAACATTGCACACAGTTCCAATAATCCTTGTATTCGCCTTCACCAATCCCATAAGTACGGATGCGTGGCCTTGCTCTACATGGGAGAGAGACCCCAGGCAACGGGGGATCAGCACCTCCGTTGCCAAAAACCCCCCACAGCCAAATTGCTTATCTTAACAATTTTGGACATGTGCAGTTTCTAAATGAAACAGTTGAAGGAACTTACTTTATGCTTTGATATATAAGCATTGCTTCACTGGGGATCAAGTTTTGCAGTCCCAAATATATTGAAGGAACTTCAAGGTTTGCACCTTAGCATCTACCATTTCTCTGAAACAACAGGACTCTGCCAACTTCTGCCTGGTCAAAATGGTAAGATCAGCTATCACCTATCACCGTCCTACAAGTACATATCATATCAACATCATTGGAGATTATCATATCTTGCTGGTATAACTGCCTGATTGTTAATTCACAGGTCTCAGCCGATGAAGAGTGGTCAGGTTCTGGGGAAGAAGGAGGTCCTGAATCATCAGATGAAGAACTTCAGGATTGCAACAGCGATGATGAAGAGCAGCAGGATGACACTGTGCAGGAGCAGGGTGGCACTGTGGGTCGACAAAGAAAACCCAGGACACCAATCAAGTGGCCAAAGGACCAGATTCTAGTCACTGGGATTGACCGAGGGGGGATGCCAAGAGAAAAGAGGCAGAGGTTGAGGTTACGAAGGCTTGCTGGTCTCATCGCTAGACAGCAACTCTCCCTAGTAATGCCAGGTTTCAAATCCCTAAATCTGGATCAAAAGTGGAGGTTGTTCGATGCATGGGTGGAGCCCTTTCTGCACTTCCCAGAAGACATGAAGGCAGATGGGTTCAAGCAGATCATGAAGACCACAGCCAAGGCACGGAGAAACCACAGAAGTCCTCGCCGGGTGTTGATGGAGTTAGACTAGAACTATGAATATGTGAACCCGGACTATACGATGAAAGGCCAGGTGACGCTACAGGTCAAGTCATCATGTAATGCCGTGTAAACTCGTTCCAACATAGTACCAGTCCGGAACCCATTTAATGCCGGTTCCTAACCCGTTACCTATTGGTCAATACTAAACTGGGTACGAGTCAGTAAAACCGGTACTAAACGTCTCGTTGCGTTTACTACCAGCTGGTAACGGCTTGCAGTTTAGTATCGGCTGGTGTTACCCAACCGGTACTAATTTCCTTTTTATTTTCTGTTGTTTCTTTTCTTTTCTTTTCTTTTTTCAATTGTTTCTCTTGTTTTCCTTTTGCATATAATACGCACGAGTATTTCAAATAAAGCAAGTATTTTTGGATTAATTAATTAAAGCAAGTATAACGTATATTACATACATATATTTAAATCATTTCAAATAAAGTAAGTAATTCGGTTTAAGCAAGTATCATGTATGTTACAAATCAACAAAAGTCCTCGCCGGGTGTGTCCGCAAGTGGGTCAAGTGCACCCACACTTACACGTTGATCAGCATAGAATTCACCCTTAGGATTTATGACCTCATCGATAAGGAATCCAATGAGCTGCTCTTGAATTGCCTTGAAAACATGATCTGTCACTTGAAAACATCATTAGTTTAAATCAACAATGTGCATAATGAAATATATGTATATATGGGCAAATTGGTTATGAAATATTCATGATGTTTGAAGAAATGAAACTAGATGGTCGAATTGTAAACATACCAGAAAGTCAGTCCTGCAATAAAGATCGCCCGTCCGGTTTGTTACTCCTACATGTCAGTGCGCAGAAGCGAGCCCATGCTTTGTTCATAACGTCTATGAGGTTTTGATATTCTGTCTTGTCCTTCCTCAAAGAGTCGAACACTGTGACCCTGCCTATATTAACCTCGATACAAAGCAGTATATATCCACTGGAATCCGTTCATATACATATAAAGAGTCAATATGTATAATTTTAATTACCAACTTGATGAGGGATGTGTTGAATATATTCAGGACTCACTTAAAGTTGTACGACAAGAGTATGAATGGACAGGTATGTTGGTTATTCAAGGCGTAGAATATATTATTCACAGTTTGATTTGGCTGTGTTGTTACGGAATTGACATTTATAATATCTAGATCCATGAAGCTGATGCCACCGTAACTTTTTTTTCGGCAATGTTGAGCCTCCATCCTACATGACAATATGAGACATGCATGTATGGCACTAGGACTGTAAGCAGAATATATAAATGATTGGAAACACTTACATAACCCATACACTGATGAAGGTCTTGGAAAGGACGTCTCGATGGTATAAATAATAAACATTTTCGAACTCGATCCATATATTAGCCGGCAATCGACACAGTTCTTTTGTAACCCGAGCTGCGAACATCTGCAGCTTATCCTTGTATTGAAGCATGTATCATTTATGGAACTCATACATTCTGGTAGGTAGGTAATGCAGCAGCTCAGGCCATATAAGATGGCTCCCCCAATACAAACTTTTTTTGACCTCACCCTTGGTCAGTCGGGATATGATCATCCGCTCGCAGTTGAGCTTTTTGAGCTTAGTTTGCGCTGCAAACTGGGCCAACATAGCTTGTATTATCGACTTTCATATAAGACTTCTGGATTGTGCGGTCATAGTTTAATAATGTTTCCTTTTCCACTGGTCTGACCTATTTCATAAAGAATTTTTGAATTGCTGGATCCACCGGTTCCTTTAGCTTAGGCTTCCTCTTCTCTCGAGCCTTACCGAAGAATTATTTAACTTTTGCATTCACGGACTTTGTGATTCCTCATCGTCATTTTGTATTCGAGCTTCGAAGATGGAGGCTTCTCTTGCCGCTTCCTCTGCTGCTTAGGACCCGGTGGGACCGAACCCTTGGTATACTTCTTCTGTTGATTCCTCTGAGGCTGAGGCTATGGCTGAGGTTGAGGCTATGGTGGACCAATGTAGAGGTCCCTTGGATGGAGTGGGGATGATGGATTGAAGCTTGGGCCCTGTGCTGCCACTGGAGATGGTGAATCCATGCTAGGGAATTTGTGGTTGCTTGCTGCTGCGGAATCTTTGTTTGCGTTTTTCAATCTTATGTTGCGCTTGGGCCAATAGATCCAAGTATGGACAGCATCTGCTAGTTCAGTTTCACCCTCACCTGTGGGGATCTCGAGGTCCAGGTCTTCCCATTAGTCTTCCACTTTGTCAATGTGGACTCTAGCGTATCCTTCAAGGATCGGCATGTTATGACATGTCTTGCCTTCATCCGGAACTTCAGCAACACCCTTGATACATATTTTCAGCTTTTACTGCATAGATAAAGAAGCTCACAATTGGTCCTCTCGGTGATGTCGACCAGGGGTATCATTGGTTGCCGGCAACCATCTCATCTACTTGTCCGTGGAAGTGGCACTGCTACGGCACTAACCTTCAAGTCTGATCTCCAAATTAATGCCTCATGCTAGTGCACCTTGTTGTTCTTAGTGTTGGCTAAGTACTACACTAGTCACCGTTCATCTGCTTCGTGTTCTTCTGCTGTCGATCTATTTTCAACCATAGCTAGCCTTTCTTCTAACATCCGGAACTTCTTGTCCACTAATGCCTTGCCTTTGCATCGGCTTCTGTAACAATCAAGATCTCTGTCAAAGCCATGTTTCCATAGAACCACAATCATGCCTCGGGTCCGTCTAGTGTGTTCTGGACTCCTAAGAGCGTAAGTCAGCTCGTGCTTCTATCTATCAGGGTTCAAAGTTACCTCTTTCACCATCTGCATTGCCTCTTTGAGCCTGTCGGTCGCAGATCTTATCGCATCACTTGTCACAAACCTTCCATCTTCCATATTTAGTGTACCACCATGAGCATAGAAGTACCACCTGGCTCGCGATGGCCATGAAAGAGTCTGCGGTATGATTCCTCTTGCAATTAGGTATTCTTCCATCTTGATCCATTTCAGAATTGCAACCGCATAACCTCCTGGACCAAGGTTATGGAACTAAGTCTTTTTGGACGCATTGATTGTGTTTTGCTGAGATAACTTTGCAGCATCTTTTGACAACTTATAATGCATGAATTCATCCCAAAGTTGTCGTTGGTTTTGGAACTTGGTGTTAAAGTCTGGTGTTTGACCCTTTTTGATATAGTCGTTGCTCAAGTTCTTCTTGAACGTCTGGAACTGAATAGCCATCTTCCTAAACGCCCATCCCTTGACCTTACCTTCTTGGAATTTTGGAAATGAGAAGTGGTTCTTCACAATGTCCGTAGGATTTCCTTCTTCGTGTCCGGGACGATATGTTCAACATTTTCATTGCCTTTTTACTTTTTTCCATAGCTAGTAGTTGATGGGGATGTTTTCCGTGACAAGATATCCACATTGATTCATAAAAGTCGTCTTAATCTCGTGTGGTTCCTTTGGTTGGCCATCCGGCTCCACTGATGGGATTATGGTATGCCCCTCCATCTTTTTCTTGGAGCCTCATCTCTGTTTTGCCAACCTCAATCCGAATGGTTGCATATATATATACACATATACTCCCTTCGTCCGACAATATAAGAATTCTTCGACTTTCGTGCCATCATGTTTGACCATCCGTCTTATTCAAAAATTTGTAAATATACTATTTATTTTATTATAGCTTCTTTTATCATTAGATATACTTTAAGTATGACTTATTTGTTCATATATTTTTACAAAAAAAATTATAAGACGTGATGCATGGAAGTCAAACGTGATGCATGGGAGTGTTAATTAATTTACATTGCTGAAATGTATAGATCCCAAATCGCGTACATATATGCACAAATTCCTTATACCTCTATCTTAGTGACTTCCTCATCAATTTCTTCTACCTCATCATCATCATGATTACCATCCCCTCCATGACCAGAGAAATCGAGATAATGACAGCCATCTTCCCCGATCCCCGACACCATCAGTTTCTGGAGCGAAGGTACCTTCTTGAATTAAATTATGCATAAACCCCTCATTGTCCTTATTTCTGGACATTTTCACTAATAGAATAAAACATTAGTGTTTACTGTTTTTCTAGTACTTGCTAGTAATTTATGGTATTTTCTAGTAATTTCTATATGAGCATGAAATTAATAATAAGTAAAAATTAGTGTGTAGTGTTTTTTAGTAATCCCTAGAAATTTCAAGTATTTTGTAGTAATTACAGTTTTTTCTATTAATTTCTAACTGAGCATGAAATTAATAATAACTAAAGAAAGATGAAACAAAAATTATAAACATTATAAATCAAATAGATGCTCTACTAGTAATTTCCAGTATTTTAAAGTAATTTCTAATAATTTCCAACTGGGCATGAAATTAATAAATGCTCTACTAGTAATTTCTAGTATTTCACAATAATTTATAACTAGACACGAAATTAATAGATGCTCTGCTAGTAATTTCTAATAATTTCTACCTAGACATGAAATTATAGACATTATAAATCAAATAGAAACTCTACTGGTATAATTTCTAGTATTTTACAGTGATTTGTAAGAATTTCTAACCAGGCATCGAATTATAAACAATCAAATAGATAGTGATTTGTAAGAATTTCTAACCAGGCATCAAATTATAAACAATCAAATAGATGCTCTACTAGTAATTTCTAGTATTTTCTAGAAATTGCTAGTTTTTTTTGTAGTAATTGTCAGCATTTTTCTAGTACTTTCTAGTATTTTCCAGTAATTTCTAGTAATTTCTTATAATTTAGTAACATAATTAAGATATTATGTATTTACTACAAAATAAATAAGATAAATGATGCTGACGCCAGGATGACATCGTGGGCTTACGCAGTAGGGGGGCGGCTGCCGGCGTTTCGACGGGTCGTGTAAAATCTATTTTGAGGGCTACTTGAAGTTATAAGTATGTTTTTTATCCTTTTCGTGAATATAATATATACTAGGTGATTTTTCGCAAGTTGTTGCAAAATTTGAAATAGGTTTTCGATAAACTATGAAGAATCATTGTAGTTAATTAGTTTCTCGTACAAATAGTGCACTTGTAAAGATTACCTCGAGAGCCATATGAGCTATCTCTTGTTGAAAAGCATAAACTTTTATGTTACTATTAATAGATAAGAAAAAAAATAAGATATACATCTAATGAAAAGAAAATATGCATCAAGTTAGTCGGACAGTCCAGAATTCAAGACGTGTTTTAGCAAGTAATCACCGAGGGCTCCAGTGCTTCATACTGGGCGCATTGCATTTTTGCATCATCTCCTCTGCGGCTGTTTAGCTTGGGTTCCAATCATACGTAGATCCCTATCGAGGTCATTTATTTTTGTTGCGCTATTAGGATATGAACACATTTTTTTATTCTTTTGGTTGTTCTAGCTATGCGCTACTGATGTGATCAGAAGTAATTTCCCATCTCCCAATTTTGGTAATTTGACTGACAATTATATCTAATTTTATTTTCAGTTTCCGGGGTTGATGATAGTATGTAAGCTCATATATGGAAAGGCCCTTGCGAACTAATCTATACTAAAGACGACGAAGTTTTCGTTTCGTCCGTCGTCATCTATATCCTACACCGTCGGATTTTATGCTGATCGAACGCTCCATATTAATCTAAAGAGTCCATGTTGACTACATCTCACCTTTGAGCCTACGCCTGCGGATTTTATGATGATCGAACGCTCTAGATACATCTAAAGTGTCTATGTTGACTACTGCTCTTGTGAAAAGGGTGCCACACTATGTACTTTATCCGTAACTAGTAAAGATGCCCGTGCGTTGCTACGGGCGAAACGACGGCAAGATACTACACGATGCTTTCACTGCTACAAAAAATACACAAGTCATCCTATATTTTTTTTCTAATTTAAACATCTCATGTATTCTTTTAATATAAAACTCATTCCCATTAGAAGATACATGTTCCTTCCTATATTGATTCATGTATTTCATTATTTAGGAAGCTAATATTATTAGTGCATAGTAGTAACGTCATCCTCCATGTACTATCCGTTAGATTAATCAAGTTTTCAATTTTTGCTAACAGCTTACGTAGAAATACTAACAAGTAACATATTTTTTTTAACTTTTATCCAAATAATCTCTACATCATTTTTAGGTAATTCAAAGAATTTTAATTTAGACTCGTACAATTACTTTTCATGTAGAATTTTTTAACTTAGACTTATACAATTATTTTTCATAAAACTCATCACTATTACTTTTCATAGAACTCATCTTTTTCTCGTATATTAGATACTGTCTTGTTTCCTTAATAATAGAACGTAACTCAGCTTGGTGGTAGGACGCATTTTCCTGGTTTGATGGGCACAGGTTCAAAGTTCAAACCCCAGCGCGCGCTCCACCATTATTTTTGGAGGAATTTTGGATGGTGGGTTTTTTTTTTCTTTTCAACTGTGTCACCGGCGGTGGGGTGTGGTTCCGGATCGGGTCACCTCCTGCGACGGAAATTGCGCTGGTTCCCTGGGGAAGCGGGTTTTCCATGGTTACGGGTTTTTTGGAGCAGTTTTTTCCGGTTTTATACCCTGGGGCGTCGGTTGATGGGGAAGGGGTCCGGTTTTCTTCAAATTTCTCTCCGTTTTCGTTTCTGTTACGTAGACGGACCAAGATTAAGGGGCAGAAGTCTTCCCTTTATTATTAAGGTAAAGATAAACCGTCGCATGGATGTCGATGGCCCGAGGTAAAGAGTTAAGTAGGCATACTTCTCGACGCATCATAATGCTAGAAAATACATTATATATACTCCATGCTGCTAGAATTTGCCGGGCCGATCTGCGTTTAAGAACAAGGTCATCGCTTCGTCCATGATCTTGCCCCGCGTCAAACGCTCTACTCTCTTCGCGCTTGGTGGATGAGACGCGCGCAGGTCGTCCGGCGCTGGCTCCCCAATCTCTCCGAACTTCCGGTACGTCCACGGGCCCGCGCGCGGGTCGTAGCCTGCGGCCGCGAGCAGGATCAGGCCCAGGTGATCCGCCTCGTACTCCTGTCTGCATTCGTACACATCCATTGATCCATCAACCAGTAACAGTAACGTGCATGCGGAATTAATTAATCAATTAATATTACCTGTAGTACCACGGGCGCATGAAGAGGGACCTCCACGACTCCCGGGTGGCCTTGTCGCCCGGCGGCGCGTCGAGGAGCTCCGCGGCGAAGTCGGCGAGGAAGCCAGACATGACCAGCCTCCTCTTTGTCTCCTCGACGTGCCTCGAGATCACGTGCGCGACCTCGTGCGCTAGCACGGCGGCGACGGCGTCGTCGTAGCGGAGGTACCTGAGGAGCCCCGTGGTGACGTAGATGCTGCCGCTGCCGGTATGGGTGGCGAACGCGTTCACGTACCTGGCGTCGATCACGCCGACGGTCCACCTGATGCCGCGGAACAGGCGCCGGATCGTCGGCGGAGAGCCCCCGCCGCCCGCAGTTGGCGTCGTCGTCGCAGGCCGCGGTGATGACGTCGCCGGCCATGCGCTGCACCCGGATGGAATCGGGGTGGTTAGGAGGGAGCACGCGCTCCTGTTTGAACTTCTTCTCACCGCTGGCCGCAACCGCCGCAGCGCAGCAGCATGGAAGCGCTTCTCCGATGCCGTGACAGCGAACAGGTCGCGGGGGAGGCGGCGTCGGCCGACCAAGGAGATGGCGGGAGATCAGGTCCTTGAAAATGCCCATGTTCATGAACTTGGCTTGCAGAGCAGAGACAGAGGTCTATATTTATATGGCTAGCCGGACGAAATCAGTCTCGGATTCGGCTGCAAATAACAAGGGACCGGCCGGAAAACTAATCCGACAAGCACACGGGAGCGACCGTACTTAATACTTGCCACGCTTTGATGTTATAAATATCTAGCGTTAGCGCATAAAAGATTTCACTATTAGGTTGATCTCCACTGACATGGTGCAACGACCGAGTCGGACCCTCTCTCGCACCCTGTTCAGGGCGCACAACCACGACTTGGTTGCAGGCCCCTGTTGCACAGCGCTATATCAAGAGGTGGGGCCGGGGGCGCAAGGTACCGTGCCAACACCAAAACCCACCGATAGAAACCCTAACCGATCTGAGGAGAAACTGAGACCCCTTTTGGCCTAGGCGGGGAAGTAAATTCCTAGCCCTGGCCCAGGATGCGGCCAGGGAGTCAAGCCGTGCATGAGCCGTGCAACCTAGCAAAGTGAGTGAGCAGTGCGAGCCATTCCATTGAGCTGGGCCGAGTGGACCGCACAAGGCACACGCTGGCCGATCGAGCTGAAGTTGTAGGCCACGGGCGCTCTTCAACGTGAATAGTAGAGTTTATATTTTAGTTTTATTCTTCTTCAGAAACCTTTTTTATTAATTGTGACTAGTCTATGATCTATACTCAAATTTGAACCAAGGGAAAAAAATGCTTAGAAAGTAAATATGTACGTAATGATGTTGCCTCTGAACTAGTATACCTTTTTTCATATTTTTGTGGCAATGATTATGTTTCTCGGTTATCTTGGATTAGTATGTTACACTAATTGAATGACGGGGTATATTATTATTTATTAATATAAATATTTTCAGGAATGTCTCTGGTTGATTACATGCATGAAGTGAAGGCTTGAAAACTATTAGACTCATAAAGTATGAATAAATCAATTGGAGCAGGTGTGCTTTAAAGAGTATTAGATTGGAAGGTTCGAATAACGGAAAATTTGATGTTTTATAGTTGAATATAGAGGAAAGATGACTAAAACTTCTTGACTTGTTGGATCAGAATTACTCTCTATTACATGTTTGGCGATTCTGTTGGTATATATAAAGATAATTTTTCTATTATATTTTATCTACTATTTTGTTTGTATTTATAATAAAAGGGGTTAACCACGGGATGCATTCACAGGACTTACTGTGTTTACATTGAAGAAAGTAAAGTATTTTTATTGCAATTATGCTTACATGAACCACAGTAAATTATTTTTTATTCATTTTAACATACTATCGTACCGTTATATTGCTAGTCCATGTGAATGCATGGGTTGGCGGCTAGTTTTGATAATCACGAATTAAACTTATCACCAACAGAAGCATCAGTTTTTTGTTTCCTTTCATTTGCTCGTTGCCTTGTTAGTGATACATCAAAACTGCTGTCCTTGTTTACTCAAAATTTTGTTGGAACTCGATTTCTCGTTTTAAATTTTCTCAGTCAAACTCACATTTGGAAAGTCAAAAAATTTAAAGTCCACGCGAGTGCAAGTGGGGTTGGACATGAGAAGTAAAGAAAACTCACCCTCCTGCTCTAGAAAGAAAGGTTAACTCGGGCAATGCAACCAGAAGTCAACTCGGTCCGATGCTACCAGAAGTCAACTCGGTCCGATGCTACCCAAATTTCTAGGGCCATTTGCATAACTGCCCCCATTCTCACTCTTAACTGCACGTTTGCCCCCCTTTTTCCATCTTTGCATGTTTACGCCTGTTTTTTGAATCTGAACAATGAGATTGCCCCTGCTAGCTCTGTCAAGCATGGATGACGGTGGTAAAGTCATATATGCCCTCATAGGTATTTTATAGATTATGCCAATATGAAAATATTTTAGCATGACAACGTAACAGTTCTTCATTTTGAAGACATGACGGTGGTACAGAGACCCAATCTTTACAGGCGATTAGACTCAAAATGCGTCCAAATTGCCACCTTTCTAGAAATCATACAACAGACTAGGCACAAACATCTCCTGAAGGCACAAACATTCTTCTCAAAAAATAAACATCTCCTAAAACTCCAATTTCGCATCGAATCCAGCAGATTCTCTATTACTCTCTATTCTTTTTTTTTTTTTTTTAAACGAAACAGCAGGGAAGCCCCCACTGCTCTTTTCATTTTCTATTAAAGAGTATATACAAAGTACATGGCCGCAGGCCCAAAGTAAGACCCTAACAAAGAGAAACTATGGGAAATTACATAACCAAGAGTCTAACTCCAGCTTCAAGGAAGCCTTAGCCCTATGAGAGATGAGACTAAGTTCTGCCTTGAAGGTCTTCCTCCATCTGCTAAAAGAGACCGAGGCACCATCGAAAATAATAGCATTATTTGGTGTTCTGCCTTGAGGGAGATTTATCCTGAACAAGTCTTTTGGTGTTCTGTGTTGTAAACGTTGAACTAAGTTGTTTGAACGATGGTGCTTGGGAATCCTGGGCGTTCGCTGGTAGCAGGGCTAGCCTGAATCAGGTTTAGTTTTGCACCCATGCTTTATGTGTCGTTCTTCCTTCCTTTTTCTGGGATTTGTACCAAACTGTTCCGGCATTTTCGTTTTAATGAAATGGAAATGGGGTTGTGCCTCGTCTCGAAAAAGAAAAAAATAATGGACTTTTACACTACGGGACACTCTTTGCCGAGTCTACAGTCGCCGAGTGCTCTTTGCCGAGTGTAACACTCGGCAAAGGCTTTGCCGAGTGTTTTTTGGCCTTCGCCGAGTGTCCTGGACACTCGGCGACTAATGGGTTTCCCGTAGTGTTACCTAATTTAAATCCCCATAATGTACGGACAGAGAGCTATCCAAATTTTTCTAAGGATAGAAAAGGAGACAAGGTCAGTAGCAAAAATAATAACAGACCCATAGGAAAAAATAAATTTATCCTAGGAAACGAACACACCCCCACCTGCCGCCCCACAACGTTGCCTTAAGAAAAGGCATTAAAACTACTAATTTTCATCAATCAAGAAAAGGTCCTAATTAATGATCGATTGAGTCAAGACAAGGTCGAGTCCACAGGTTATTTCTCTCGCAAAACACTAGGGAAGAAGCAATGCGGGGAACAAAGAGCTACTGCCTCCCATGGCTCCATAGTGAGGGAGGCGGCTTAGCATGCGTACGTCCTGTGGAGAGACTCAAAGGGAATGGAAGTAAAAGAATAAAAAATAGAGAGAGAAAGTAAAAAAGAAAAAAAGGGAAAATATAGCCATTGACATGTTGATTCCACCAGTAGAGGACTGGAGTTGTGAGCCAAATTTAAATCCCCATAATGTAAGGACAGAGAGCTATCCAATTTTATCTAAGGACGAAATCAAGCTCTTGAAGATGCTCGGTCTCTTCCTGGATTCACACTGATGTTACTCCTGGCGTTGATCCAGCGAAGAAGCAGAACAAAGGCATTGATTCCTTGCGCAATGCCAACTCGATCGGCCCGAAAAACGGGCAGCATCGGACTGAGTTTGAATTTAGTGTGCACTCGTTCGATTCCTTTTGCTACTGTGTTACCATATTCCTTTTCAGACCAGGGTGAATTTTCTATACTTTTCACGGCCAATCCGACTTGCAGTCGTGTGGACTTTGGTTTGGCCTTGCAAATGTTTCAATTGTTGGACGATAAAGGAATTGAAATTTTAGAGCAACTTTGTGTGTTCATCTGACAAGGGCAATATTGATCAAGTATTCAAGTCCCGATTTTAGATTGCTAAGTACAGAAACGACAATGACGGAAAAAAAAGGAAAAACACACTGTTAATTCTTTTCAGAATCGTGGTTTTTTTTGTTGATTATAAGACGGAGGAGATTAACAATAACGTCGTGTTCATATCACCACACCCGCCACACAACATGTATGATAGCATGAGGGGGTCCAGACTCAAGACCAATAATGCAACAGTATCCTGATATTTCAGACTTTCAGTGTCGAAAACTCATCATAGGCTTGCTCACCACACGACTTCTCTGATCCATTCAGAGGATGGTTGGTCGCATATAACCCATAAGAAACAAACAAAAACCAAGAAACAAAAGAAAAGTTCCTCCTAAGAAAAGAAGCCAAAATTGCCATGGTTGCTCCGCAGCCAAAATTGCAGAGAGCAGGAACAGGGAGAGATGTCTCCGTACGTGCTCGCTACCGGTGCTCATCGCCTCCCTCTGTGTCGTCAATCGTCATGAAGACCCGCCGTCGCCCCCGTCGCTGCCGCTGATAGTGCTAGAAATTAGGCTCATGGAGAGGCCCATTTCAGAAATTCCGAAGCAAAGAGTATATGGTAAAAGAGATAGTCCCATACTGCTAGTTTGAGTTGGTGCAAGCTAACTTAAATAAAAGAGCTCTCTCACTTCACTGAATGTGTGTGAAGGAGAGAATGGGGCTTGGTCCACACAACGCGTTCCTTTTCGCGTGACAGACCGCGTGACTTGTGACGTAGCGACGTGTTAATTTTGACAACGGTCATCAGAGATAATTAACACGCAATCAATGCCTTAATCCTTTTCGCGTGACAGACCGCGTGACTTGTGACGCAGCGACGTGTTAATTTTGACAACGGTCATCAGAGATAATTAACACGCAATCAATGCCTTAATCTTGAGTTAATTGGGCGGTTACTACTGCCAACTAATGGGGCGTCATTGTAGGCGATTCAGCCAAATAGCTGTTGGCCGCCTCCTCTATAAGAGGTCCTGGAGACGTCCAGGAACATCTGGTCGAACACCGGAACAACCCATGCTCTGGAATAACCCATGCTCTCATTCCTTCTCCTTTTTCCATCTGGTCTTTGTGCTATGGTACTGAGCTGCTGGATCTCGCCGGCTCTTCCCTTGGCGTGCACCGAGGAGAAGAGTGAGCGGAATCTCTGTGCCTTTGCCGTCGTGAAGCCTGCACAAGGGGCGGCAATAACGTTTCTGGGCAACGCAACTGCGCGACCGCTCGAAACTCGATCGACTACGTTCTGCGCTGCCTCGAGCGTCCACGAGAACCGAGCGCTAACCTGTAAGCCTAATGGATTTAAGTACCGTTTGCATGTGTTTGTTTCGGTTTAAATCAATCTGTTTGCGAGTAGATTTGATTTACATAGCAGTAGCATTGTTTTATGTATTTTGCCTCGAATTAAAATCTGGTAGATTTAAACGCATATTTCCAACAATCCAGAAACCTTATTTATGCGTTTATTATAATTCAGCAATGGCTGGTGCTTCGGATGCAATGAAACCTGATAGGTTTTCTGGCGGTAACTTCCGTAGATGGCAGACTAGAGTCAAGTTTTGGCTCATGTCTATGGGATTGTGGTGGGTGATCCATCCAATGATGCCATTTACGGATGAGCAGTCTGCAAAATTTGGAAGTTCAAGTGATACTGCACTTGGATGTATCCTTACCCTGCTGTCGGATCAGCTCTACGATGTGTATATGAATTACACAAACCCCACAGAGTTATGGGATGCACTTGAGCGCAAATATGCAGTCTCTGAAGGTGGTCGCCTTCTCTACTCCTGTGAGCAGTTCTATGACTACAGCATTGATGCTGCGAAGTCGATAGTTGCACAGGCGCATGAGTTGCAACTACTGGTTGGGAAGATTGCAAGTTTGGGTTGTACTTTGCCGGATAGGTTTGTGGCAGCGGGCATTATTGCCAAACTCCCTGCTTCATGGAGGGATTTTGCCACTTCCCTGAAACACAAAAGAGAAGACATCTCCACCGAGGATCTGATTATAGCTCTCGATGTGGAAGAAAAGGCAAGGGCAAAGGACGTTCCAGGAACGTCCGCTCAAGGTGCAAGTGCAAATTACGTAGTGAACAAGCCCAATTACAAGGGCAAGGGGAAGGATAACTATGGTGGAAAGCCTAAGAAAACCACTAACTTCAAGAAGAAACCTGAGAAGGATGAGAAAATCAGAGCATTTTATGTGTGTGGCAAAGAAAGGCATCTTGCAAAGAATTGCCGCCACCGCAAGGACCGAGATGATGGAAAGCCAAACAAGAAGGTGAACGTCACCATTGGCGACGGCAATGAGGCTAAAGGATCTCGGTATGGTAATTTACCATTTGTATTTTCGGTATTTCAATCTATAGATTGGTGGGTTGATATTGGTGCGAATATAGACCCCGCATAGTGCGGGAGCCTACGACACTGGGTACGCCCTTTTTTTTACTTCTTACCAGGGAGCGCGGACTTCCTCCATCTTCATGGGAAACGGATCAGCTGCTTCTGTTCTTGGTGTTGGTACGGTCAAACTCAAGCTGAGTTCAGGGAAGATTGTCCAATTGAAGAACGTGCAGCACGCTCCGTCGATAAACAGGAATCTCATTAGCGGGTCCTTGTTATGTCGAGATGGTTATAAGTTAGTGTTTGAGTCCAATAAAGTTATAATTTCTAAATTTGGAAATTTTATTGGTAAAGGCTATGATAG
Organism: Urochloa ruziziensis; assembly: GCA_015476505.1. Classification (NCBI taxonomy): domain Eukaryota; kingdom Viridiplantae; phylum Streptophyta; class Magnoliopsida; order Poales; family Poaceae; genus Urochloa; species Urochloa ruziziensis. The sequence continues at coordinate 37,743,811 of CM027124.1, forward strand.
CGAAGGCTTGTTCCACTTAAACACTATTGAGCCAAACTTTCATTTGAATATTGCATCCATGAATAAAATATGTGAGTCCAATGTGTGACACTCTCGTTTCTGTCATATCAATTTTGACACCATTGCTAGAGTGTCCAGATTAGAGTTGATTCCGAAATTTGATGTTGTCAAAGGATCAAAGTGCCCATCATGTGTGCAAGCAAAACAACCTCGAAAACCTTTTAAGAGTTTAGAGGAAAAGAGAGATTTGGCACCATTAGATCTTATTCATTCTGATCTATGTGAGATGAATGGATTGTTGACTAGAGGAGGCAAAAGATATATCATGACCTTAATAGATGATGCTACGCGTTATTGCTATGTTTACTTGCTGAAAACAAAAGATGAAGCTCTCAACTATTTTAAGATCTTTAAGGCCGAGGTTGAGAACCAACTTGAGAGAAAGATCAAGCGTTTACGTGATGATCGTGGAGGAGAATACATCTCAAATGAGTTCTCTCAGTTCTGTGCTGAACATGGTATAATCTATGAAGATACACCACCATACTCACCTCAATCAAATGGGGTGGCTGAGAGGAAAAATCGGACACTAATAGACTTGGTGAATGCCATGTTGGAGAGTTCCGGTATGTCCTATGAATGGTGGGGGAAGCTAGATTGACAGCGAACTTTGTCCTTAATCGAGTTGTGACAAGAGCAAAGATGTCACTCCTTATGAGGGATGGAAGGGGCAAAAGCCCAATGTCAATTTTCTACGCACGTGGGGTTGTTTGGCTAAAGTCAATATACCAGCGCCAAAAAAGAGAAAGCTTGGACCCAAAAAAGTTGATTTTGTGTTTTTGGGATATGCACAAAATAGCACGGCTTATAGATTTGTAGTTGTGAAATCAGATTCTCCTGATGTGAGCGTATACACAATCATGGAGTTACGTGATGCTGCATTCTTTAAGGAAGTGTATCCTATGAAAGCAGCAAGTAGTAGTGAAACTCAGGTTTACACTCAACCTAAAACAAATACTTCACCTGAATCAGATAGTGAACCGGTTACATATGACGAAGATGAGGATAAAGTCGATGATACTCCACGCAGAAGCAAGAGACAAAGGGTTGCGAAATCCTTTGGAGATGACTTTATTGTATATCTTGTGGATGACGTGCCAAAAACACTTCCAGAGGCTTATGCATCTCCTGATGCAGAGCATTGGAAAGAGGAGTCCATAGTGAGATGGACTCCATCGTGTCCAATGGGACTTGGGAGATCACTGATTGTCCAAGCGGGTGTAAACCAGTTGGATGCAAGTGGATCTTTAAAAAGAAAATGAGGCTTGATGGTACAATTGAAAAGTACAAGGCAAGACTTGTGGCCAAGGGTTATACCCAAAAAGAAGGAGAGGATTTCTTTGCTACATACTCTCCTGTAGCCCGGATTGCGACCATTAGAGTACTGCTAGCGCTAGCAGCTTCCTACGGTTTACACGTCCATCAAATAGATGTAAAAATGGCTTTCCTTTATGGAGAGTTAGAGGAAGAAATATATATAGAGCAGCCGGGTGGCTTTGTAGTCCCTGGAGAGGAGAACAAAGTGTGCAGATTAATTAAATCTTTATATGGCCTAAAGCAAGCACCCAAACAGTGGCACGAAAAATTCGACACCACTTTAACATCTGCAGGGTTCAGTGTGAATGAGGCATATAAGTGTGTGTACTACCATTATGGTGGGGGTGAAGGCGTTATATTGTGTTTGTATGTCGATGACATACTTATATTTGGGACCAGCACTGCTGTGATTGAAGAGATCAAAGCTTTCTTATCTCGGTGCTTTGATATGAAAGACTTGGGTCCAGCAGATGTGATTCTGAATATTAAGCTGATTAAAAATGAGGATGGAATAACATTGAGTCAATCCCATTACACGGAGAAGATTCTTAGCCGATTTGGCTTTGAGGACTGTAAAGTCGCTCCAACTCCCTATGATGCAAGTGTAAAACTTCGAAAGTTCAAAGGACAGGGAAGAGATCAACTGAGATACTCACAAATAATTGGATCCCTTATGTATCTGGCTGGTGCGACCAGACCAGACATCTCCTATGCTGTGAGCAAATTGAGCCGGTTCACGTCAAACCCAGGAGATGATCATTGGAAAGCACTCGAGCGAGTGTGTCTCTATCTGAGAGGCACTTCAAATCTTGGAATTCACTACACGGGATACCCACCTGTGTTAGAGGGTTATAGTGATTCCAATTGGATCTATGATGTGGATGAGATCAAAGCTACTAGTGGCTATATATTTACTCTAGCGGGTACTGCAGTTGCGTGGAGGTCCTGCAAACAAACAGATAGGCCACCTCCATGTCATCGGCCGCCTCACGCGCCGCTCCTTGCACGAGCTGCACCTCCACAATGGCACCGACAGGGGCACGGACTATGATCAAAGCAAGGGCTCGAGCAGAAGGGCAAAGGAGGTGAGCTGACACGTCAGCAAGCGACAGATTGGGTGGAGAGTGAAATGTTGGTGCTCATTCGCGTGATTAGGGATGAAAGAGGATCGGATCGGAGCGTACAATAGCTTTTTCACATCCTCATCCATATTTTTTTGTCGGATATGGAGCAGAGCGGGTATCTCACGGATGCGGTTACGGATACAAATTTTTCAGATGTGGAATTGGTGCGGAGTTAGAGTGGTGTTGGAGCAGTTGTGAATTAATATAGCCGGATAATAAATGCTTACATATAGCCTTTTAGGATTTGCCTATGAATACACACGCAATATATATAGCCAATGACGCCATGTCTGGTGGGCTAAAAAATTATATGGGTGCTAATTATTTGGGCCAGGCTCAATTTGTACTGTGATGACATGATAGACTTATTAAATTAGTCGGATATCCTATTATAACCTTCGGATAATCTGTGTTCAATTATCAGATAATCCATATCAATCGGATTTCGCTTAAACCGTATCCTACTCCGCATTAGCACAACAATCGGATTCGGATTATCCATATCTGCACGAATATAAAAAATGCTTCACCATATCCATAAAATTCGGATCCGGAGCGGATCGGATGCGAAAATTATCCTGACCATTTTCACCCCTACGAGTGAAGCATATCTCAAAAGAGCAAGTATAATAAAATGGCGTAAGTGGGTTGCCAAAGCTACCGCATCGGATTTGTGATGAGGTGGAGGAGAGAGATGAGAAGCATGCTATTAGTTTACATGTAGCTTGTGCACACGTTCTAGAAATTTTATGAGAGTATGTAAGACGGACAAAGTATTTAATGATTTAGTCTGTATTTATTATATAAATATGCTATTAGTTAGCAATATATGATATGAAAAAAATATGCAGCCCACTACCGATGTATTATTAACCATGCTCATGCTCGCCGATTATATTATTTATCATGCTTTAAGCAGTCGTAGTAACCTAGAGAGGTGTCACAATTTTAGTTGCTAGCGGTACAAAACAGTAACACGTGACAAACGACCAAATCATTTGGGAGTGGAGGCATCTATCTAAAGAAGAAGTTCCAAAGCAAGCCTACGACTACAAAAGGAAAGAACCACATCACAAAAGCCCAAAAGAATTGTCAACGATGCTAAACTGAAATAGACTAGAAAAAGAAAGTTGCACACGTGTGAGTATGTCTCCAACTGTAGCCGCTGCCCAAAGAAATTAAGATATGTGAGACTGACATGTCAAAGACGTTAAATTTGAGCAATTTTCACCTGCTAGGCGGTAGCCTCATTTTATCCTTTCCGCGCGTTTGGAGCATGTTTAATTCCTTTCGTGTCCATTTATATTTTTATGCATCTTATCTTAAAGAAGAAAAACAAATGAGAATTGGACCTGTCAGCTTCACCTCACCTGCCGGCCGGCCCCACAGAGCAAATGCATGATTTGTAGGTCAATTGTCGATTTATGATGATGTGCATTTCTCAACAAAAATTGTGGTATGTTAAAAGACCAGATTGTCCAGCCATTCCCACCCGACGAAGCAAAAGCAGGCTGGTCAACGTCAACCACAGTCCACACTCCACAGACGCTATGCAACTGGGGAGCACTCCACTCAAACGTGTTCTTCTGTGCTCATAAGGTATTATTGAATTTCGACCAACGAAAAGACGGCTCAAAATAAAAGGAATTTTTGATCCACAGGCCACAGCACAACGCCTTCACACACAAGCGTGCTCCACCCGTGCAGCCTGAGCGCGCGTCTTGCACTTGGGGACTAGGACAAGCGGAACCCGCGGCGGCGTCGTCAGCCCCGGCGCCTCGCCCAAGTCGAGCTCTGAGGGGCTCATGCCGGCGGGGAGCTCCCAGTCGAAGTGGCGCAAGAGGCCGACGAGCGCGAGCTCCAAGACCGGCAGTGAGAAGCTGATGCCGGGGCAGATTCTCCGGCCGGCGCCAAACGGGAGGAGCTGGTAGTCGGCCCCTCTGAAATCCACCGGAGCGCCGCTGCCGCAGACGAACCGCTCCGGCCGGAACTCCTCCGGCGCGTCCCACGCCGCGGGGTCTCGGCCGATCGCCCACGCGTTGACGAAGAGCACGGTCCCGGCCGGGATCTCGAAGCCCTGCACCACCGCTGGCGCAGTCGATTCGTGCGGCAGCAGGAGCGGCGCCGGCGGGTGCAGCCGGAGCACCTCCTTGAACACCGCCTTCAGGTATCCCATCTTGTTCAGTTCCGGTTCGGCGATGATGTCCGGCTGATCGGCGGCGGTGGCGGCGACCCGCGCGACCTCGTCTTGCAGCTTGGCCATCACCCGCGGGTTCGCGACGAGCTCCGCCATGACCCATTCCAGCGTTCCTGACGATGTTTCTGTTGCGGCGGCTATCACGTCCTGCACACGTACGCAAGAACAAAGATTACTAAACATTTCTAGAGAAATTATAAGAGCATTTCTGCGTAGAAGATGACCTTGACGATGGCTTTTATGCGATCGTCTGTGAGCTCGAGCCCGTCGGCGCCTTCTCGCCTCAGCCGAAGCAAGACGTCTACGAAGTCCTCGTTCTCCTCGACTGGCGCCGCCGTCCTTCTCCTCGTGCGCCGCCACGATCTCGGACAGGAAATCGTCCCACGCCGCGGTCGTGTCGTTGATCTTCCTGTCAAGCCCCGTAGCCCACCTCAAAAGCCTCGCCGGCGCGTCGGGGAGCACGTCCTCCGGCTGGAACCCCGCCATGAGTGCCGCTGAGTGCGCCATCAGCTGCCTCACCTTCTCCGCGGTCGCCCCGGCGGCGCCGGCCGCCGCGCGGGTGACTACCGCGTTGGCGTAGCCGTACAGGAGGTCCCTCAGCTCCACGGCCTCCCCGGCGTCCGCGGCGGCGCGGGCACGCGCCACGAGCGCCGCCGCCTCGGCGGCGCGCACGGCTGCGAACGACGACACGCGGCGCGGCGAGAGGAGGTGCACGACGGCGACCTTCTTGCCCCGCCGCCAGGCCTCGCCGTACGGCGCGAAGGACACGTTGCTGCAACCGTACATCATCCTGTCGGCGGCGATGCTGCGGGGGCGGGAGGCGTAGGAGAGGTCGTGGTTCCGGAACAGGTCGGCGGCGGCGGCCGCCGTGGACACGACCAGCGTCCGCCGGCGCCCGAGCTGCAGGAGGAGGAGGCCGCCGCAGCTGCCGCCGCCGTAGCGGAGGTGCAGCTCGTGCAGGGAGCGGTGCGCGAGGCGGCCGATGAGGTGGAGGTGGCCGATCAGCGGCATCGACGGGGGCGACGGCGGGAGGTTGCGGCGCCGGCGGGTCTTCATGACGACACAGAGGAAGGCGATGAGCACGCCGGCAGCGGTGAGCACGTAAGGAGACATCTCTTCCTGTTCCTGCTCTGCAATTTTGGCAAATTTGGCTACGGAGCAACCACGGCAATTTTTGCTTGTTTTCTTAAGAAGAGGAACTTCTGTATTGTTTCTTGGTTTTGTATGTTTCTTATCGGTTATATGTGACCAATCATCCTCTGAATGGATCAGAGAAGTCGTGTGGTGAGCAAGCCTATGAGCAATTTTTGACGCTGAAAGTCTGAAATATCAGACTCCTGTTGCATTATTGGTCTTGAGTCTGGAAACCCCTTCCGTCTGAAATATCAAGCCTATAATATCATGTTGTGTGGCTGTGATGATATCAACGCGTTGTTAATGTTCATCTCCTTTTTGTTTGCTCGTTGTTGTTTCCGTACTAGAGATCTAAAATATTGCCCTTGTCAGATCAACACACAAAGTTGCTCTAAAATTTCATTTCTTTTGTCGTCCAATTTAAACATTTGGAAGGCCAAACCAAAGTCCACACGAGTGCAAGTCGGATTGGCCGTGAAAAGTACAGGAAATTCACCCTGATCCAGGAAACGAACGAGTGCACACTGAATTCAAACTCGGCCTTTGTTCTTCGCTGCACCAACGGCCCCTTTAGTATTGTAGGAAAATCACTTCACTGGAATCAAACAGCTCATGCAAATTATGTGAACAAGAACGAAACAATTACCTTCATACAGTTCTTGACAGATGTTATATAGAGGAAAGGGCTTCTTTTGAAACTTGGCTACTTTAGAATTATCCTATTCAGATGCAACAATAACCAAAGATTAGAAAGTGAAAGAACTTGCATCAATATTATAGGTTGTTTTAGAGTGTAAAAAAAGACATACAGCAATCAACTTTTTCCTTTTTCCATTGACCTGGTTCAGCATTAATCATTTCAAGTCTATCAATCCATCCTACACCGCTTTTTCTTGCATCTCGTATTACCTTATAGCTCCCTTTCAACTCTTTCTCCTTCTCTTGTACTTGTTGCTTTGTGAAGCGTGCCATAGGAAATCTTCCATTGAACTTATTTGTTATGCTTCTCCAACCTTCAGCATTCCAACCATTTTGTCCTCTCAACATTGGAATGTTAACTAGCTCCTTCATTATATCAACGAAACCTTTCTCGTAGTCTTATGTAAAGGTCCATGTAGCTCTTACTATTGACATTGCTGTAAAAAATAAATAAGCTTAGATAAAGTAACACATGCCATGAAAAAAGTGCATAAATATAGGTGAATATAGGTAAATAAAATAGAATTGGCAAAATAGTATTGAATATTATAAATATGAAACACATATCTCACATAGTTGAGCTCCCTGCTCACTTGGAAAAATAGCATTCAATAGTATAAATATGAAACACATATCTCACATAGTACATGCCACAAAGTACATTACATGCCACAAAGGGCAATATTAGAAACAAACTAGACTAATTATTGTGGGCAGACCACATCTGATGAGCAACTTGATCCCGTAGGTGATCCCGTACGGTGATTCCAGTATTAGTTTTAGCTTCATTTGGATAGTTGTTATCCCCCTCTGGCAACTCAACATAATCAAGTGGGTTGAAATTTTCCGGTTGTTGATCCAGACACCCTTCATTAGCACACCAAAGGCCCTTTCAATATGATTGCGCAGCTGCACATGGCGATGGTTAAACAGTTCTTTGTAATTTGCATAGTGATTTCCATGCCATCTAAACTAGCTAAGGTGGTACATAACTCCTCAGTATGGAGCAATAAATGAGGGTGTATTTGCATACCCACCGTCTACAAGGTAAAACTTCCCTTCAGACACATGAAAACCTTTTGTAAGAGCAGACCGTAGGACTCCTGCATCAGATGCGGATCCTTCCCACACACAGGAGATGAAAGTGAAATTTAAGTCGAAGTCACATGCACACATGACATTCTGTGACAATGTCCCTTTCCTATTTCTATATGGGGGCGGTTCTGTCTGGTGAAATAGTTATAGGTACGTGAGTGTCATCAATGGCGCCAATGCAATTCTGCATGTAAAGAAGAAAAACCAAGGATTGAGTGTTGGAATGTGTTGTGCAGTAGTCATAACTCATAAGGGCAAATATTTATTGACTATGACTAACCTCAAAGAAAGGCATAAAACGTGGATCCGATGCTATCTTGACATGGGTTTGGCTCACATTTGGAAGCTTCACGAACCTATGTGTAAGTGTTGAAATTATATAATAGACTTCTGTTATTTTCCTATGGATAGTCTCACCATTATGTTGGAATTCCATTTTTAGCCTGTCCGTGCTTGCATTGTACATAAACATTCCCATCTGCTCCTCAACTTTAACACCACGAGTGTCGCATAACAATTTCTTCACTCTGAGATAATGTGCTACAACTTTAAAGATAGCAGGCTCCATTCTAAATTCCACTTTGCACCAATTCTCATGCCCTAAGATTTCATTAACTTTTTTGGCACCAGAGAGAGACGAGCTATGCTCTGGTGTTTTGTCATCATATAGACACAATTGAAGCGCAGGGACTGTAACCATAAATAATTTCATCATCGTCTTCTTCCTGATCAAACAGGAACATCCTAGCTTCCTCCTCCCAAGAGTCCATTGTCTAATATATAGATAAATAATTTATTTAATAGATAGTCATGGACTAAAAACAGTAATCTGCCAATCTTACAGATGCAAGGAAGGTAACAAAACAATAATTTGTGCAGAACAAGTTATGGAACCAACGATCATTCACTCAGTTGTCAAGAAAAATATTTGTGCAGAACAAGTTGTTGAGCAAAGATACAAGACATAGTAGCAGATTATATTCCTAAAACATAAAAGAACGCCAAGCCAAGGCCTCTACAAAAATACACCAAGCTGTCCTGTTATCTTGACAAAAGTGTTGCGCTACTCATTTCTATGTACTTCATCTAAATAACAGAGATCATCATATAACATACTGTAATAGCTAAGGCACCTAAGGAAAGGTATATATAATCAAGATCCTGGAAGCTCTGAATAGTAAGCATAAAATGAAGCATGCCATTCGGCATCACTAGAAGCCGCTTGACAAACCAAGAGAATCGCAGGAGCATACTTACTTGGGGGATCTTGACACCCTGCAGGATGCCGCTGAAGTGGTAGAGCCGAACACGATCCTTCTTCTCCCGTAGATCTTCTTCCCAAGATCTGCAACAAACAGTGTGAGGTGCACATACATGAGAAGAAACCCTAGCAGGGGGATGGTGAGGAGACGATCTGCAAGAAACTGTGTGAGGTGGATATACAATTTGCAAGAAGACGATCTGCTACGGACCTAGCGTCGATGGCGACCTTCACGAGAAGGCGGATAGGAGGCAGCGCAGATGGGGAGGCTCCGATGACAGAGAGAAGCAGAGGAGGCGGCACATATGGGGAAGGAGCAGAGGAGGCGGCGTCGACAAGGGAGGCAGTGCCGACGAGGGAGGCGTCGTTGTATATTGAAACCCTAGGGCGCAGAGAGGCGATCTAGACGAGGTGGAGATGAAGCAAAGCGGCGGCACCTGGTCAGGGTGGCAGAGTTGCGGTGGCGTCGGGACGGAGGCAGAGGGGCGGCGGCAGTGGGACGAAGGCGGGGGCAAAGCGGCGACGGCATTCTCGTCGTGCACCCTTCTCTCCACTCGCGAAGCGGTATGGGGTGGGCGGCGTCATGACCCTCGAGATGTGGATTGCGTCCCCAAGGGAAAATGAGGGGGTCGGGTCGAGCTCCCTGGCCGGATGGGCTTCCCAAATGGCTCTGAATTCAGCCCAGGGCACAACTTTAAGGGCTCGTTCGCTTTCGTTGGAACGGTTCCACCCGGATTGAGATGAATATAGTACAAACTTTATGATACTTGCAATGAGAGACCGGGATTTAATCCAGGTGAAGAACCAATTTACCCATGATAGGGACAAGAAGAGACCGGGAATTAATCCACTAGTCAAGAGGTGGTGAACCAATCCAGGTCTTTTGTTGTCCATATCATGAGTAAATTGGTTCTTCACCTGGAATAAATCCCGGTCTCTCATTGTAAGTATCATAAAGTTTGTACTATATTGATCTCAATCCGGGTGGAACCATTCCAATGAAACCGAACGAGCCCTAAGGGGGCGGGGGAGGGAGGGAGGGGGAGGGGGGTTCTGACCCAAGAAAAAGCCCGACATACCAATGGGATTTTGGGCTCCCAAAGTGGCCCTCAAGTGTCGAAAATTCCTCACAGGCTTTCTCACCACACGGCTTCTCAGATCCATTTAGGGCCACTTTGGGAACCCACAATCCCGGTGAGATCCCAGCCTTTTTCCTGGGCACGAGGCCTACGCGGAATTCAGCCATGGGTCAAGCTTTCCTGGCATTTGGAAGCCCATCCGGCGGGGGAGATCGATCCCATCCCTGCGATTTTTCTGGGGCAGTTCGTCCTTACCTCGATGGTCCGGGCACTGCTTCCCTAAGCGGCTTCGCGTGCGCGAACACAATAATGCGAAGGTAGCTAGCATTGCACCGTCGCCAACTCTGCCTCCCCGTCCTCTCCGCCTTCGTTCCAATGTTATCCTCTTGAGCGGGAAGCCTGTTGCCATGACCCTGCCGAGCTCTACAGCGATGGCCATGAACGCCGGCTTGAGCTCCTCCCTGCTGTGGACGGATGGGACGCTGAGTTGGAGGTACTGCCCTTCCTTGACTTCGGAGAGGTCTGTGGCGACGTGGAAGATGGAGTCGTCGCCGCCGGCGGTGGCCACCAACGCAGGCGTCCAAACCGTTATGTCCTGCTTGACGGCATGGACAACGATGCCGCGATGGTTAGCGGTCGGTGCAGGCTGGAGGCGACGGCGTAGGACGGGGAGCGCGTGCATCGGTAGGGCGGCAGTGGGGGAGCAGAAGACCATCGACCCCTTCTCGATCTTCCAAACAATGGCAGGTGACGTGCAAGGTACTAAATAGCGTTTGTAGGGCCTGCAATAGCAGCCGCTATAGCGGTAGCAGTAGAGTACCGCTACCGCTACAAGGTAGCGGACCCAAGATGGCAAGATCGGACTTAGCACCGCTACTTTTTGCTATTGTGGCCGCTATTTCTCGTATTTAACCGCTATTGCTGACGTTATGCCGCTATTTCACCAAATTTATAGTTAAAGTAACACATCAAATAGATCAAATGCGAATAAGAAATTAAGAATGTTAAAATGATTATTTAGGAAATAATGTTGAATGATTGAATGACAAATAATATTTATTTATACTTTTTGTGATTTTACGTGAAATGTAATGGCTAACTAAAAACTTTTTTATTATTTAAGTAAAATTATGCTAAAATTTTACTATTTTTTAAATTACGCTATTTGAACATAGGGCCCGCTATAGTACCCGTTATCCGCAATCCGCTACACCGACACTAATCCGCTATGGTATCGCTAAACGCAATTTAGTACCTTAGTGGTGGGGAAGGGATGGGGAGCGCCACCTAGGAAATCAGACTGTGAAATCCTCTCCAAGGGTTTTTTCTTCCATGGGTTAATCGGGCACAGACTTCTAAAGTGGCTCTGAGGATGATTGGTCACATATACCAAGAAACATAGTTCCTTCCCCGCCACTGGGGGTGTTTAGTTAGCGAAAAAGGTGAAAAAGTTTGGGATTGGGTTATGTGCACAAAGATAAGAAAGGAATTGACACGGTTCTGTGAAAAAAATTTAAATTCCGTGTGGAAAAACACCCCAAAATTGTCGTGGTTGCTCCGCTGCCAAAATTGCATAGCAGGAACAGGGAGAGATGTCTCCTTACGTGCTCGACGCCGCCGGCGTGCTCATCGCCTTCCTCTGTGTCGTCATGAAGACCCGCCGGCGCGGCAACCTCCCGCCGTCGCCCCCGTCGATTCTGCTGATCGGTCACCTCCACCTCATCGGCAATGTTTTAAATAGCTGGCTAAATCCACAGCTATAGCCGGATATAGCCGTTTCGAAAGCATTGCAGCTAAGATATCACACTTTTAGCCACATCCTTAGCTTTAGGGCTAATAGCCGCTATTAGCCGGCTATATCCGCTAAACGGGCCTCCTTCTAGCCGCGGCTAAATCAATCGGGCTCTCCGAATTCTATGTTCCAGTAACTTTGTGTCTTGGACTAGAGCCATGTTCTAATAACTTTGTGTCTTGTAGGCTGAGATGTATTCTTGTGTATTGTGTTGTTGTTGGTGGTGGTCTAATGAACTGTGTTGTTGTGCCTTGATGGTGGTCTAATGGAGTAATGATCTGTTATTTTATAAATTTATAGCGTATCATTCTTAGCTGCGGCTAAATGGCTTAGCCGCGGCTATAGCTAAGCTATAGCTGTCCTTAGCCATTTTAGATAGCAACAGCTAAGAGACTTAGCCAGCTATTTAAAACATTGCTCATCGGCCGCCTCGCGCACCGCCGTCCTACCCGAGCTACACCTCCGCTACGGCGGCAGCCTCCTCCTGCTTCAGCTCCGGCGCCGGCGGACGCTGGCCGTGTCCACGGCCGCCGCGGCCGCTGACATGTGCCGGAACCACGACCTCGCCTTCGCCTCCCTCCCGCGCAGCATCGCAGCCGACAGGATTATGTACGGCTGCAGCAACGTCTCCTTCGCGCCGTACGGCGAGGCCGGCCTGGCGGCGGGGCAAGAAGGTCGCCCTCGTCCACCTCCTCTCGCCGCGGCGCGTGGCGTCGACCGCGGCCGTGCGTGCCCACGTCGCCGCGGACGCCAGAGGAGGCCGTGGAGCTGAGAGGCCTCCTGTACGGCTACGCCAATGCAGTGGTCACCCGCGCGCCGGCCGGCGCCGCCGGGGCGAGACCGCCGAGAAGATGAGGCACCAGATGGCGCACTCGGGGGCGCTCATGGCGGGCTTCCGGCCGGAGGACGTGCTCCCCGACGCCGATACGCCGATACGGCAAATTCTTCAAAATCCTGATACGCCGATACGTGTAGATTTATTAAAAAATAACAAAATATGCAGAACAGTCATCTCTGCAACTCTCGTACGAGATGTTCGAAGAACTCGGCAACAAACAGCCAACGAAGCATGGCACAAGCAACCAACAAACCATGTGCTCACCTTCTCCATGAATCTGCACCCGCGCACGGCAGCAGCAGCCACAAAGCTGGTCACCCGCACGCCGCGCCGGCGTCCCTGGGCTCCTCGCTCGGCTGTCCGCAATTCCGCATCAACCACCGCAGCACCTCGTTTGGCTCCCTGAGGCCGCTCGCTCCGGCCACCTGTAGATCCAGGCGGAGGCGCTCGCTCCCGGTTCTCAGTTTCCGGCGCAAGGGGCGGCGGCACGTTGAAGACTGGCGTGCGGATGTGGTGTGGATGGGGACAGGTGAGGCAGATGGGGGGACTTAATTGCTGGAGTATTTGGATGGGCCGGTGGTTGTGGGCTTTAGCTTCAACTGGCTGTTAAAAGTATCGGAGACGGAGTATCGGGGAAGTATCGACAGAGTATCGAAAATTAAATCTTTTATTTTTAAATCGTATTTTTTTTATACGTGCCGTATCCGATACCGGTACGGCGACCTCCTGAAAGTATCGGTGATTCATAGCTCGTGAGGTGGGCGACGGGGCTCGACAGGAAGATCGACGACGACACGACCGCGGCGTGGGACGAGTTCCTGTCCGAGATCGTGGGAAACGCTGGAATGGGCCATGGCAGAGCTCGTCGCGAACCCGCGGACGAGATCACGCAGGCCGCCGCCGATCAGCCGGACATCATTGCCGAACCGGAGCTGAGCAAGATTGGGTGCCTGAAGGCGTTGTTCAAGGAGGTGCTCCGGCTGCACCCGCAGGCGCCGCTCCTGGTGCCGCACGAATCGACGGCGCCGGCGCCCGGCGGTCGTGCAGGGCTAAGAGATCAACGCGTGGGCGATCGGGCGGGACACCGCGGCGTGGGACGCGCCGGTTCGCCGGAGGAGTTCCGGCCGGTGCGGTTCGTCGTCGGCGGCGTCGCTCCAGTGGATATCAGAGGAGCAGAATCCCAGCTTTGCGCTGGTCTCCACTCCTTCTCGACGCGGGCGGCTGGGAGTGGGAGGGTACATGGCCCCGGAGCAGGCGGACGGCAAGCGGCTCTCGCAGGAGGCCGACGTGTACAGCTTCGCGCGTGCTGGTGCTGGAGGCTCTCACCGGCAGGTCCCACGCGGCGCAGCGCCCGCACCCATTGCCGGACGCGCAGAGGAAGAGCGGCGGGGGAGCCTGCCGGAGTGGGTGTGATTGGTGGTGCGCGAGGAGTGGACGGCGGAGGTGCTCGACGTGGAGCTGCTCCGGTACAGGGACATCATCATCAAGGACAAGAGGGTGGCGATGCTGCAAGTCGCGCTCGCCTGCGTGGCGCCGGGGCCGGAGGACCGGCCATCCATGGCCGACGTGGTCAGGATGATCCAGAGCGTGCCGGTGGACCAGTACGTGTCGCCGATGATGCTGGAGGACAGGGACGTTTCCGTCACGTCGCCGTCCGTCGGCGCCACCACCGGCGATGGGCGGGGGTGGCCGGCTCAGCTACTAGCAGTTCAGGCAGAGCCTCGGTGCTCGTCTTTTTGTTGACTGTGATGGAATGGCGTGATATTCGTTAACGTAGTGCTACGGTCTCGGTAGTGTGACATATTGTGAACCTGTGATGCCCAAGGCCATACAATATATGTGGCCATGTGGGCCCGTCTGTTGGAAGAACTGGATCTTGCAGTTGCCACACTCTTCCTAGATCTTGGTTGCTTGATACTTGGCACTTTGTCTAGCTCTGTCTGGGCGTTTGCATTTGTGTTTTGTTTTAAACCTGGTGTTACTTCAATCCAGTAAATAAAAATTTGACGGCTACTAGTTTTACTGTAAAAATTATGGTCCAAATTGAAGGCAATCATGTACACATTCTTCTAAACTCATCAGCAATTCAATTGTAAGGAAAAGGTTGTAGCTGCAAATTACATAATTTCATCTAACAACTGCCAGAACATTCTTGCGCGCAGACAAATTAATGGTACACATCCTGCCTCGGTAAGACAATCTGGCGCACAAGCCCATTTAATTTGCAGCTTATCTACAACTATGCTTGGATATAAGTGACACGGTGCAACAACCTTAGAAATCTTACCATTCACCAGTTCACACAGTTGCATAGGTTCAGGGCTATAGTCTGCAGGCTGAAGCACCAACTGCCAAAAAAAAAAAGACGTGCTATCGTTAAAACAACACTAGAGTGTGCGTGCCAAGTCCATGGCCTGAAGTTTTGAACTCAACATGCAGGTCTCTCTGGTTTTTTGGAGTCTACAGTACATCATATGCACTAAAGAGTACATCATGACAGGTTCAGGATAATACTAAAGAGAAAGGGCATTACAAAACAACATGCAGGAGTCTACAGTACATCATGACATGTTCAGGATGATACTAAAGAGAAAGGGCATTACAAAACACCACAGGGTTCTTGTTACTCCATTCAACAACCAACTTGCAGTGCAGTGCTTATCGTCTTGCAGAAACCAGATGGATTCTTCACACGTCCAAGGAACTGAAATTGTAACACGGGAGTAAATTAGTTTCTGTAACAGCATGTCCAGCAAAACCGTACTGCTTCCCCAGAATGTGAATGGAAGCCCAGTAATTAATTATCTGGTACAGCAAGGAGGAGCAAGTTTCTGTAGCAAAAATCACAGATTCCTTCACATTTCATTGTACAACATTAAGCAGGATTAGTTCTTCTATATCCAGCCCCCAATAAACAGAAACTATGCTGACTGGAGATGAGCCGGAAAGTTCACTGCTTCCAAAAGAACAAGTTGTGCATATAGGTTTTGTACCACATATGCACTATTAAAATGACACTCAATGGACCTAATTTCATTTGCACTGTTCTGCAGTTTCAAATCCTATTTCTAAATAAGTCTTGGCCGTTGTGCACTTACAAGTTACAAGAGAATCCACTTGGCCAAGTTCGAAATGCATGTCCTAAAAACTTATCTAACATTCTTTAGGGATTCGTTGAATCACCGCTATCGAATCCACTTGCCAACTAACCAAGAATCAAACAACTGGATGAATCTAATATTTTCACACAAGATTACCACCAAATTTAAGACAGGGTCACCAAAGCAACTGGGTGTGTACCTCATGGTGTAGCTAATGTTTCTTGCCGGTTCTCCACTCCGCAACCCAGGCCGGGCACACAAAGAAGCAATGGATAGCTGCAATGCTGACAATTCCTATATCAAACATGAACGCCCCAGCTTCTCCTGGAGAGATCCCTTTCCAAACGAGCGTGTCTCCATCCAACACCCAACTGCCACAAGAAAGGAAAGAAGCATCGAAGCCAGCTTGGGAACATCTTTCACCAGGTATCCAAGCACAATGCAAAGCATGTCCCCAGTGCTTGCTGCAGGACCACGCTTTGGTGCCAGTGGCTGTTTCAAAATTACAGTCGGTCAGTTGCGCATATTTTAAGTGCAGAGTAGCAGTCACAGATGAGAACGAACTGCAAGGATGCAGTTACGCCAGTAAACACAATTCTGCAGTATTATCAGTAAAACCCAGGAATCAAATGTAAAATTAGAACATGGGAATTGAATTAAGGGTTGTGACGCTCAACTTTGCCCTCGCCTGTAAGATGTCAGGCAACAGGATGAAGAAGTCATTTCAGTTGTGCGTCAATTCATCAGAAGCCGACCACTGGCGCCCATTCAAACAGTTCAGTTACTTCATCAATGCCATCCGACGGCCGACATCTCTTCACCTCGCCTCACCTACTATTACCGGACCATCTACAGTTTACCTTCAGTTAAACATTACACTGCTGTAATTCCGTGAGGAATATATCGGGCTGTGACTGCCTTAGGCAGGCATTGTTAGAGGAGGAAAGATTGCTGTCTATTCCTCCAACTCTAAAAGGGTGGGCTATATACATGAAGTACAGGGCCTCTAGATGGGCCTTTACACTACATGAGCTCTATGTCTCTATATACACTAACACTCTCCCGCAGTCTGTACTACCGGCGCAGCGAAGTACAAGACTGGAAAACAATACAACACAAGAAACACTCCCCCGTAGTCTGTACTACCGGCGCAGCGGAGTACAAGACTAGGCAAGAAACAACATACATACAACACTCTCCCGCAGTCACAACTAGCCACTGACTACGTTGAGACTGGAGCGGAACTCAGAGAATGTCGTCGAGGGGAGTCCCTTGGTGAATATGTCTACGAACTGGGAGGTGGTCGGGACATGGAGAACCCGAACCTGGCCGATGGCGATTCGATCTCGGACAAAGTGCAGGTCAATCTCCACATGCTTCGTCCGCTGATGCTGAACTGGGTTCGACGAGAGATACACGGCGCTGACGTTGTCGCAGTAGACAAGCGTGCTCTTGGCGAGCGGGCTATGAAGCTCCGCCAAGAGCTGACGCAACCAGGACGCCTCCGCAACGCCGTTAGCAACAGCCCGGTACTCCGCCTCTACACTGGAGCGGGAGACGACCGGCTGTCGCTTGGACGATTCAGGAGACCAGGTTGCCGTCGAGGAAGACGGCATACCCAGAAGTGGAGCGACGTGTGTCAGGACAGCCAGCCCAATCAGCGTCGGTGTAGACGACAAGCTCGGTGGTAGGAGATCGGTGAAGAGCAAGACCGCAGTCAACTGTGCCACAAATGTAGCGAAGAAGCCGCTTCAGCGCGGCAAGATGAGGCTCTCGAGGATCATGCATATGAAGGCAAACCTGCTGAACTGCATACGTAATATCCGGCCTGGTGAAAGTGAGATAGAGCAAGGCAGATAGAGCAAGGAACCAGCGATACGCTGGTAAGCAGTCGGGTCAGCAACAGGAGCACCCTCAGCTGCAGGAAGCTTGGCCTGAGTATCGACCGGAGTGGAACAAGGCTTGCAGTCAGTCATACCCGCTCGCTCTAGAATCTCAAGTGCATACTGGCGCTGGTGAAGGAGGAGGCCAGAGGGACGAGGCTCAACAGTGACACCCAGAAAGTGATGGAGCTCACCGAGATCCTTCATAGCAAACTCCTGCTGTAGGGACTGAATGATGCGCTGAAGCAGTGTCTAACTTGAAGCAACCAGGATGATATCATCAACATAGAGTAGCAGATAAGCAGTCTCAGAGCCACGGCGGTAGACAAACAGAGAAGTGTCGGACTTGCACTCGGTGAACCCCAACGAGACCACAAAGGAGGTGAAGCGAGAGTACCATGCCTGTGGAGCCTGCTTTAGACCATAAAGTGACTTGTTGAGGCGACAGACAAGATCCGGACGACTAGAATCCACAAAACCTGCCGACTGACTGCAGTAGACTGTCTCTGCTAGGGTGCCATGAAGAAATGCATTCTTCACATCCAGCTGATGCACGGGCCAAGACTGAGAGAGAGTAATAGAGAGAACAGTGCGCACTATCGCAGGCTTCACCATCGGACTGAAAGTCTCATCATAGTCCACACCAGGGCGCTGAGTGAAACCCCGGAGAACCCAGCGAGCCTTGTATCGATCCAGAGAACCATCAGTCCGACGCTTATGCGTCCAAATCCACTTGCCAGTGACAACATTGCAACCAGACGGACGCGGCACGAGGTCCCACGTCTGGTTGGCAAGAAGAGCCGTATACTCCTCCTCCATCGCCTGGCGCCAGTGAGGGTCGGCAAGGGCCTCACGGACGGAGGAAGGTACCGGAGAGATCCCCGGCTCTCCCCTGGAGGCGGAGAGCTGCAGACTGAAGAACGCCCGCCGCCCGCCGTGTCACCATGGGATGCGTGTGACCGAGATCCCGATGGATGACAGGCGGGTGGTAGACCACCGGATCCAGACGCAAAAGGGCCCGAGCCGGGGCCGGCGGGTCCGGTGGAGGAGGCGGAGAAGACGACTCCGGCAGCGGTGGAGGTGGAGACGGAGGCCGGTGTGGCTGCTGCTGAGCCTGCACCGACCGTCGGCTGTAGACCCGAACAGGTTGCGCGAAGCACACGGGAGGGGGCGTCGGGGCCGCGCGAGGCGCGAGCACAGGCAGCGGCGCCAGGCGAGGCAGAGCGGAGGGCACCGGGGCCGCGCGTGGCGCGGGAGAGGCCGCCGGGGCCGCGCGAGGCGCTGGCACAGGCAGCAGCGCCAGGCGGGGCAGAGCGGAGGGCACCGGGGCCGCGCGTGGCCCAGGAGAGGCCGCCGGGGCCACGCGAGGTGCTGGCACAGGCAGCGGCGCCAGGCGTGGCGCAGGAGAGGGCGCCGGGACCGCGCAGGGCGCGGAGAGGACACCGAGGCCGCGCGTGGCGCTGGCATAGGCAGTGGCGCCAGGCGGGGCGTAGTGGAGGGCCCCGGCCCCGCGCGTGGCGCGGGTGAGGGCGCGGGAGAACCTGTCGAAAAAGGAAACACAGAAACAGGTGGCTGGACCACCGGGTCAGTCAGAAACATGAAGTCCAACTCCGGGTCAGGAGTCGGGGTGGGGGAAGTGGAGTAGGGGAAATCCGACTCGTCAAACACAACGTGTCGGGAGATGAGAACTCGGCGAGATTGAGGTCGAAGCAGCGGTACCCTTTGTGGTCTGGGGAGTACCCAAGAAACATACAACGAGTCGACCGAGGAGCGAGCTTATGCGGAGCAGTGACAGAGATGTTAGGATAGCACGCACACCCGAAGACCCGAAGATGGTCATAACGGGGAGGGGTACCAAAGAGGGCGTGGTAAGGGGTGGGAGCAGGAGAAGCTGTGGACGGAAGACGGTTAAGTAGATATGTGGCAGTCTGAAGTCCCTCAGCCCAGAAACGGGGAGGGAGGGAGGCCTGGAGGAGAAGCGTGCAAGCGACATCGTTCGTGGTGCGAATCATCCGCTCAGCCTTGCCGTTCTGAGGAGAGGTATACGGAGAAGACCTGCGGAGCTGAACACCCCAAGAGAGGAAGAAGTCACGAGAGGTGTGGTTGTCGAACTCACGGCCGTTGTCACACTGGACGGCCTTGACAGTGAGGCCGAACTGCGTGGACACTCAGGCAAAGAAGTGAAGAAGGGTAGGAAAAGTTTCAGACTTAGCTCACAAAGAAAAGTCCAAGAATAATGGGAGAAATCATCAACTACCACAAGATAGTACTTACAGCCAGAAATGCTGAGTACAGGTGAAGTCCACAGATCACAGTGGATAAGGTCAAAGGCATGGCTCGCATGCGAAGAAGAGGAAGAAAAAGGAAGCCTAACATGACGACCCAACTGGCACGCATGACAGAGATGCTCATCAGGGGTCCTGGTACAAGGAACACCAGCACTCTGACTGAGCTGAGCCAAAGCATCGCGGCCGGGATGGCCGAGCCGACGGTGCCAAGTGGTGGAAGAGGGAGTCGTGGCGAAAGCAGCTGGCAGAGTGGCGGTGGAAGGGAAAGCAGCGGAAGTAGGAAGTAGGAAGGCGGAGGGTGTAAAGGGGCCCCGTGCTGTCACACCGGAGAAGTGGACGCCGGGAAGCCAAGTCCTTCACCGTGAGACCAAGGGAGTCAAACTCAACGGAACATGAATTGTCAGCGGTGAACTGACGAATAGAGAGGAGATTATGAACCATCTGTGGGGCAACAAGAACAGTAGGAAGACGGAAAGAACCTGGTGCAGTGCCCACAGAGGTGACAGGAAGACAAGACCCGTTCCCGACCATGATAGAGGAGGGATAGGACGGGTGTGGTGGGTGGACAGAAGAAAGGATACCGGCGTCCGGCGTGGTGTGGAACGAAGCGCCCGAGTCTGCAATCCACTCGGCGCTGACCTGCGGTGTCAGTCCCATGGTGCTGAAGGACTGTACCGACGCAGCTGTGTCCCACCAGCCATGCCAGGTCGAAGGCTGGCAGGGTGGAGCAGGTGGTGTCCAGGTCGTCAGGCACGGGACGGCAGGGCCGACAAACATGGTCGCGGGCTGCACCGGAAGATGAGGCACCGTCCGCTGAGCCTGGAACGACCCCATCGAGATGGGCCCTGGCCATAGGCTGGTGAAGGATGGTCAGGGTGCACCGTCAGGAGCAGACGAAGGAGCCGAAGTCGACGCGCCACCGGAGCCACCACCACGCCGCGCACGGCGACGGTGCCCGCCACGGGCTCCTCCACCCCTGCTCGGCCCGGGGGGAGAAGGTGAGGTGGCAGGCGAGGCAGGGGATGGTGGTGGTGGAGACACGAGTGCGGTGGAGGTGGACGAAGAGGATGAGCCGGGCGTGACCTCGTCCAGGGCGACGTCATCCCAGACCGGCAGGACAGGAGGGAGCGGCCGCTGATGGGGAATCCAGGTGTGCAGGAGGGCAGCGGGGCGAACACGCTCCTGTGCCGCCGTGACCTCGGTCTTCGCCGCGAGAAGGGCAGAAGCAAAGGCGGCCTCGGCCGACGTGGCGGGAACGATGGGCTCGCGCCCGAGCATCACAGCCTTGGCCTTTGCCGCAAGGAGGGCAGCGGCGATGAGCTGTGACGAATCCGCGGGCTGGATCTGGGCCCCAGTCTAGATCTGGACCCCGGGCTGGATCTGGACCCCGGGCCGGATCTGGGCCTCGGTCGGCCCAGCCTGGCCCAAGTGCGGCCTGGTCTGGGTCTGGACCAGCCCGGCATGGCCCAAGGGCGGCCTGGTTTGGCCCAAGACCGGCCCAACCCCCCACAGGCCAGTCCCGACTCCTCTGCTCTCGGGAGGAAACGGAGTCGGAGCAGGGGAGGGAGCCAGGGGCGGGTCGCCGGCCAGGGGAGGCGCGGCCAGGGGCGGGACGCCGGCCAGAGGAGGCGCAGCAGCCAGCGCACCAGCCAGAGGGCGGATCGAGGCGCCGGAAGGGCGGATCGGTGCTGCACGCCCGCGCCGTGGATGGGGGCGTCGATGGATGGCCTGCCCGCAGGGACGATTCCGGCGGCGGAGGGTGCGCCCGCCGGGAGGAGATGGTCGCCGGCGTGGGGGATGGCCGGATCCAGGACAGGGGCGGCGGCACAGATGTGCGCGCCTGCACCCGGGCCCCCAGAGGCCGGCAGCAGCGGCATGCCCAGCGCAGAGGTCGGCGCGCGCGCCCGGAGCACCAGGGGCCGGTGGCGGCGACGGCATGCCCAGCTGGGGTGCCTGCGCGCCCAGGCCATGGCAGCGACGGCGGTGGGGGCAGAGGAGGCGCCGCGAGATGGGGAAGCAGAGGAGAGGGGAAGGAAGGAGTAGAGGGGAAGGAACCCCGGCGTCTAGCCGGCCATGGCTGCCGGCGACGGTGACGGCAGGGAGGTGGCAGCGGCGCCTAGGGAGAGAAAGAGAAGACCTAGCCTGATACCATGTTAGAGGAGGAAAGATTGTTGTCTATTCCTCCAACCCTACAAGGGTGGGCTATATACATGAAGTACAGGGCCTCTAGATGGGCCTTTACACTACATGGGCTCTATGTCTCTATATACACTAACAGGCATGAAGGAATTGGAACCCTAAGTTGTTGGTAGCTGTAGTTGTAGCTGTAGCCGCCGCTCTGGTGATTATCTTGTATCTACATCCTTGAAGTATTCCCAGGTGAATCCTACCGCTACTATCATTGGCTGCCTGAAACCGTCCCCAATTGTTGTGATATCCCTCGAATTGCTCTGTTCTTGTTCTGTTCTACCTCGTGTTCTAGGTCAGGGATTGGTATACAGAGCCATCAATGTAGAATAGTAGAGAGATGTATGTGTAATGTTGTGGATGTATTGGGTGTACAAGACTTGGGGGATAAGGCACGTGTTCCTATGTAAAATACCGAGTGCCTCCGAGATTTGAACTTGCGAAGGCGTTGGCGTGGAGCACCATTGGATTGGTTTGCAAGGCGAGTCCTTGTGTAAAATTCCTCGTTCAATCCAGTGCTCCAGAAGTTGTGGATTGACAGTGAATCTTGTGGGGAGAGCTATTGCTTGAACCGAATTCATAGTCACAAGTATGGCGGGCGAGGATGAAGGGGAAACTCAAGACCGAAGGTATGCTACTGCGACAGAAGTGGATGGTTTGAGGAGGACTTTGGATGACTTCATGAAGAAGCAGGATCAGAAAACTGATGTTCTAGCTATTGATTTGGAGAAGCTCACCAAGTCAGTAGATATCTTGGGAAGTCAATTGGGGTATTGCCCTGTAGAAGGAAGGGGATCCAACTTATACAAAGGTAAAGATCCAAATGCGTCTGTCCATCCTCATACAAACAGAATGTATAAGTCTATCCATCAAGTTCAATCTTCACAAATGGCTCAGCAGCATTTTTACTCACCACCACACACTAGAAGAGCACAGTTTGTGAATTAAGATAACTAGACACAACAAAGAAACGATCCTTTGCTTACCTCCGAGGAATCCATCGCCGCGACCGCCGCGCGCAGCCCGAACAGATGCACGGCGAGGGGTGCGAGGAGGAAAGGCCACACGGAGACATGGACGGCGGCGTTCCCCGCCGAGACCAGGCGGGCGCCCACGGCGCCGCCGGTGCGGCGTCCCAGACTCCCAGGACTAGAAGGGCCACGCCCGCGCTGAGCGCCCACATCGCGCCGCAGACGCCGTAGACGATTGCGTGGGCGACGTGATGGGCGACGATGCGGCGCATCCAACGCAAATCCCACGACGGCGAGGCGCCCTCCCTTGCGGCGGCGGACTGTCAAGATCAAATAAACATTCAGCAAGTCTGAAGTAGTAGAAGAGCAAGGAGGGCGCCGTCAGGCTTCGGAGGCGTCATCAGGGATTGATAGGCGCCAACGTTTTTCAGCTGTCCATGTTAAAATGAATGGCTGGGATTGTATCTGTTTTGTCTTGCTGTAAACAGTAACTGAGAACCCGTTTTCACCGGAAGTAGCAGGGGTATTTAGCCCAGTGCGCCGGGAGATCAAAGTAGAGAAAAATCACTTTATCATCTCGCTCTTACTTTTCCTGCAAGATAGAGTAGTTGTTCTTCCGTATTTCTTCTACTTTCGTTCAATTATTGCAAATTAGAGTAGTTTTCTTGTCTGAACCCGATTGGGTCCTGACAAGGGTATCAAGAGCAAGAGGATCCTTGGCGATGATCGGTGGTTCCGGATCTCCCGGGCAAAATCCCACCCGTCCCACCCAAAATCCGGAGTTCGCGTGGTGTTCTTCAAAATTATCTGCCGATTTGTGTCGCTAGGGTTGCGGAACGCCTGTTTCCGTGTAAAATTTCGAGTGCGAGACAGATCTGGTAGGTGGCGGCGCTGGCGAGGTTCTACATCTAGATTTGGGTTGCTCATCTAGTCTGTGCGTAAAATCCCTCGATCTAGTCATGGACCAGGCGGCGGTAGAATTTCTGGATCGGGCAAGTGGGGAGGAATCTCGACAGGGAGTCGAGATCCAAACCGACCTGACCCGGACGATGGCTCCAATGACGAGGACGAGCAAGCCGACACAGGAGGAAGAATCGGCGGAGATCAGGACTCAAGTGGAGAAATTGAAGACCGATGTGGGCACTGTCATGAAGAAGCTAGATGAAATTGATGAGATCAAGACCTTGTTGAAGAATCTCGTGATTACAGTAGAAGCACAGAAGACTCCTCAGGGTGAGCCTACTGCTACTCCTCTTAAGCCTAAGGAATCTGATACTCTACAGGGTGTAGTTTACATAGAGGCACCTAGTGTGATTGATGCAAAGACAGTCGTCAAGCCTGATGATAAGGGTTCAATCCCAAGTTCTGGTCAAGCACCACCACCACCACCACCACCACCACCACCACCACCTCCTCCTCCAATTCCTCAACAGCCACAAATTCACCAATCCCAAACTTCCTATCCACAACAATTTCAACCTAAACACCCAACATACACATCAGAGACCACTCATCAAATTCCACCTGCTCCAACCTATCCCAAACAACTTCAGCAATATGCCACCAATATACCACCGTATCAAGTTCAACCTCCAGTATATCCACCATATAATTACTATTCCAACCCACCAACCTACCCCTCTCAGCCACAATATACCAACACTTATCCATACCACCAACCACAGCCATATCCTCCACCATATAATTCCACCAGCTATAATCAACCACCTTGTCTCCCTCTTTCTTCTACCCAAAACCAACCACAAAATGCCCAGGATCAGGGAAGTCAATTTTATCAAGGTGACTCTTATAGAAACCCATATAAATTGGATATGCCTCATTTTTCTGGAGATAACCCAGCAGGGTGGATCAGACAATGTGATAGATATTTTGAGCTGTCCTCAACTCCTGAATCTGTGAAAGTTAAAATTGCCACTGCATATATTAATGGAAGAGCTGACACATGGCTTAGAGGAACAGGAGTATTACTTCAAGCAACCTTACCTAGCTGGACAGAACTGTGTACCATGATTACCAAACGTTTTGGTGAAGTTAGTAGTTTTGATGCTATGGAACAATTTCAATCTTTGCATCAGAATACAACAGTAGCACAATATATAGATCAATTTGAAGAGAGTATGGTACTGCTCAAGAAGGACACCCCTTACTTGTTAGAACCCTTTTTATTGCTAGTTTTGTCAGAGGCCTCAGGCAGGATATAAAGCATTTTGTTAAGTGCCACCACCTCAAAAATTACTTGATGCCTACTGGCTGGCAAGACAACTTGAGCAAGTTAAACCCCCAAGCAAGCTACAAGTATCAGTTCCTCCAAACAGATACAACTCATCCAGAAACTCAAATTGGAGACCGACTGCTTATAATGACAGACCCAACTTGTCCAGCTCCCAACACAGAGAACCAAAAAAGTGCTATTTTTGCAAAGAACAGTGGCAGTTTGGGCATAAATGCAAGAACAACAAATCTGTGCATGCAATACTTGTCTCTGATGAAGAAGAAGGTGACAAGGCCATGTTACATGCAGTAATCCTGGATAATGAACAGGGGACTACTGAAATTGTCCAGATGGACAACACTAGAGAGCAGAACTTTGTAACTCCTCCCAATAGTCCTTTACCTTCTCCAGAAGCTAAGTTATTACATTTGTCTCTGCATGCTGCTCAGGGAACTCCTGCTGAATTGACTTTTTCTTTAATGGTCAATATCAATGGACAAAAGGCAGTTGCATTGGTTGACAGTGGAAGTTCTTGTTCTTTCATGACTTATGATATGGCAGTCAAAGCAAATCAGCAAATCCATGACACTTCGGCTCTAAAGGTGACAGTGGCTGATGGCAATTCCATGATTACTAACAAATGGGTCAACTCTCAGTACTGCATTCAAGGGGAAGAATTCAAAGGACCATTCCGACTCATATCTCTGAAAACCTATGATATTATACTGGGAGCTGACTGGATCAAGAAGTATGGGCCAATTAGTTTGGATCTGTCTGCTAGAACTCTCAAGATCAGGAAAGAGGACAGGAAAGTAACCTTCCAAGATCATACAACCCCTGCAAATCTGTCCAAATCTTTTTCTATGCAGTTAGAAAAAATGTTGCATAAGGGAATTATGGGTTTCATTCTTTACTGTCAAGATACCAAACTTGCAGAGGCTGATCTCCCACCACAACCAAATCCTCAAGTACAAGGTGTCCTGGGGTCTTTTAGTGATGTTTTTGCTGACATTAAAGGTCTACCCCCATCCAGATCATGTGATCATTCAATTCCTTTGTGCCCAGGAGCTGAACCTCCAAACCTCAGACCTTACAGAATTCCTCACCATAAGAAAACAGCATTGGAGCAGTTGATCAAGGACATGTTAGCCTCCAATATGATCAGGCCTAGCTCTAGTCCTTACTCATCTCCAGTGCTATTGGTAAGGAAAAAAGATGGAACATGGAGATTATGTGTGGACTACAGAGAATTGAATGCTAAGACCATCAAGAACAAGTTTCCCATGCCTGTGATAGAAGACCTTTTAGATGAATTGTTTGGAGCAAAGGTATTCTCCAAAATTGATCTCAGGTCTAGGTATCACCAGATCAGAATGAAAGCAACTAACATATTCAAGACTGCATTTAGAACTCATTTAGGCCATTATGAGTATCTTGTGATGCCTTTTGGGCTAACAAATGCACCAGCCACCTTTCAGTCATTGATGAATGAGATTTTCAGTGACCACATCAGGAAATTCATTCTGGTTTTCTTTGATGATATCTTAATATACAGTAAGAACATGGAGGAGCACTTACAACACATCACCATGGTGTTGAATATCTTGAGACAGCATAACTTAAAGGCTAAACTCAGCAAATGTGTCTTTGCAGTTTCCCAAATAGAATATTTGGGTCATGTTATATCTGGAGATGGTGTTTCTACAGATCCAAGCAAAGTAAGAGATATTCAGAAATGGCCTCAACCAGTTACTATCACTCAATTGAGGAGTTTTCTAGGCATGACTGGATATTACAGGCGTTTTATCAAGAATTATGGGCTTATCTGTCGTCCTTTACATGATTTTTTGAAGAAAGATAATTTCTTCTGGCAAGAAGATCATTCCAAGGCTTTTGAGTTTCTGAAAATGGCTCTAACTGAAGCTCCAGTGCTTACATTACCAAACTTTGCTGAACCTTTCATCTTGGAAACAGATGCTTGCAACTCTGGTATAGGAGCGGTTCTAATGCAGAGAGGCAGACCAATAGCTTATCTCAGTTATGCTTTGGGTCCTAAAGCTGCTGCACAATCCATATATGAAAAGGAAGCCAGTGCCATCCTAGCTGCTCTAAAGAAATGGAGACACTATTTGGTGGGTAACAAGATTATCATCAAAACTGACCAGCAGAGTCTTAAATATATCACCAGTCAGAGGCTCTCTGAAGGCATCCAACATAAACTACTTCTTAAATTGTTGGAGTTTGATTATACAGTGGAATACAAGAAAGGGAAAGAAAACAAGGTTGCTGACGCATTGTCTAGAAGAGAACAGCAAATCAGTGATCTCCAGTTATTAGCAGTCAGTTCTGTTGTTCCTGATTGGTCTGTTGACATTGTTAATAGCTATACTCATGATCCTAAGTGTCAGAAACTCATCAGGCATGCTCAGACCAATTCACTTCGTAACAACAGCTATACTTTTGCTCAAGGCATCCTCAGATACAAAGCACGGCTGGTAGTAGGGAAGAATTTGGCATTGAGATACAACATCTTTCAGTCTCTGCATTCTTCTGCAATTGGTGGTCATTCTGGTCAGAGAGCAACTTATCACAGGATCAAGAAAATATTCTATTGGCCACACATGAAAGCCAATGTGAATCAATGGGTCTCGGAATGTCCTGTATGCCAAGTGTCCAAAGGAGAACATGTTCATATTCCTGGCTTGCTGCAGCCTTTACCTGTCCCAGATATGGCTTGGTCTCATATAACAATGGATTTCATTGAGGGATTGCCCAAATCAAAAAACAAAGATGTGATTCTGGTAGTGGTGGATAGGTTGACTAAATATGCACATTTTCTCACCTTATGCCATCCATTCACAGTTCATGATGTAGCTGAACTATTCCTTAGCAATATATTCAAACTTCATGGCCTACCATCATGTATCATTACTGACAGGGACAGAATATTCACAAGTGCTCTCTGGCAGGATTTATTTAAAGCACTGAAGGTAGATTTGCACAGAAGTTCAGCATACCATCCTCAAACAGATGGTCAGACAGAGCGAGTGAATCAATGCCTTGAGAATTATTTAAGGTGTATGACTTTCCAGGAGCCTCAAAAGTGGTTTCAATGGCTACCATTAGCTGAGTATTGGTACAATTCAACATATCACACAGCTATCAAGATGACCCCTTTCCAGGCCTTGTATGGATATCCACCTCCAATGGTCAGTGAATTTTCAGTGCCAAGTAACTTTCAACATGAGATACCACCAACAATTCAAGAAAAGGACAGAATCCTGCAGAAACTCAAGGCCAATCTCTCTCAAGCTCAAAATAGGATGAAACAATATGCTGATAAGCTTCGATCTGAAAGAACCTTTGCGGTTGGGGATCAGGTATACTTGAAAATGCAACCATACAGGGAGACTGCCCTGGGACTTCGCAAGTCCCTGAAGCTAGCATCCAAGTTCTATGGCCCCTTCAGAATCATGGAGAGGGTAGGCCAGGTTGCTTACAGGTTATTACTCCCTGAAAACGCTGGCATACATCCCGTTTTTCATGTGAGTCAACTGAAACAACACCTGGGACCCAGATCTATCCCAAATCCTAACTTGCCCCTGGTAGACGCTAATGGAAAAATCAAAACAGAGCCAATTGCTGTTCTAGAAAGGAGACTGATTCCACGAAAGAATGAGCCAGTAGTCCAATGGCTAGTACAGTGGTTGAATTTATCTACAGAGGAAGCAACCTGGGAAGATGCATCTTTCATTCAGAAGACTTCCATAATTTCATCCTTGAGGACAAGGATGGATTCATCGGGGGGGGTATTGTCAAGATCAAATAAACATTCAGCAAGTCTGAAGTAGTAGAAGAGCAAGGAGGGCGCCGTCAGGCTTCGGAGGCGTCATCAGGGATTGATAGGCGCCAACGTTTTTCAGCTGTCCATGTTAAAATGAATGGCTGGGATTGTATCTGTTTTGTCTTGCTGTAAACAGTAACTGAGAACCCGTTTTCACCGGAAGTAGCAGGGGTATTTAGCCCAGTACGCCGGGAGATCAAAGTAGAGAAAAATCACTTTATCATCTCACTCTTACTT
Source organism: Urochloa ruziziensis (assembly GCA_015476505.1). Lineage (NCBI taxonomy): Eukaryota > Viridiplantae > Streptophyta > Magnoliopsida > Poales > Poaceae > Urochloa > Urochloa ruziziensis. The sequence continues at coordinate 37,773,151 of CM027124.1, forward strand.
TTCCTGCAAGATAGAGTAGTTGTTCTTCCGTATTTCTTCTACTTTCGTTCAATTCTTGCAAATTAGAGTAGTTTTCTTGTCTGAACCCGATTGGGTCCTGACACGGACGCCATGGGAAACCCTAGCAGCGCCCCTCCGTCTCGCCGGCGGCGATTGACTTGGTTGACCGAGAAGCGACTGGACGCGGACGGGGGTTGACGACGCGGATGCGACTGGGACGCCAAACTGGCCCGGCCCATTAAGGCACGGCTTACCTTTTATCCCCAATCTGTGTTGGATATTCGCCAGCCTTATTGGATATCATGCTTTTTACACATTTATTTAATTCATCCGGTTATGATGGCTTATTACTGAAATTAATATATTTATTAAGTGAATTGTCCGAGAGCCACCATTTGTTTTTTTTAGGAAAAGAGCCACCATTTGTGGCATAATGCTAACCGAGATATATAATTATGAGCAATACAATGGAAGTTCAAACCATTTTCAGATGGGTTTTATTTTCAGATGTTATTAACATCAATTCTCTTCAGACTTTTATTTTTTTAATTGCTTTAAATTGAATCTTTTAGCCACGCATGGGTCTACTACTATACACTTGAAAAGGTCATGGAGTGTGTAAGGATGTTGCCACGCCATGGTAAGGCGTTATCACATGATGGGTTTTGGCATGACACCTCTACTTTTACTGCAAAACAAGGGGAGATGGGGTACGAATAATAAAAGCTCATGTAGCGATGAATTTTTTATAAGGTGATAGACCATTAGAAAACCAGCTTTGGGATCTAAGTTGCACTAGTATTAACTATTAAGAGTTAGACGATGAGAATTCTAAATTGCTTTGGAGTTTAGAGACTATAAGTTTTAATATAGACTAGGAAAAGATTGAGAAGAAAAATATGACGGTTAAAAACTGTCAAAAAAATATCCTGCAGTTTTCAAAAATCTAAAAAAAAAAACCACCATCCGTATATGATGTTACGAATGATTCGTCTACACAAAATGTGCGAAGTCCAAACTCCACAACGTTTGAGAGATATAAAAATGATAGATCCAGGATTTAGAACGACAAAATATGACATGTACCTTGGAAAAAAACATTTCCCCTATTTTCAATTTGAAAAGGAGGCACACGTTATTAAATTTTAAGCAAATAATTTAGTGACGAACCTAATCAAAACATGCCTAAACAAACTGAACAGAAACTAAAACACAAACTAGTTCTATGCTTGTAAAGTTCATGTACAACTTTAATAGAGACAACTTAACAAGGCAGTATATAAAAGCCGGCAACGGCCACTCATAGTTATAGAGCTACAATAGCACTTTAGATTTGCTAATTGAGATTCCAAAACGTTACTATATACACTTATCCATCAATAAAAACTAGCTACACCTATCTAACATGAAGCCCCAAAGCAATCGGCGGCGAAGTTCAGACAGGTAGCTCCTTCTTCTAGCTGACAGCACTCAACGTCCGCTGAGCTGCCCACCATTCCATAGCCATGCTTGGAGCAAACCAGAAGCCATTGACGAGTGCCATCCCGATCAAGCCAGAATCCGACAGAAGCGAGGCGAGTTTCTCCACAAACGACCCCTCCAAAGGTGAGCACAACAGTATCAACTGCCCGGCAAGCACAAGAAGGCCAAACATGAAGAAGACCTGCCAGAGTTTAGGAGTCCCGCCCCACAGATCGCGAAGTGTCGACCCCTTCTTCTTGCTCTCATCACGACGCGGAGTAGCCGGTGCCTGGATCAAGATCGTTAATCATCAGGTAATGTATAGAGCATAATCGTATTATTACCTAGACTCTAATGATAATAACCCTTGATATAACTAACAAAAAGACTAAAGATCGAGGGCAATTATTGGCGATCGCGTACGTACATACCTCATGGCCGGACCGCCTCTTGGCGGCTTGCGCTGCGCCGGCGCGCCACGCGAGCAAGGGGATGCCGACGATGCCAGACGGGAAGAGGCACGCGCCTGCGATAACGACGAACCCGGCCGCGTCTTTCAGGCGGGTGCCGCCCACGCGGCCGGCGAGCACCGAGAGCACCGTGCCCGCGCTGAGCCGCTGAGCAGGAACACCGCGGCGCACAAGGCGTACACGACGGCGTCGCCGAGGCGCAGGAGGAAGCGGAGCGCCCGCCGCAGCGGCGAGGACGGCGGCGACGGCAGCAGCGGGGCCTCCGCGCCGGCAGCGACCACAACGGTGACCGTGGCTTCCACCATGATCGACCGCGGCGTGGGGGCGTGGGCTGGTGTCGAGGTTAGAGGTAGGCGATGATCCCGGAAGAGACCGCGGCGACGAGAAGAGATAAGCCAATAAGCCTTGACGGGAGAGATTGGCAGGCTAATTTCGCTCGTTATTTATTTTGGAAGAGACCGCGGCAAAGAGTTTTGACAGGAACGGGCAAATACAGCGAGCAGAAAAAAACACGTAGTCAAGCTATAACCAGATTCCAAAAGTCAACAGACACACACAAGGCCATCGTCAAACACAAACACCAAGTTTCCAAGAGTTATACTACACCTAGGCCTGTGCATGGTTATGTAACCCACCCATCATACAACTTTCCACTGAAACCTGAAAGTGAACAATGGGTCGATGGCCGGCAAACATACCAATTTAACAGAAGTGTGATGCAGCAGGCATCGTCACAGTGCAGATAACAAAATCATCAAGTGGATGCTGGATATGAGAGCAAACGCATACTCCTATGACTCAATTGAGGATAGAGTTCATCTAGAGGCAAAGCAATGGTGGGGAATTCATGGTAACTCTGCTCCTGAGTTAAAAAGGTTGGCATTCAGATTACTTGGGCAGCCAACATCCTCATCATGTGCTGAACGAAACTGGAGTACCTATGGACTGATCCATAGTTCCATAAGAAACAGGTTCCGTTAGTTTTCTTCCTTTCCCATTAATTATTAATTTAGTCCACCAGGAACTTGACTAAAATTGAATCATTGTAGGTTGAATCCTGGACGTGCTGAAGATTTAGTTTTTGCACACCAGAACTTACGTCTTCTTTCAAGGAAAACTGAAGAATATTGCAAGGGCCCATCAGCAATGTGGGATGTTGGAGGAGATACCTTTGAGTTTGATCTTGATGGTGGTGCTGATTTTCTTCAGCAAGCTCAACTCTCACTCGATGAACCAAACCTAGAGAGAATACTAGATGATATGGGGGCTCTGGATCTATCTGATGCTGCAGGACCTCCTCCACCAAGCAACAATTAGACTTATCATTTACCTACATATTTTTATATCATTAAGTTATGTAATAATGGTCTTTTGCATTAGACCAAAATGTTTTCCTTAGTTAATTAGAGTTGTGTTGCGGTATTATCAAGAAACTGGTTGTGAATTTGGTTATATTTATGGATTACAAAATAAGTGGTTGATATACTTGTTTGCTTCTTTTTTCTAATCTGTTGTGCTATTTGGACTTTTGAGTCAAAGGAAAAATGAATCACTGGAGATATTGGACAGCTAGGCCACACATTTGTTATGTAAGCATTATGTGTCTATCTGTTTATCATAATATTCATTCATATTCATGTACTGATTTGGTGATTCATGTTCTGTTACTTGCAGTTGCAGCTTGCTCCCTTGTTCACAATTCACATCACAGTCGAAGAAGAATAACAGAAGATATGATAATAAGATCAGGTACTCCAACAACCTTTTAAGTGTGCTTTTGAATATGTAGTATGGATTTTTATTTTTATTATATATATTTTTATATAAAACAGTGTATATATATATATATTCACGTATCCCCGTATCCATGTTTTTGGAAAAATGGCGTATCGGCGTATCGAAGTATCGCGTATCCGTATCCGAGTATCTGTGCAACGTAGCTTCTATGTTCCAGTTACATCATCTGCTATTAAAGCTTCGCAAAGGCTTACGGCAAGGTCTTGTAAGGTCATCACAGCTAATGTGTTCTGATTTCCAAAGTATGATATGCTCACTTTCTCGAAAGGAAAAAGAGTCTGTATGCTCCACATGATTTCGATGAGGAATAGCACCAGGTCGGGGCTCTGTGGAAGGAACCAAATTAGATCTCCCGTACTCCAAAAGCTTGCAAATAGAAACTGAAAATTGCACAACAATATGTTAGTAGCCTATTCCTACCAGCACCTGCTTGCTAAACAAGCTTATCAGAAAACTACAAAGATGCGCCTACATCCATTGTAACAAACTGAATTGCGACTACCATATTCCAGCTAGGTGGTTATTTAAGTACATAGACTAAAGCTGACACAATTTGTAGGTGCGAAGTACCTGTTAAACTTGTTCAAGTTCATGAAGCTATCAAGAAACATCCAATTGGTTATAATATTGCTCCAGTGAAACCATGATACTTGTAATGGAGTTTATTATAAGATTCTGACTATAGAAATATGCATTATGTTTTCCAAATTAAATAAACCTCAGAAATGGAATGTACCATTTATCTCAAATAATCTGCAATTCTGTATAACAATCCCATGAACCAGTGTTTTAAAGGCATTAAGGCGTCCTCCCAAATCAAGGAGCCCCTGATCGCCTAGGCGACAGCGGCCTGTTTCTAAGGCAAGCTAGGGCCGCCTGGGACCGAATAAACATATTTCAGCTAAGTTACTGAAAGTGTGAACTTATGCTAGCAGGTAAGGCCTTGATCCCTGACCAAGTTTGCCACATGTTAGTTTCCTGTGAAACTTAAGTTCTATCGTCTACTCTGAAATGCAGGAGCACAACAGTAAGTACTCCAAAATGCAGACTATACACAATCAGGCCATGGTAGGAAAAAAAAATACAAGATAGGGCAAAATGAAATATAGTTCAGAACCAAGGAACATCACAGGCCTCTTTGAAAAAAAAAACACTTCACTGGATTTGATCTGGGGATAGATCACTGTAACACAGTTATCAAAAGATGAACTGGGAAAATAGCCTTAACCAGGGCAACTAGCATGCTTACAACTCATCATGTTTCACAACAAATGGATTTGTTCAATCCTATTGGCCAGATAACTAGCTAACAGACCAGGCCTTTGACAAGTTTAGAATAATTTCTTGCAGGTTGCTGTTGAAATTAAAAGAAAGAATTATAAAATAGATGAACTAGTCAGTGAATCGAAACAGTACAAGTAAACAACCTAAAAAATGCTTGAACATTGAATCAGTCTTGCTGTCTTTTTTATGATAATATATTTCACGTAGATCTCAGAGTAGCCTCTACACAGTCCTGGTAGATGTGTATAGTTCTAATGGTAAAAATACTAGAAAAAAAAACATTTGTTTGAAGATGACTAGAGGGCATATGGTGCATACTATGCTAAATTGGGCACCTATATATGCATTAAGCATTCCACAAAACTCACAGGTGAATAAAGTACAAAAGCCATATATTTTCCATGTTGATTATAGTTCGACACTTGTTAACCAATAACTAGAGGACGTATGGCATGTTGGTACAGACTTACACCCTACAAATTGGTCACCTACAGATGCGCTAAGCATTCAAAACAAAGCCATTCAGAGAAAGCATCAGGGTAGTGTTTTACATACCCCTAAAATGTGGGGTCTAATTTATATATGGTTACCCATGTTTAGGGAAAAAAGATAAACTTTAGCCAAGTTCAAATTTGTGTCAATCTAGCAGCAGAGCCAGCGTACAGCAAAGGCTAAGTCAACTTGATAAGTTGTTGATATATTTCTATCATGCATGGCAAACAAGTCACAGCATATATGAAAAAAATAGATCAGGCTAATGCACAATGAAGAGTGAATACCTTGAACAGTTCACTACGTCAACCATACTACGAAGACCAGCCATCACACACTTCGGAGATCAGCCTCTTTAGTAGAACAAAAAGCGATATGATGCTAACAACCAAGCATACAGCATCAACAAGTACAATGGCGAACTCTGGTATGCCACATCCATTTTCATTTGCTTGTTTCATCCAGATACTGATAAAGAGGATGAAGCTAGCAGTGTTGCAGACAGCAATTGTGCTCAACTTGACATATTTCGCCAGCTGCCGCCATCCCACCTTGTTTTCAGGATATTGTCCCATAGCTGACACTTCCTTGACTTTGCTGCCCCCCTGGAGTAAAAACCAGTCACAAGCAAATCATTTCAACAGGCATATACAAGGGCAGTGTAGCATAGGATCAGGAGCTAAGACTAACATATACTCCCTCCGTTCCAAAATAGATGACGTTATGGGATGCGTGCCGGTCAAACTTTCTCAACTTTGACTAGATTTGTAGAAAAAACGTGCAACATTTTCATCTCCAAATAAATTTGTTAAAAAACTAGACTTAAAGATCTTTCCAATGATACTAATTACTTAGCATAAATATTTATATATTTTAATATATAATTGCCGGTATTTTGAAAATGTTGACTTCTCGGAAAGCGAGAATGACATCTATTTTGGAACGGAGGGAGTAGATTATATCACATATTTTACATGTGGAGGACGCAATTACAATACGCACAGGCACCATGCATCCAATTTCGACATATTATCGAATAGCAGATGTTTCTAACAGCACATATCATTATACATGCAAAACTTCCGTGAGCAGCACAGTATAAACAATACCACTACAGGGAGCCTCCCTCAGTAATCCACAGTTTTCTCAAACTAAATGTGCCTCCAGTAAACAGAGTGCAGCTATTTGTTGAAAACCAATTTCTTAGATGAACCTTCAGAAGCTCAACTTTATTTAGATGTGCCCGAGCAAATGTTTTTGTGACTACAAGGGATGGGCCATCTGTTGATTGATGGCGCAAAACTTTATTACCTCAGACAACAGACATCCATGATACATGGTCCCTGACGTGACAGGTACTTTAAGGTATCCTTTTGATTGCTGTGCACAAACAAGCCGTAATCTCAAATTCAATACGAATTCTGAATGAATAATCAGATGTGAAGCACGATTGAATAGGATTACCAAAGAAAAGAAATCCGACCATTTCTGTGCTCTTATTTACAGGCTAAATTTGGGAAGTCCAAACGGTACCACGTTTAATCCAGACACGCACAAAAATAGAAACAATATAAATTTCGATGGGGGATCGTTACGTTCGCGCCCAATATGATACCTCTTTCTCCTCGGCGTCGATCAGTGCGCGCCCAAGCGTCTGCAAGAGGAACAGCGGGACGGCGAGCGGCGCGAGGCGCAGCACGACGTATGAGGCGAGCACCTCGGCGGCGCAGGCGAGGAGCACCACGGCGCAGCCCTCCTCGCCGCCGATCCAGCGGGCGAGGTAGGGTGCGATGCGGGGGCCGTAGCATCCGACCAGGAGCGCGGCGCCGAAGCAGCCGACCACGGCGTCCGCGGCGCGGGCGACGGGGCCGTACCCCGCCGCCGTCGCCACCGCCGCCTTGACGAGCCACCGCGGCGGCCGGGACCACGGCCTCGCTTCCCCCGGCGCCCCCATGGAAGCTTCTCTCTCTCACGCGCGCGCGCTCAAGGCTCTAGCAAGTGGCCGCGGAGCGCGGTGGCTGTTGGACTGGACGGAGACTTGGTGGTGGGGAGAGGAAAAGGTGGCTTCGGACGCGAGGAGACAGACCATGGATGATGGATGGGTCGTGGACTTGCGGTCGGGTCGGGCCGGGCCGCACTGGGCCTGACGAAACAATGCTTTGATAGTTTTTTTTTTTCCTTTGAAACGTTTGCTTGATAGTTTGATGATCCGGTACAACATTTCTTGTAGCCGCACGCACACCGTGTGCCCAGGGATATACGGAGTAGAACCAAAACGTTTTAAAGTTCAAGGTATACTTCAATGTTTGATTTGATGCTTCTTGCGACTCTTGATTTGAATCGCAAAATTTGCCAGAAAAACATCGTGACATGAATTGCAAGTTTGCATGCTTTCATTGAAAGTTTTCAAATTTAGCTGAAAAAACTGTTGTTTCTAATCGAGCCGGGTGATGAGCTCCTTCCAACTCCCATCTCTCCGGTTTCTTCGTATATATGATCCTCCGAGCTTTGGCGTTTTTCTCTCGTTTTCACTTGCGATTTTGCCCCCACTTTTTTTCACTTTGTGATTTTGCATCGGCTTTTTTCAAACGAAGGTTCAGTTTGCCCTCGTTATGTTAGTAGGCCTTAACGGTGTTAACTTAAGTGTAAAAAGACAAATATGTCCACAATGGTTGCTGTTGTGACCCCTCTTTCTTGCCACTGACATGTGGGACCCACGCATCAGTGTCATGTTCAACCTCGTGCCGCACGTCCTGCCATTGTCGTGCCGCACGTCCTGCTGAGAGACACGCCTGATGTGAGGAGAAGCTCGATCCGCCGCCGGGAGAGCTCGCACCGCCGCTGGTACGCACCGCCGCTGGTCCGCGTTGATGCGCCGCAACTGTCCCGAGTCGATCCGCCGCCCCTGTCCCGAGCTGCCCGCCTTCAGTCCGCGTCAGGGAGGAGCTCCGCCCGTCGCCCCAACTCGATTCGAGCTGCTGCCGGGCTGGATCCGCCGCGCCGAGCAGGGAAGCTCACGCGCGCGTCGGGATCGAGCGCCGCCACCCGATTCCGCGTGGGAAGAGGTAGGAGAGGGCGCGCGGCGGCCGGAGCTCGCCGCGGAGAAGATGGCGCCGAGCCGCCGCCACCCGGATCCCGCCGCCGCCGGCCGTAGCGCCGCTGCCGCCGTTCCTGTCGGCCTCGAGCGCCGCCGCCGCCGCTCCTGCCGTCCATCACGAGGAAGAGAGAGGCAGAGAGCACAGGTAAGGGGTGGGAGGGGGAGAAAATAAAGTGCTTAGGGGTATTTTGGTCATTTTATCTGTTTTTAGCTATTTTTTTCTTTTTTAATTCATTTAATCGGGTGTCACCCAACTGGCGTCCAAACCAAGGGTAAACGACGCCTTCATTAGAAAAAACAGGGATAAAATCGCAAACCTTTTTTAGGGGCAAATTCACCATTGGCACCGTGAATAGGGGTAGAAACACAAATCTCCCATGATCCTATCCCTCTTTTTCTCCCTCATCTCCAATGATGCAAGGGCTAGTTCCCCTGCGCTGTGGTAGTCAGGTACTCTCTCTGTTCCTAAAAAAGAGTCGTTTTGGATGTTCGTGTTACAAGTTTAACTCGATTAGTAGAAAATACAAACATCATTTATGTGGGGAGCGCCCGCGTTACGGGGCTCCCGAAGTGCCTGCATTAGTCCTGTAGTAATCCCAATGCAAGTAAATTCCGCACAAGGGGTATCGAAACCATCATCGGGTAATTTTTATTGATAATTTACATCAATGTACAGCTTAAAGTATGCACAAGGGTTTACAAGCGGGCCTCAAAGCCTCCGCTTTATTTAGAGAGTACAATACTACCAGTGCTATGCAGAGCCTCAGCATCGTGGTGGAGTACGTCACCATTCTGGACCTTCGTCGTCTGCTCCGTCTTCGGTGAAGTCTTCTGGTATGAAGCGGAAGCAAGAGTGAGCACTCCTGACAGGGGTACTTAGCAAGTTCCAAAGTAATTTAACAAGTTTGATAAGTTTGGTCCTGGAGGGGCATAACCTCCCTGCCAGTCCCGGTTGGTGAGAAAATGTATTTACCAACCTGCGGTAAGGGAAATCCGCGGGTCGTGTTCAGTTTAGTGATCTAATCGTCGGGGACTTTGACCAGTTGGACTCTTGCTGGAGTCACGGCTATCCAGATAGATTTGTCGCTCTGCAGATGTTGTACTTATCTACCACGCATCCGGTCAGTCCCTACCTTCGTCAAGGCAGGTACTGCCCTACGACTACGAGACTCGTGCCCACTGGCGTCTATTGCTAGACAGCCACTTATTATGGCGTCGATCGCTAGACAACCAATCACTAGCTCTGTCCACAGGTGCTGCTGGGGCCTAAACAGGATCGCATATCTGTCCACAAAAGGACCTTCCCGGGGTATAGGTGCACCATAAATATAAAGGGCATGCATCTGCATCGCCCTTGGGCCCTACCAGCCCTGTCACATGCGACCCGTGCCGACCAGTCCCAGCCCTATGTCTGGGGCTGTCTCCAGCATACCCGTTGCCCGCTGTGGCCCCTTGGGACAATTTACTAGTGCTAGCTAGTGGGGTGTGAATCAAGGCCTCACATAAATAGGTATTCCCGAAGGCCATACCTTTTTGGCATGCGTGGTTGTACGGGGCATTGGAAAGACTCTCCCATGAACCGGTCCTTAGCTGGATCAGAGTGGCTCTTAGAATAGGATCCCCTCCTTGGAATCATCCTTCCACTCCTAATCTTAAAGCAAGATAACAACCTACATCTACAACGCTGGGCATATCCTCAGATCATGCCCGAGATAGCTTATGCTGCAAATACAATAAAGTTTAGTTGGTGATATTATTGGTGAGACTTGCCGTGTCCAGCGTCGGGGTCGTCCCTGCTTCCTCTTCGTAGTCCGGGTCTTCGGTGTTGTTTTCGGGGGTCAGAGTCTGTGAGTTAGTCACACAGATCAATACACCAGTCATTGGTTAAAAAGGGTGGCTTTACTATTAAATGGATTTAAACCTAGAAGGAGAAATAAATTATTCTAGGGGTTGTGGGTAAGGTTTTTGGGAAAGAAAGGTATTTCTAGGCTTAGAAATTATTCTAAGATTTTTGGTGAATTTTTGAGAATTTTTGGAAAGCTCTAAGGTGGAAAACTAACTTTTTGTGTGCACTAAGCCGGGTGTACCTAGCAATTTCCTAGGGGAGAAGAAAGACAGACCGGCGGGCCCGAGGGGCGCGGTCCCGCGCGGGGTACTGTTCTGTGGGCCCGTGGACCACGGCCCATGGACCAACGGACCCCTGGGTCTGTGGTCCACGGGGATCGGGTGCAGGGAGAGGGAAGAGGGCGAGGTGGCAGCCACGCTGGCGCGGTTGAGCCGCTGGCCTGCGGGCCCGCGGCCAACATGGCGGCTGCGTAGGCGCCACGCCAGCGCCAGCTAGGGATGTGGCGGTGGGATACGGCGGCGCGCGGCGGCGGAAGCAGGGGGCTCAGAGGAGTCGGACGCGCCGGCCATCCTATGCCACGGGAGGCCCTTGGAATTCATGGAGGGGTAGAGGGCAGCACAGCGGGGCGGCGGGGCATGTTCTGGCGCGGCGGCGAGACTCGACGCGGCGGCTCGAGCTCGCCGCAGTTCGGGCGGCGGGCGGCGCGAAAGGGGAAAGTGCGGGGAGCGGATGTCCGGGTTCTTAGGAATGGCTCAAGCGTGGCCTAGGGGTACCTGGAGTGCGCTGGCGTGCTCAGGCGTGGAGGAAGCTGGCTAGGACCGGCCGGCGGCTCGCCGGAGTGCGACTGCGCACGGCGGCCGGCGGCTTCCGGCTGGCGACGCTTGTGAAGGAGGAGAGGAGCGGCGGCAAGGCTTTGGAGGAGGAATACTCACCGGGGTATGGCGGCAGGGCTTCTCGCGGGGCCTCGGCCAGTCGCACGCGGCGGCGGTAGAGCTTGCGCTCGGCCGGCGTCGGCGTGCGCGCATGCAGTGTGTGGGAGGGAAGGAGGAGGGGAGTGAGGCTCAAGGAGGGGCGCAGGGGCCTATTTATAGCCCAGAGGTGAGCTCCCGGAGCTCCTCCGGCGTTCTCCCGGCCGGACGCGTGGCGGGGAGGCAACTCGGGGCGGCGACACATGCCCCCGGCGGCGAGCTCCGCGCGGAGCCGCGGGGCGCGGTCGGCGCCGCAACCGTGGTGCGGTGGATGGCCGTGGGGACGACACGCGGCGTGCTCGTCCCCCTAGGCTCGATCCGTGCCGGTGGAGGCGTGGGCGCGGCGGCGGAAGAAGGAAGAAGGGGGGATGGATGGTGACGTCAGCGTGACGTCACCAGGGAGGTGGGCTGCGCGCGCGTGGGAGTTGGAGGAGGTGGATCGGACCTAGGGAGGGGGAGGTGACGCTGGGCTGGGCCGCGGGGAAGGCGGAGAGGTATGGGCCGGCCGGTGGGTTTCGGCCCAGGATGGGGTTTTAACCTTTTTCCTTTTCTATTTTCTCTTTTCTTTTCTATTTTGGTTTGAATTTGGATTTGAATTCCATTTCAAATCCAATTTGAGTTTTTGGCTAGGATTTAGCGTCTAGAATTTTTCTAGGGTTAGAACAAGCATATGCATATGGTTTAATTCGGAGATAGTCTAATGCATTATATTTTCTAGTGCATTGTCAGCAAATCTAGTTTTAAATTATTATATCTTTTTCCTAAGTTCCTTTTAAATGCTTTTTAATTTCTAGGGCGTTACAATTTATATCTTCATATAAATTTGATAAAAAAAACTAGACTAAAACATCTTTCTAACGATACTAATTATATACCATAAATAATAATGTTTTTTAATATAAAATTAATCAAAATTATTTCTCAAAATGTGAGAAAGACACTTTTTTTTGGGACGGAGGGTTGTAGAACAGTTGCATGAGCAATAGTTAAACCGGTGGTCTTCCCCAACCAGCCTGACGAAAGCTACATTGTCAATTTGTCGTAAGTGGCTACAACATCACGCGTTACACCAGTAGAAAACTGCAAGCTCAACAAACTGCACACTTGAAGCACCTCATTTGTCAGAATTAGCTGATCACCAAACAAGTCTGGTGACATCATGCATTCGTTAATACTACAGTGCTCAGGGAAGTTACATTTTTCCACTAGCCAACAATTTTTTTTTACAACACATGGCACTTCGATCACAGTTGTCCTGTTGCTAGAGGCTAGAGCTAGTAATACATACATTGTTGCAAAAGATTAAATGGACGGTACAGTTCTTTCTTTCTTTTCTTTTCATTTTTTTTGGTTATGTTGACAACACAGTATCAGGGTTTCGCTACTCTAATAAACTTCCACAACACCTCTTCTAGATCATCCAAAGGCATGATCAGTGCTTGAAACAGCACAAGAAAAGGTCGGCCGTCTTTGTGTGATAAAGCGATAAAGGAGCTGGCCTCCCAAGGAAAAATCAACAAAATGAGCTATTATCAACGAAACCACCACACAAATGAGAGTGAAGATCCGCAAAACCATTTGCAAGTAGAAAAGCAGATGAAAGCATTTCACATGGACTTTTGAGTGTTGATGGATAGATTTCTCATAGGTTGCGAGAGCAATCACCAAAAAAGACAAAATTGACGATGAACAATTGAAAATAGTGTTTCCTGCCATAAATCGTTTATTTCTACAACTAGTCGTAAGCTGCAAAGGTGCGTCCCCTGTAGGGTTCTACAATAGAGGTCCTTTTTTTTCAAATTCCACCCATTGCTGGCTAATTTTGCAAAAAACTTTTTGTTTGAATTATGCTTTAAACTTGCTTAAACGTCTAAAAAATTACAGGTATGAGGCGAGATGGAAGCAAAGCTAAACGGATAAGGGTCAGCTTGGGCATTCGGGTAATTCGGGAAATTCGGGTCGGGTAGTTCGGGTAATCAAAATTTCGGGTAATCGATACTGACACCCAAACTCCTCCCGAAGTAAAGGAAAACCCGAACTTTCGGGTACCCGAAAATTTGGGTTCGGGTTCGGGTAATCCCGAAATGCCCGATTTGAGTATGCAGTAGAGCATGAGAGCACTCCTATCTTCTATGAATCAACAAGAAATTTCCAAAGCAACAAGAGATTAAACCTCAAAATTCCAATCAACAAAACAAAGCTGCAGTATGCAACATAGACAAGGAAACATTCGAGAAGAGCAAAGCACATCCATTAAAAAAAATGTTACGCATCAAAACATATACAAGATGTCACAAATGTGAATGGGCTGTTCAGGAATTTCGGGTAATATGGGATATTCGGGTACGGGGGATAGGAACCCGAAATTCCCGAATTAACTTCGGGTTTCTACACTCAACACCCGTTATAGCGATCGGGTAATTCAGGTTCGGGTATTTCGGGTTCGGGGTTCGGGTTCGGGAAATTGTGCCCACCCTGAGATAAGGGGAAAGTTCTACCCATTTTAGCACAAGAATACAGACTTGTTCAACACCACTTCAAATAACAAAATACTCCGTATTATTTATGATGAGACACTTCGTTAGTGAACACTAGAAAGGTAACTGGGAAAAGATACAAGACTAGATTATGTCGCGATTTCTAGCGAGATGAAGCAAACTACTTTCCATTTCAAGTAGGATCGTGCAAATCAAAGACAACAAAGTTGCTAATTCGGGGACAGGATAACAGTTGCTTCCTGACGTAACTTGGGGGTGCGCACAATAAATACTCTCATCATATACTGGCGGCCGATTCAGAAAATGTACTCATCGGTGTCACTAAGCTCTAATCTTACCAAATATTCCTTGTTCGTTCTATTGTTGGCAGGCCATATTCAGATATTCCTTACCGCGAGGGACTCGGGCAATCGGGCACCTCCCGTCGGAGCCAAGATCATGCCGACCCCGAATCGGGGTCGCGCAGCGGCCGCATCTACAAAACCACCCGGCAGCCCCGGGACGTCGGAGTCGCGATCGAATCCGTATCCTCCTCCGCCTCCGATCCCCCATGGCGTCCGCCCTGGAGCACGACCGCCACAAGCTGCAGTGATCGGCGTCGGCCCTGCTGGCCGAGGCCGAGGTGAAGGCCGGCGCGCGCCGCGCCGTGGCGTCGTGAGCGGCGTGCATCAGGTCCCACGCGGGCTACGCGCAGCGCGTCCTCGACGGCGTGCGCCGCCGCGAGGCCGCGGCGGCGCAGGCGCCGGCGCCAGCAGCGCTGCGGTACCTCAGTTCCCGGCACAACCCCCTCCTCCTCCGCCGGAGATCGCGCAGGGAGATCAGAAACATGGCGCGCCACATCGACTGCCTGGAAACTTTCATCGACGAGCGGGTGCTCGGCCTGCTCGCGCGCACGCCGCCGCCGCGCCGGGAGAGCGACTCGCTGCTCTACGCGCCGCGGGGGGTCCACGGACGCGGCGGCGACGTGGAGGCGGTGGTGGCGCTGCTGCTCGAGCTCGGCCAGCGCGACCGCGGCGGCGGCGCGCAGGTGTTCGCCGTCACCGGGGCGTGCGGCGTGGGGAAGACGACGCTGGCGAAGGTGGTGTACAACGATCCCAGGGTGCAGGAGCACTTCGACCTGACGGTCTGGCTCTGGGCTTCCCCTGACAGGGAACCCGCCGACGCCATGAGAGATATCATCTGGTGGGTCACGGACGAGAGGTGCGACCTGCCGGAGGGCGCCACGATGGAGGCGCTGCGGCGGCGGGCGGCGGAGGCCGTCGCCGGCAGGAGGCTCCTGGTGGTGCTCGACGACGTGTGGGGCCTAGACTGGCGCGGCAGGTGGGAGGACGTCGTGAGGAGCCTGCGGCGCGTCGGCGGGCCGGGGAGCGTGGTCGTCGTGACGACGCGGAGCCGGCGGTTGGCGGCGCTTGCTGCGGGGACAACGACGCTGCCGGCCTACGAGCTGCGTGGCCTGGGCGAGGACGACGCGTGGGAGCTCTTGCGGAGGGCGGCGTTTGGTGTTTTTGAGGACGAGGACGAGGAGGAGGACTCCGGCGGCGGCGAGGAGGTGGCCGCGGCCGGCAGGCGGATCGCCGGCAAGTGCGGCGGGGTGCCGCTCGCTCTGATAACGATGGGCGAGTTCATGCGTGAGCGTGAGATGACAAGAGCCCACGAGTGGGAGCGCGTCGCGGAGGGCGATGTCGGTGGTATAGTGGAGGACAAGCTCATCAAGGCGATGCAAGAACAAGAGGCGTTGGACCGGCAACGCCAGCATGGTTGTGGGATCAGCTGCAGGTGCTCAACCGCGGCAAGATCGAGGAATCTGGTGGCAAGAACCGCGCAGAAAAATCTTGTGGAATCTGGCAAGTTTGTGACGCGTTGTCGTTTCTATGAATGTGATGATATTCGCCATATATTATTTAGAAAATCTAGCTAGGAAAATCTGCGTTGCGGCTTTGATCAGTGCATATCAGACTCTGACGTGTTCTTGCGTATGCCATGTGCCAATTTCAATGTTTTGGTAGACTACTAGTACTTTTCATATGTTCGGATCACCTGCTGTTAGGAAGAGTTCATTCATGTATAGCATATACTAGCATGTAAAATCTGTTTTTAACGTAAGAGCGGAGGGGATTGGCGTTGTAAATGCGCAACTGTGATTCATTTTAATTTTTCCCCATTTGTTGAGGTATAACTGCTGCAGCACCTCCTTAACCTCCTTGTCCGTCACCTGAACAGGTGCGGCGATCCCTGATTCCCTGCCACCGTGCCACGGCCACGCACCATCGCGCTTGCTAGTCCAGCATGCCGGAGCTCCCGGCTGCTGACCGAGTGACCGGGAGGATATTCTTGCTCCCGGCTTGCTAGTCCAGCATGCCGGAGCTCTTGAACCGCGCGAACACGAAGCGCACGCGCCGCGCCTCCAGCGTTTCCGGGTCTGCCGGCCCGCGGCCGCATGCCACTCCGAGACGAGACCCACAGCACAGCCTCGACGGGCAGTGGGTGGGCGTCGGGGCATCGCGTCGCGGATCGGACGGCGGCGTTGGGGTTGGGGAAGACGGGAACGCGAGGGGCAGGCCGGCGAACTTAAGAAGGCCCTCGCGCGCGCGCGCGCGCCGCGGCATGGAGCGCGGCCGTTGAGGTGCGTCCACCTCGACGCCGCGCGCGGGAACAGGCGACCGCGCCGCCATCTGCGAGGGAGAGCAGCGCCGCCGGCGTGTGAACAAGTACTGACGACACTCAGGCGAAAAACACACCATGGCGTTCCTGGAGCTTGCGAAAGATGGGATGGGGGCTCGCCGGCGGCCTCCACGGCACGCGGCGCCCTCTCGCCACACACGCCCAGCGCGCCTGAGAACGTTGAAGAGGGCGCCGGCAAAGCCGGCCGTGGCCACGAAGCCGTAGACCGCCGCGTGCTGGCATGAGCTCGGAAGTCGAAGGCGAAACATCTCCCCCGCGCTTTCAAGGGTGAATCTACAAGAGCGGGCTAGTGGGCTAGTGGGTTAGCGGGTTTAAGGCTGGCTAGTGGAGTTTGTGGCTCTGTGTGCACGGATGCGGTTTGTGGTTTTTGCTAGCTACACCCGCTAGCTTGTTCCGCTTTTCAGTAGTACTAGTAGCTCTTTGCACACCAATCACCTGAATCATTGCGCAATGCAGAACATCGTATGTCGACAACAAGTGAACGGAGCTAAACACAGCTTATCCTTGCAGAAGGAAAAAAAAAACTCAGGTTCTCATCCATGTGAAGATTCAAGCATTTTGAAAAAATCCCAGTAAAGTAAAATCGAATTTATGTTGTCTTCAACGAGACTTGTCTCATGTCAGGAACGCCATAGACGAAAAGACCTGTGGAAGTCGCACGGTGGAAGACGGTGTCCACTCACGAGTATGTAGGTAGGGCCTCATCAAATCTGTTCAAGCGTGGCACAGAATGAAGCTGCCAAAGAAGGAAACAAGCAAATAGTCAGATGTCTTCCAATTGAGGAATCATTAGTGAAAAATAAGTTCAGATCATCCATTGTAACACAACAAACAACACAACACATAGTCAGGAGTACTCAGGTATCATATACATATACGCGCAAAAAAAAGGGTATCATATACATAATTTTGCTAGTAAACAAACGACCGCCTGCTAAAGGAAAGCTCCTGAAGGCATTGATCAATTCAGGAGCTCTACACAAAAGGACCATTTAATTTTAAACAGATTTATCTGTGGGCAGTGCTGCTGCAAGAATTCCACAGTGAAAGAGGCACAGGTAAAAAACGAGATGAACATCATGGGGATATCTCCCATGCACTGCAAGGGCTACATCTACAAATACTCTGCAAACCAAAATGAAAGACCTTGCATTGCTATGTTTCTAGAAGAATTACAATCTATGAAACCAATCATTCAGGCTGAAAATATTTATGTATGAACCACCAAAAATAGCATCTCTTTGCATAGCTCGTCTCATCTGTTTTTTTTTTTTAATCTTTGAAGAAACTCACAATTTCCAACCAATATTTAATTCTGTACAAGTGATCCTGAAGGCTAGCAAATTTGTTTAAATGTCCTAACTTAATTCACATCTCCTGTATGGAGAAACCATTTACCACACACTAAACTTTCAAAGTGGGTTAGATTGTTTACTTATGTTACAATACATGTTATGATCTTATAATATAAGTACATCATAATCATGTCAGCATACTCAATCATACTTATATACCGTCTGAGCTGGCAGTCACAACATGTACTGCGAATTTGCACACTAGCATATATGTACAATTATATGCAGTAACCCTCCTAACAGGGAGTGACACATGCAACAACCTACACTCTGTCTGCCCAGAGGTATGATTGTGCATTGAGTTTTTTTTCCTTGTTTTGTGAATTTGGGCTAATTCATGCAACTATCCTTAGGAATAGATAGAAACAAGTTAAACTGATAAGGAAAGAGTTCTACCTATTTTAACTCAACTTAAAACTATCGGCTTTGCTGATCTAAAAATACTACAGGCTTGTGCAGAGCCGCTTACAGAACAGAACTCGTAAGTGAAAACTAAATAGCTAACATGGAAAAGATATATACCAACATCAAACCTATATGTGGCAGGGTTCAAAAGTAATAAAATAGTCCGATGACTCTCTTTACTCCATTTCTCATGCAAGCACAAGCCCAATTCCATTTAAAACAACACACAACTATTTCAAAAAAAGAAACAGCACATAAGCTGCTATCAGGGGAAGCAGGAGATTGAGATGGGCATAGATGAACAATTATGACTAACAATCAACATCAAGTCTTGCACACCTTTTGAAACAAAATGACCATTCTTAATTGTCATCATGTCAGCTCAAGTAGATGATCAATCATGGATTTGTCAAGCATGCCACATGCTCTCAAGATAAATAGAGCAGACATGGTTAATTTGATCATAGAGCAGAGAATACTCAAAACTTCTTCATTGTTAAAGATAAATAGAGCATTATACTACTAGCAGCAATGAACTAATAACACTTCAATAAGTAACCGAATTAATGAAACATCAATTAGTATTGTCTAAGAGTTGTTTGACAATGTTTCATTCTGAATAGGGAAACCTTCTAGGATACTACTATATTGCATTGAAATTCATTGTATTTGTTTTTACTTTCTTGAAGTAAGAAAACTTAACCAAATGAAAAAAAGGCTAATGCGACAGAGCATCAATGAAAACAATTCTGATGAATTATTATAATAGGGAACTGCTGAAGTCATAGATTGTAATGACAACAAGAAACATATTACTGCACTACAGGCAAAAGTGCATACCAAGAGTGATACCTTGTGCAAGTCACTGCGTCTCATCATCCTCATCCTGAACCTTGGGAACCTTCACAAGAATAACTAAATTTCGCGCAGCCCAAACGCCAATGATAACAGCAATACCCAAGCGTGCAGCGTCAAACAGTACACATGCCACCCTCCAACCAAGATAGGATTGCATCATAATGGCAAGAAACTGAAGGAACATCATGGGTAGAAACCAATAGAGTGGGGCCATCTTGACGCCTTTGGGTAGCCGGGGCCAGGGTGCTGCATTCTTCTTAGGAAGTTGTTCCTTGACTGTTTCCACCGTGACGATATGGTTGCTTGTCAGCTACCAAACCAATTCACATACAAGTAGGCAAACTGAGTTAGAGATAAGCTACATAACAAGATTTGTCTTCAAAATTAAAAGAAAAAAAAGGCTGCAACAATAGTAGAAGCTCCTAATGTATTAAGTTCAAATACAAAGGACTAACTTTAGAAGACTGCAAATATTCACATATTGAGGTACATTAATGAAACAAAATACAGCCACTACACGACCAGATTGTGACAGTATAAAAATGTTGAAAAAGAAGTAGAAACTTCAGCAATTTGAGTAGGCACAGTGGCATACACAGAGGTACCAATATCCACTGTGGTACAAATTTTGTAAAGAATAGAAAGAAGTTACTAGAATATGGTGCTGAAATAGAATCAGATTCCTTCATGAGTATAGATCATAGTATCTGACCAAATGCAAGAATTTATTTTAGATTTTTGTAAATTCCTACTACTAGCTTCAATTTGGAGGGGAAAAGAAGAAATATAAGGTAATAACGCCATTTCAAGCATAATTAACAAACTTCCCATTTCGAAGTTCAACACGGTCAAACAAACATCATCAATTAAAGCCGGTTCCATGCTCTGATTACTTGATTAGCGCAATAAAGTTGGTAGATTTTGCTGATCTAAGCAACGAGACATGAATCCAGGAAGAGGTAGTCCTAGTACCTTCTCCCTCTCCTCCTTCGCCTTCCTCTCCTTCTCCTGCTCCTTGAGATCGAACTGCGCATGCTCGCGGGCGCGCATCAGGATGAGCGGGATGTAAGACGGGGATAGCAGTACCATGACGAACTTGGAGCACTCGCGGACGGCGAGGCCCGCGGCCTCCATGGAGGATCCCTTCCCGAAGACCCAGCGCCCGAGGATCTCGAGGACGGTGCCGACGAAGTCGTTTGCCCAGAGCGCCGCCACGAAGGTGTAGAGGACGGCGTCCACGGCGGCGCGGGAGAGGGCGCGAGGGGCCGCCGGCGCCGGCGCCTCCTTCGCCTTCTGGAGCTGGCCGCGCCGAGGCCTCGCCGCCTCCGCCGCCGGCGCCGGCACGGGAACCCTAGCCCGTCGAAGCATCTCCCGCTCTCTGACTGCGAGTGGAGTAGGTTGGAGTACGGCGCGAGCGTGTCTGCGGAATGGAGGCTTCTGGAAGAAGCTTCCGACTAACAAGCGTGTGATTAATAAGGGGGATGTCTGGTCGGAGTCTCCTCTGAGTCTCGGGATAATCCTGCACCCGAATGGGTTTGTTAAGATAACCACAACCAATTAGGGACAATTTTGGCTAAAAAACCAATTAGGGACAATTTTCGCTAAAAAAACCAATTAGGGACAATTTTTATTTGTTTGACTCTTTAGGTTGAACATTTGAATCCCTGAAATTGTCGCATGGATCGGACCTGGGATTTGAACCTACTCAAATTATAAACTCCAACTTTAAAGACCTCTAGTTGTTTAAAGACCTCTAGTTATCTAGTAATTTT
Organism: Urochloa ruziziensis; assembly: GCA_015476505.1. Classification (NCBI taxonomy): domain Eukaryota; kingdom Viridiplantae; phylum Streptophyta; class Magnoliopsida; order Poales; family Poaceae; genus Urochloa; species Urochloa ruziziensis. The sequence continues at coordinate 37,794,136 of CM027124.1, forward strand.
TTGGATCTTTTACAATACCACAAGCCACCTCTTTCTTAGCCTTTCCCAGCTTATGGTTGCTTTTGGTCTCGCTTCACAACCTACAAGCCAGCTTCCGCAATCTGAGGCAGGTCCAGATAGAGCTCAAGAGCATCTCCAAGAGTCTCTCTAAAATTCACTTTCTAAATCATCATTTAGAGAGATATTTGCATAAAAATCGTTTTCTATATCTTCCTATTTTCCAACAGCTCTTCTATATCTTGCATGCACTCTAGAGATCTATTCCCTTTTCTATATTTTGCTAGCGAAAAATCCGAAATAGAGAGTGACTATGTTTGAATAACCAAATAGAGAGGCTGTTGGAAGGTACATTTTTAATCAAAATCTTTAAAACTAGCAAATAGAAAGGATTTAGAGAGTCTCTTGGAGTTGCTCTTAATAGTATAGAATCTGAATTTAACGTAGATGCTTGCTTTGGAAATACTATATGATATTTTGAAGTTTAAAATTTTGCGTGTGCAAGCCAAGGTGGATTGATTGTTCCTTTCAATGGGTCATGTTAGAAGTCACGAGGAGGTGAAGTTAGTTATCAATTCCAGTGGGGCTCCCATCACGGGTAGTGAAAGAGGTGTCATTGGGTTACGAGGGCAGTCCTAACCCTCCAGGTCAGCTAGTTTCTATAGCATTAAATGGCCTGCCATGTAGACAAAAATGCTGAGATGGCAAAGGAGTTAAGGAGGAAAGAGAAGAAAATGAGAGGAAATTGTTTTCCTACCTGAGAAACGACGTTGACTCGCGCTCCAACGCACCAAGACGCTGCCGATTCCGCGTTGAGGCTGATATCGTTTCCTTCCACGCATTTTTCTCGGCCTCGCAGGCAGCCGCCGCCGTCGATGCTCACCGCGCCGCCGTCCTAGTCCCTGGCGCCCATCTCGCTCGCTGTCCGCCGCACGCCTATCTCGCTGCCGCACTAGACGCCGCCGCCCGCGCTAGGCTGCAGCTCCTCCCGCGACAGAACGACGGCCTTGCCAAGCGCCGCAGTTCGTAGGTGCCGCCGCCCGCGCGTCTGTGGCGGCACCTCCACCTGTAGTCATCACATCAGGCGTTGGCCATGCCGAAAAGACAAACAAGACGGCGAAGAACAGCCCCAATCGAGCTTCCTGATGCCGAGCATGAGCTGCATGCATCTCAAATCGAGCTTCTCGACACTGCTTGAGCTCTCCGCTTCCCAAATCAAGCTTCCCAACACCAAGCTAGTTCCCCGCTGCACATATCATCAAAATCGTGGCCGGCCGCACGAGCGGCACACCCTCCTACTCAAAGGTAGCCCGCAGCTGCTAGTCTGCACTCTGCAGCTCCCGACCTCCGCCTCCGACGTTGCCTCGCCGCGACAGCGTCCTCGGGCCTCTCGCTGCACGGGATCTCCACCGAGGCATGGCCGGCCGGCAGTGGAACCGGTCTATCCAAGACAGGAACGGTGGAGGTGAGATGTGAAAGAGAGGAAGAAGGAGATGAGTAATTACAGGCCCCACAGCACTACGAGAAAAACGACTATCAGTACCGGTCAAGAAGGTCTCGTTAGTACCGGTTCTGGAACCGGTACTAACGTTTCGAGACTAAAGTGGCAGTCTTTTAGTACCGGTTTCAGAACCGGTACTAAAACGCGCACGTTAGTACCGGTTGGTGTTACCAACCGGTACTAAACTGCGTGCGCTGCCCGCCACCCCGGGGAGGCAGTTTAGTACCGGTTGGTAATACCAACCGGTACTAAACTGTTTTTTCTCTTTTATTTTATTTTATTTCTAATGCGTATTCCGTATCGTATCCGTTCTAATGCGTATTCGTATCGTATCCGTTCTAATGCGTATTCGTATCGTATCCGTATAATGCGTATTCGTATCGTTTCCGTTACAATGCGTATTCGTATCGTATCCGTTCTAATGCGCTTGCGTATAAAGTAATATTACGTTACAATAATATATAATCTACATGTACTTAGTTAGCTTTCTAAAAAGTATTACATATATATACAACTTTTCAAGTGTTTCGATTAAAGAAAAACCAATTAAGCTAATCTTTCTTCTTCTTCTTCTTTTGGAACTCCTCTTCCTCCACGTCCTTTCCTCGATCAGGATCCATTAAACCAATGCTTATTCTATGATCCGTATAAAATTCACCGTTCGGATTCACGACCTCATCGAGCAGAAATCCCATTAGTTGTTCTTGAACTGCCTTGACTCGTTCCGGTTCAATGAGGTCTTCTGACATTACCATAACCTGCCAAGAAAAATCTTCGTTAGTCTTAATAAACAGATTTGCGTAATAAAAATTTAATAAAATGGTAGGAAGTTTACGTACGTCAAATTCTTTTTCCATCATCATCTTCGGGCCTACAAATCCGTGGATGAATTCGCATACGTAGTACCCACACAGGTTGTTTCCCTGTTCCTGTCTCATACACTATATATACACGTATATGAACAATCGGTTATGTAATACACTCTCGATGTTTGACTAAATGAAATAAGACTAATATGAAATTTTGAACGTACCGGAAAGTCAAGCCTCCACGCTTTGTTAAGAGTATCAACTAGGCTTTGATACTCTTTCATCGGCTTTCTCAATGAGTCGAACACCGTAATCCGGCCTCGATTAATCTCGAGTACAAGGAGGATCCAGTGAAACCTGTACATATAAAGATGTCATTTAGAACCGTAACATGAATGAATATAGAAATAGTAAAATATGTTCTACGACTAACCCGAAGAGGTACGGAAAAAGTATCAATGAACATGTATGTTGTGCCATCAAGGCATTGAAAATATTTGTTGTCGTTCGATTGGGATAATTTGCAATATTCTCCATGTGTAAGATATCCGGATCCAAGAAGCCAATGCCATATTATCCCTTCTTCCGGCAATGTTGATACTCCATCCTACATGATACACAATAACATATAGTTAGATAGGAATGACAACTAGAGGTACAATATAAACATTTTATTAAATACTTACAGAATCCATGCACTCATGAGAGACTTGGAAAGGGCATCTTGATGGTATAAAAATGGATATCTCTGAAATCAATCCACATATCACATGGCGGCCGATAGGGTGAATTTCTGATCCGTGCTGCGAACATGGTCAATCCATTTCCAGATTCTCGCATGTACCAATTGTGGAACTCATACATTCTGGTCCCTAGGTGTGCTAGCAGCTCAGGCCATACCAGTGATTGCCCCAATTCGAACGGTTTTTGCTTGCCTCCCTCGTGTATTGGAATATCATCTTCACCTCGCAGTTGAGTTTTTGTGAGGTTGGTTTGCTTCATAATCTCAACCAATTGTTGTTCTTTCTCTGATAGCACAACAAGCGGAGGAATCGATTGCTTCGATTGTTGTTCCAGCTGTGCAATGCCTTTGGACTGAGAGCTTTTCGACGACGATGCACTTTTTCTATTGTCGACTTTCTTGTACGATTTCATGATTGTGCGGTCATAGTCCGATACCGTCTCTTTCACCGCGGGTCTGGCCTGTTTAATAAAGTGTCTTACGGCTGTCGGGTCAACCGGTTCCTTCGGCTTTGGCTTTCTCTTGTCCTTAACCTTCTGAAAAAAATCCGCAACCTCTTGGCTGACGGTCGCATCGGTTTCCTCATCTGTTTTCTCGTACGCGAGCTTAGGAGGCGGAGGCGGAGGATTCTCTTTCTTCTTCTTCTGCCGCTTAGGAGCCGGCGGCATTGGAGCCTTGGCGTACCTCTTCTTCGGCTGAGGTGGACTCATGCTGGGGCCCCTTGTACCAATTGGTGAGGGCGGGTCCATGTCGTTGTCGGGACCATGTGGAGATGGTGGATCCATGCTGGGGTCCCTCGTAGCCGATGCTGCAGCTGAATCTGTTGTTCCTGGCTTCAATCTGATGTCTTCCTTAGGCCAAGCAATCCATGTATGCAACCCATCTCACAGTTCCTCTCCACCGTCACCTGTAGGGATCGGGATCGCAAGGTCTTCAGCCCAAACACCAGCCACTCGGTCAACCAAAACTCTAGCGTACCCTTCGGGAATAGGCACGTTGTGAAGTTTCTCGCCCGGGACCGGTACTTCAGCAACACCTTCAGCACATACCTTCATCTTCTTCCCGACAAGATAAAGAAGCTCACAGTCCGTCCTCGTAGTGATGTCATCTACGGGATATCTTTCAGCGGCCTTGGTGGAAGCAATGCTGCTACGACGCTGAGATGCGGGGCTGATCTCCAAATTCTCGCCGCCTGCAGGAGCACTAGGTTGTCCCTGGTGTTGGCTAAGGACTTCTGCCAGGCGCTGATCTACTCGTTCATTTATTTCTTGGGCTGTTCTAGTTTCAACCTGAGCCAGCCTGTCATGGAGCTCACGCAATTCTTCTTGGATGGTTTTCTTGCTTCTGGAACGGCTTCGGTACGTCTGTATATCCTGACTGAAGCCACGTTTCCATGGTACGACGCCCATGCCTCGAGTCCGACCAGTGTGTTCCGGATTGCCAAGAGCGTAAGTCAGCTCGTCCTTCTCTCGATCAGGCTTGAAAGATCCATCTTCCTTTTTCTTCATTGCTTCGTCTAGCCTGTCGATCGCTTCGGCTATGGCATCGCTAGTGATAAACGCACCATTTTCCATGTTTAGTCTGCCTCCATGAGCATAGAAATACCACCTCACTCGTAACGGCCACGAGAGTGTCTGCGGTACGATTCCTCGTTGTATCAATTCATCTTCCATCTTCTTCCATTTCGGAATCGCCTTCTCATAACCTCCTGGTCCTAGATGGTGGAACTGACTTTTCTTCGAGGCATTTTCTGTGTTAGTTTTAACTCGCTTCAGGTAGTCGGCCGACAACTGATTCTCTAAGAATTCATCCCAAAACGGCCTTTGGTTCTGGTACACCTTCTCAAAATCTGGTGTGAGATTCTTCTTGACGAAATTGGCTTTCAACTTCTTCTTACATGACTGAAACTGGTTAGCCATCTTACTCATCGTCCAATTCTTGACTTTGTCTAATTTGTCTGCCGGAAATGTGAAGTGTGTAGTCACCTGTTTCCATAACATTTCCTTCTCTGACTCCGGGACTATTTGTCGAACTTGAACATTTGGATCGCTGTTTTTCGATATCCTCCAAAGCTCGTACTTGATGGGGATGTTTCCCCTAACAAGATATCCACATTGATTCACATAAGAAGTCTTAATCCCAGGCGGTTCCGTTGGTTCACCATCATCTGTAACTGCTGTGACCAGGGTATGCCCGGTCATCTTTCTCTTGCAGCCTCGCTTCCGTTTTGGAGGCTTCGATCCAGATGCCTGAAAATAATTAAACTATTATTTAATACAAAAATAATTAATACAAAATTAATCCAGATGCCCGATCAAAATCCTTATGTATACCTCGGTCTCATTGTGTTCGTCAAGACCAGTTTCTTGTTCTTGGTCGTCTCCATCATCATCTTCCTCATCATCTCCATTCCCTCCATCCCCTCCTTGTCCAGATAAATCAAGAAATTGACTGCCGTCAAACTCTACAGGGTCTGTACCGTCTCGAATCATATTATGAAGCAACTCCTCATCCTCGCTACGTCTCGTCATTATCCTAGTATATGATAGGAGCAAGTTATGAAATTTTTGTAACACATATGAATTTTTTTCTAACACATATGAAAATTTTGTAATACATATGAAATTTTTCTAACACATCTACAATATTTCTAACACATATGAAATTTTTCTAACAAATATGAATTTTTTCTAACACATATGAATTTTTTCTAACACATATGAAATTTTTGTAATACATATGAATTTTTTTTAACACATATGAAAATTTTCTAATACATATGAAATTTTTCTAACACATCTACAATTTTTCTAGCACATATGAATTTTTCTAACACATATGAAAATTTTGTAATACATATGAAATTTTTCTAACACGTCTAAAATTTTTCTAACAAATATGATATATTTCTAAATCTATTTGAACAAAAAAAAAATGTGCTGTTTCTAACAAATATGATATATTTCTAAATCTATTTGAACAAAAAAAAAATGTGCTGACGTCAGCACCCAGGGTGCTGACGTCAGCACATCACGTACACACGGCAGGGGCGGCGGCGTCGGGGGCGAGGCGGCGGCGGCAGCGTCGGGGCAGCGGTGCGGGCGGGCGGCGGTGGGGGCGCGACGCAGGCGCAACGAAGCCGGGGCGGAGGCGGGCCGCCGGCGCGATGTAGCCGGCGCCGGAGAGGAGAGGCGGGGCCGGCCGCCGGCACGTACGGCGAGGAGTCGCCGGCGCTGGCCGGAGGAGGAGAGGAACGGGCGCCGGACGGAGTGCAGACGACGAGGGTGGCGCCGGCGTGGTTCGAGGTCGACGGCGGCGCGCGGGGGATGGCGGCGGCGGGGGATGGCGGCGCGGCCGGCGCGCGGGGCCGGGGGATTGTGGCGGCGGCCCGCGGAGAAGGCCGGCCAGGCGGTCCCGGAGAGGCGCGGGACGGCGGCGGCGCGCGCGGACGACGGCGGCGCGGCGGCGAGACGACGGGGAGGCGCGGGACGGCGGCGGCGCGCGCGGACGACGGCGGCGCGGCGGAATTGGAGAGGTAAAAACGGCTAAGTCCGGAGGAGGAAGAAGAGTGGGGTTTTATACCCCAGGCAGGTTAGTACCGGGTCGTGTTACAAACCGGTACTAACCTGCCACCCCAGGCACGTTAGTACCGGTTTGTAATACGGCCCGGTACTAACGTGCCACAGCTGGCGGGAAGCGAAAACGTGAGGCAGGTTAGTACCGGGCCGTGTTACAAACCGGTACTAACCTGCCTCCCCTGTAAATGGTATAGTTTTTCTCTTATTTTTCTTTTCTGTTTGTATATATTACTTTTATTTATAAATAATAACTTCCAAATCTCATATAACTGTTTCTTCAAATCGAAAATTAATTATTTAATTAACGTCAAATTTCAATAATCAACACTTTTCATAAAAAAAAAGAAAAAAGAAAATTAAATTACATAAGTCCATAGTAATGTCACACACATATTGAGTTAATTATATCGACAGAACACACATTGAGATAATTACGTCAAATTGCACAATGCAAAACGACACTCATTACATTACACACATTACATTACATCATTTAATAGAAAATAAATAATTGAGGCCATTAATCTTCATCTTCATCATCTTCCGCTGAAACAAAATTAATCTTCCTTCTGACGAATGTCCCCTGGTTGTGATCGCGCCGTAAGTACGGAGCGTCTTCTTTGGATAACAGAATGCTGGGATCAACATCAACTGAGAATGGAGGACGGTCATCTAACTGATCATAATCTTCTGATTTGTCCGTAATGTCTTCAACTCCAACTATTTTTCTTTTTCCTGGAAGAACTATGTGACGTTTAGGCTCATTATCTTCTGGCTTCTTTACCGTCTGCTCCTTTTCTGTCTGCTCCTCTTCCATCTGCTTCTTTTGTTTTCTCTTCTTGGGTTTAATTTTTTTCTTCTTGGGCTTGCTTGCCATGTCTTTCACGTAGAACACTTGGGTCACATCTTTGGCTAGGACAAATGGTTCCTCCTTATATCCAACCTTTTTTAGGTCCACCGTTGTCATCCCATATCTGTCTATCGTTACACCGGCGCGGCTCACCCATTGGCAGCGGAACAGGGCAACTTTTATAGGTCCATAGTCAAGTTCCCATATCTCCTCTATGACGCCATAGTAGATGTCCTTTATACCATCATTTCCTATTGCATCTATACGGACACCACTATTTTGGTTAGTGCTCTTCTGGTCTTGAGATCTTGTGTAGAATGTATACCCATTTATCTCGTAGCCTTGGTATTGCAAGATTGTGATTGATGGTCCCCTAGCCAGCCATTGAAGTTCTTGATCAATCGTGCCATCACCGATGAATTTTCGTCTCAACCAATCTCTGAAAGTCACTATGTGATGACGGGTAATCCATTTTTCACTCTTGTTTGGGTTTTCGGATCGTATAATATCCTTATGCTCCTCTATATATGGAGCCACCAAGGTCGAACTTTGTAGAACCGTGTAGTTTGCTTGGCAAATTTCAATTTGAGAGAGGTCCATTATAGCTTTTCTCCCAAGTGTTCCCTTTCCGCAGAGTCGTCCCTCATGGTGTGACACGGGGAGTCCAACCGGATCAAGATCCTCAATAAAGTCTACACAAAATTCAATGACCTCCTCCGTTCCATAGCCTTTAGCGATGCATCCTTCTGGTCGAGAACGGTTGCGAACATACTTCTTTAGGACTGCCATGTACCTCTCGAAAGGGAACATATTGTGTAGGAATACTGGCCCCAGAATAGTTATCTCTTTAACAAATATTTATAAAATATTTATAAAATAAATGTATCCATTAATTGCAACATTTTATTAATTATTAGTAACATTGAGAAAATACCTAACAACATTACTAATATTGCAACATTTCATTAATTATTAGTTAAAAAGGTATTAGTAATAATTAAAAAGTTGGAAAAATCTATTAAACAACATTACATATATATAATCAAATTTTTAAAAAAATCCATTACATAACATTAAATATAGTTAAAAAGATACGGAATATTGTCACAAAAAACATGCTCATTATCTAGGTATCTAGGGTATGAACTCACTACTAAAAGCTACCATCTAATTAAGGTCATGATTCTATTTAGCTCAAATCATTCTACAAATACCAAAATCCTTCTCATTCACAATTTTTCAAATTTCTCTAAGTATAGAGCATAAAAATAAGCACAAGTACCGTCAATTAACAGAGAATGAAGTTGCTAACCTTTTGGCGCACTTATATAGGAGAAATCCACAAATTATGGAAAACTTGGGCAAAAACTCCCCCCTCTATGGCGCCATGAGTGAGAGACCAAGCTCTCTGCAGAAATGAGCTCGGGCTCGGGGAGGAAGAAGCCTGCCGCGGTATTATACCCAGCACGTTAGTACCGGCTGGTAACACCGGCCGGTACTAAACGTAGGCAGTTAGTACCGGTTGGTGTTACCAACCGGTACTAACGTGCAGCGGCTTGCGGGTCCCCCAAGTCGAGGCACGTTAGTACCGGCTGGTAACACCAGCCGGTACTAACGTGCCTCTAGCCGTTGCGGCCCGACCCCCGAGGCGCACGTTAGTACCGGTTGGTGTTACCAACCGGTACTAATGTGCTCCACGAAGTACTGTGCTTACAAACCGGTACTAAATTCAGCATTTAGTACCGGTTATAACACAACCGGTACTAACGTACCAGGGACCAAAGGTCGTTTCTCTAGTAGTGCAGTAAGAAATGGTGGGTTGGGGGAGATCGTTTCTACACGAATGCGTTGCTTACATGGACACGTAGAAACTACCTATAGAAACTATGGGTTGGGACTGCCCTAACTCTCCGACTAGGATGGTTTCTATAGCATTAATTAGAGTGTCACATAGGACTTTTAGCTTAGGTGTCACCATATTAAATAAGAAAGAGAGTAGAGAGATGAAGAAACTGGGTCTTGCATGAGGACTAGTTTCAACACGAGAACCTATGCACTAGACACTATCAAATTTAGCATTGGGAGATAGATAGTTTCTTCACGGTAGATGGAGAACAAATATGATTGGTAGAGAGGAGAGAAGATGCATTTATTAACAATTCACATCAAGAAATCATGGGTTGTGATTTGTGAAGTGTAGTTTCTATAGTAGTTTCTTGCTTATGTGGCGGTATAGAAACTATCCATAGACACTATGGATTGGGACTGCCCTGAAAGCGTCATTAATATGGTTCCTAGTTTTCTGACAGAGATGAACCGGCGGCAAACCTTGGTCCTTATTTAGTTCCACACAAAACACAAAAAAGTTTTCATCTAAAAAACTGTGTCAGTTTAATTTTTCTCTCTCTGTCCACGCGGCCCAAATGCATACAAGTTTCACCCTTTTCGCCCTTAAAAAGGTTTTCACCATTTTCACACATTTTCACGGAACTAAACATGGCCCAAGTAGTGCTTTGGTTGTTGGTACACATGAATCTCATAGTCATAGGTTACTTGAAGAGAAATGGTAGTGTTTAATAGTCCATTGGCTAAAGCAGAGGTTCCCTTCTCCAAATGTGACGTCCACTTTTTTTTTAACTAAACGGCAGGAGCACTGCCACATCATATAAGAAGAAGAAGCATTCGTACATAACGCGCCGAAGCGAATACCACCACCACACAGACAACTCACGCAAACAACGTACGCAACAAAACACTACACCACCACATTCCAGGAGAGGAGCCAAGAGAAGCCACCACGAGCCGCGCCGTCGTCGCCAACGCTGGGCCACATCGAATGCTGCGGGCCGCTGCAAGCCTAGAGCGGCAACTCACAACTCCTCCACCGTGGGACTATCATCATCAAACCGCACACAAAGTCATCAATCACCCTGTCCTAGTGGATCTTCAGTAGAACATTCCCGTCGCAGCGTCAATGAAAATCACTGATCCTGGCCACTCTGCGTGGGCCATGGGGGCCTCGCCTCTCCCACCGCCTCACACTCCTCTGCCAAGGACTCAGATATTTGAAACTGCTAAGAGAGCCACACCTCCGTCCAACCGAACTCGGGATCCCCACAACACCATGCGTGACGGCTCGAGACTCCAGCACCCACGGGTCCTCTGCACCATCCTGCCAACATGGATTATGCGCACCTCCTCTGTCGTTCCGCGCAGGTCTAGCCAAGATGGGTCTCCTATGCGGCGCCTCCAACGAGGTCACGACGCCAATGGCGCCGCCGTCGCAAGGTTTACACCCTAGAGAACCCCGTGCATTAGGAACATGGTGCCTCGCAGTGGTACCCCAAACAGGGAGCACGACACCCCAAGGGTGCCGTCACCATCGCCACTAATACTAATGTCAGTGAAGGCTTTCGCCTGACTTAGCACCATGCCTAAGACACATTCTTAGCCAAGCAGCAAGTCCACATCTGTCGCCTCCGCATCGCCTCAACCGGAAAAGACTCGATGTAGCCCGAAGCACTACCACCGCGCCACCAGCATGCATCCGCCAGCCTTCCAGCCCCACCACCACGGCGGTGCCAATTCGGAATCGCCGGCGATGGAAAGCAGCAGCCTTGCCGCCCCATGTACAGATCACCTCCAGCCCCACCCTCCCCAGGCCAAACGTGGCCCACGATAGGCGGAGCCGGTGGCCAACAAACCACCGGTGGCAAACAGACCACCGGCGCAGTAGCCCCGGCCGCCGCCTCCCCGCGCCGTCCTGGCACACCACCGCCAGCCGCCGTCACGCGGAGCCACGCACGCCGGCCGTCGCCGGTCGCCGCGCGCCACCATCCATGCTCGCCGCAGCCGCCGCCCAACGCCGCCCGCCGCCGCCCCCAACACACCCACAGACGCGCGCCCCCGCCGCGCCTCCCTCAGACCCGGTGAGGGCGCCCCCGGATCTGAGGGCCTTCGCCTCCGCCGCCGCAGGGGCGGCCCACGCCGCGCGAGCGGGCTCCAGGAACGCCGGCGAGTGAGCTCTAGCCGCGCCCGCCCCGATCCGCAAGTGCCCGGGGGAGCGACCACGCCGCCGCCCTCACCGCGGGCCGCGCGGGTTCCCGGCGGCCCGCTCAGGCGGCGGCGCGGCGGAAGGTGGCCAGCGGCGGCTAGGGTTGAGAGGGTGAGGAAGGGAAGGGTCGAAGAAGAGAGGGTCATGTGACGTCCACTTGTTGGCAATAATCAAAATCATCATCGATGTGGGTCTCGAGAATTTCTAGATGCATACGGACAATCCAAAAGCAACACTAGAAGCGATCAGTAGGAGGATAATGCTCCTGTTTGTTCCCTCCTTCCTGTTGTAAATTGTAATGTTTCACGCTCGTCAGCTACTTCGCGGACTTGTCATGCACCGTCACTACAAATGATGGTTGTGCTTTGCCGTGTCTATCCCATCCGGCCATACCGACTTTATGCCTCTGCAGCAATCCACAAGCTCAAAATTTGACTTCAAACGTCTTATTTCTTCTTGGAAGCAAATGTATATACTTGACGGTTTTGAACTTACATTTCCGTCGAGACTTACACGAGTTGCGTCCACTGCCACGCAAGGCCAAGGTTTGTGTACGGCACGGCACGGAGACACACACAAGCGGCAAGCACTCATTACTCATTAGCAGCAGCCCGGCAGGGCCACGGCCGCATATATCAGATAGACATTACCAATGCACATGTGTCCATGTAAGCAATAAGCACCTTCCACAAGTGAAAGTTTAACTATTGAATGCGAGAATTATACACAAGCATAAATCTCAGCTGCACAACCAAACAGCCAATCAAACTCACGAAAAGACAAAGAAACCACAAGAAAGTACCAAATATATGTTGAAGCCTGATGAACCATCACAACTAAATGACCAGGGAAGATAAACCTCTACCAGATCGTAAGAATAGTCATCGATAGGTAGCATTTGTCGCATCATTTCAGGCACTTAAACAATACCGTCTGAGCTTCCTGAGAGAACATAAACTGAATATCTTCCAGCATGCTAGCAGCTAGATGAGTTATACATATATCTTATGCCAAGAGTACTTCCAAAATGATGAGAAGTAAACACTACAAAGTAACGACTTTGGGCCTTGTTACTCAGTGGACTTCCATTTATAGCGCCTCTTCAAAAACCATTCGCGGGAGTGAAACTGCCAAAGAAGAGGTGGTCAGACGTTTCCAACCCAGGAATTCAGCAGAAAAGTAGCTTAGATCCAAATTCCTATACATTGTAAGCAACAAACAACTCACTATAAATAAGCTACTTATGGTGATCATCATCATTTTTTATTTTTGCTTTCTGAACATAGTGAATGGCAAGCAAACTAGCAAATAGACAAGTAAATGCACACAATACAAATTCAAAGCTACCTTGGTCATACACCAATCCGGAATTACTAGGATACCAGTAGCATACAACTGGGTTGGTGCAGTAAATCTATAACCAAATTCCATACACCTGCTAGTTACACTATGCACCTAGAAATGATACTGTATTATGATTCAACTCTGCTATCAAAGAGTCACACATGCAGCAACCTATGCCCCTCAAGTGAGCCTACTCTACATGCAGCAAGTCAAACAGATGAGGAAAGAGTTCTACATGTTGTAGCTCAAGTTAAAAATTTGTGGAATGGCAAGGCCACAATTTTGATAAAAACAGACTAAGCTAAAGAAATTATAAGATACCTCACTAGCAAATAGTTAGCCACTAAAAGATATAAGACAACAGAACCTACACCATAGGATGCCATGCCAAAAATATAGTTTAGTTATATCCTTATTCATTGGTCATGCAAATGCAAGTTATATTTATTTCATAAACAATAATAAATAAAGATTTTTCACTTGAATGAGCGAGTATATGAAAATATAGTAGTTTCAAATTCACGATTAAGTACTATTCCTATTTGTCATTAAAATGTGCCAAGTACAATCTACAGCTGTAGTTTGGTCATAATCATCTGTTACCAATTGCAGCTTGTAAGAATATATTTAGATTATGCCAAGGGAAACAGGAGAGTGAATTGAACAAGGCCGCCAATACTTATGAATAAGAAGCAACATCAACTCAGAAAGTTTTAGACAACGTTTCAGATGAATGACAGTTACTAACTGATTTATCAGGCCTGGATTTATTATGCAGTAGGTTTGCAAAGAAATTCCTTGCATTTTATTTGATGTTATACTTATATGTGAAATGATAGAAGTAATAAAGTTACAATAAAGGGTTCAAGACACAACATAACAAGAAAGAGAAGTGAACTCTGCCACCATAATCAAGTTAACAAGAGCTGAGTACGAAGGAAATGCAATAATCTCTCCTATAAAAATGGATTATATACGTCTAAAGGTAAAACAAACAAGTCACAACTACTGCCAAATTGGAGTTGCACCTAACTTTTTGCCAGCTAAGTTTTAACTAATTCAGTTTCACGTAGATGTATTTACAAAAAGCTCAAAGACCCAATAACAAAAAAGCAAACAAGATAGAATCTAACAAAACAACAATCCTGAAGAACGATACGACAGGAAAAATCTAAAAGGAAAGATGCAGTAGAGTAACAATGAGAAATATATTAACTGATAAATATACACAGTGAAGTACATATACCTTGCACAAGTCACTGCATCACTCATCCCCATTGTTCACCTTGGGGACTGTCGCCAGAATCATAAAGTTTTGCACAAAAAAACCTGTATTGATGGCAAGACCAAAGCAGGCAACATCATATAGAACAGAACCCATCCACATGAGAGATTCATCTCCTTCAGCGTGTTTCATCATAGTGGCAAGGTAAAAAAGTTGACACAAATGCGGAGACATGAAGAATGGGACCACGTTGATGCCTTTCGGTAGCCGGATCTCTTCTCTGTTCCTCTTCAGAAGTTGTCCATTGCTTGCCAGCTATCACAACCAACCACAACATAATCTAATCAGATATAAATCATAGATGTAGACAAAGAAAGGTGCTAGAGATATGTTACAAAACTAGATTCTCTTCTGAACTAATAAGGGCTGCTGCTGATGAACAGAGAGCTGATATTTCCAAAACTAGGAGTTGGAACATATTTTGCCTCCTAATTTACTGAGCTCAAATACAAATGATAAATTCTAGAATATTGCAAATCTGCACGTACTAAGGTCCATTATTCAAACAAAAGGCAACCACTAGATGTCTCTTGAAACAAATCCACCACCAGATCCTAGATTATGCCATTCCTAAAATGAATAATAGAAACTTCAGCAAATTGACTTGGCACATTATCATATTAGAGACCTACTGTGTAACCAAATAAGATTTCTCTAAGGACTACACTAATGGAACCAGATTTCTGTTATGACTTATGAGTTCTAAATCAGCTCAGATACAGAGAATACTGTAGTCAATTGTAAAATTTCTGGTAAAAGGTTCAATCAGGAGCAGGGGAGACAACAATAAGGTAATGACAGTAGCTAGGGCAATGAACAAACTGCCGGTTTAAAAAACAATCAAGAAATTTCACCAATTAAGTAGCTCAGACCATTCCATAACATGAGAGTACATAGTTCTAAGCTCTGCTAACCTGAATCGTTTAACAAAGGACATACTTCTAGCTTCAAAACAACAAAGAGAAATGAAATTAGGGGCAGTTAGCATCAATACCTCCCCCCTCCTCTCCTCCCTCTCCTTCTTCTCATCCTTCTTGCGCTCGAACTCGGCACGCTGGTAAAGACGCAGAAGGAGCAGCGGGGAGAAGACCGGGAAGAGCCGAACCATGACGAACCAGCAGGCCGCCCGGATGGCCGCGCCGATGGCCTCCGCGGCGGAGCCCTCGCCGTAGGTCCAGCGCGCGACGATCTCGACGGCGGCGCCGCCCAGGCTGTGCCCCCAGACCATGACCAGGTAGCCGTAGACCACGGCGTCCACGACCTGGCGATAGAGGGCCGCCGCCGCCTTGAGGAGCGGGCGGCGCGCGGGCCTTGCCGCCGCCGCCGGGGCCCGCAGCATCGGAACCCTAAGCTCTCGAAGCATCTCCCCCCTCTCGGCGTGCGTGGATGCGGAGCGGAGCGGAGTGGTTGGTGTGGAGTGGGGAGATACGGAGGCGAATGGTGGAAGAAGCCGAAGGGACCCGTGATTGTCCTGGTCAGATTATTATCAACGTGTAGCTAAATTAGCGTGGAAGGCCTCTAAAAACAAACAATTAGCGTGGAAGGAAAATATTCTCGAGGCGCACCTTGTGCATTAATTGTACCCACAGGAAGTTCAGAGAATGTTTGCTAGTCAAGGATTTATTTTGTGCAATTTTCCCAAGTCTTCGACGTTCAAATCGTAAGGATATAATCTGTCAGAAGCACAAGGTCGTTTTTTCTTAGCGATATGATCTTTAAAATGTAACTTTTGCACCACGCTTCATTTGAACTTTTCAAAATATAATGAGGTGACATTATTATTAATATAATTCTTTTGAGCCAATGTATGTATGTTTATTTTCAATCTAAAATGGTTCAAAGCAATTTTCATGTCATCGTTTTAGCATAACAAAAAATTGTCTGCTAGCTTTCGACTGACAAAGTACGTACATCCGCGATTCAGTTATCAATAGAAAGGAGATGGTTCTTGAAAAAAGAAAATCACATCAGCCATTGAGTCATTTTTATTCGCGTATGTTCATCCTCAGCACTCAGCCGACGGTAGAATATAATGCGACGATGACATGGATGGATATGGTTGACATGGCCAAGACTGCTAGCTTCGTTTGGATGTAGTTACACCTCGAGGAAAAAGCTCACGACCAGCACACAACATGCACGGTTCAGCCACAACTAATCAGATATGTAAATGATGAAAGCCTACCACTAATCAAACATGTAAAAAGATGAAAGCCACAACTAAACTACTTGCAAATTGTCAGAAATTAAGCATGAAGCACCTCAACTGTCAGAAATGAACAGTCAATGGAACTACTTGCAAATTGCAATGCTACATTACTGTCGAAACCTGATCAACCACCAATCCACCATAACACAACAGTATCCAAGAAAGACAACTTCCATAGCCTCCAATACACGCGCTTCAGTAGTGTTTATCACATTGTTTTAAGGCACTTAACGACAGCATCATAGCAACCCAATGAGAGAAGATGAATCCCCGAGTTCCAGTACATTAGCTGCTAGGTGAGTTATACAAAGCATGCCAATAATGGCGAAGAGTACAGATTACATAGTTAAAACACCTCCAGATCTTGTTACTGAGCTGAGTAAACGTCATACTAGGTCACATCTGTCCAGGTCTGTCCGTGTGCATGGCATGACTGAAATGTCAACGAGAACAATAAAAAGTCAGACATTTTCAAGAGGAATAAATCTGCGAAAAAGAGCAGTTCAGCTCAAAATGATAGACCATCCGTTGTAAGCAGCGAAAGAACAAAGAAAGCGTGCGCTCATTCAGATTTTCAGAGCCGCCAAGGCCATTTGTTAGTCCATAAGGACCACATAGCATGACCATCCTATGCTATGCCAAACAAAAATGGATATCTACAGGTGCTGGTAGCCTGGTACTGCACATCAATGTAGAAGCCACAAATGGGTGTGGAATCCTCTTAAAACAACTATACAAAACGGAAACAATCACATAATAGAATAGGAGGTGAATGTTATGGTGGTATCTCAACTCTCAAGTGCACGGTGCACTACAAGGCTGCTAGGAGACTACAATTACAGCAGACAAGTTGAGTACGGTCAACTATACCCATGCTCCACCAATGTTTCAAGTCACATCATGTTCTGAGATTTAGCACTGTTGCATATAAACAAAAGGTCTACGCATCAAGCCTGCTGATAGAGAGTGACACATGCCACAGTCTGACATGATAAGTTTCCTCATTTGGGATGACTTTTGCAAGAAAAATTGTCTGGATTATGTTTCAAACTCATTTTAACTTTTACGCGTACAGGAACAAACAAAGATGGAAAAGTTAAGCAGATGAGGGAAGAGCACAACTATAGTCTAGATCAACAATATGGGCTTGTTCAATATCACTTTTTATAAAACAAGAGAAAGGAAGAAATGACTCAAGAAATGATACCGAAACCTACATCTGGTAGCATGCAACTTTAACAGCATGGTTCAGTGACGCTCCCAACTAGTTCATGAAGCACTAGTTAAATTCGCTCTATAAAAGGCAATAAATGAAAGCCTTTTACTTTTACTTTTATTTTTACTTGCTATTGAATACTACCAATTAGCAGAATTAAGCACCATTTATGGATCCAACAAAATCAGGTAAAAGTGCTATTTCTCATTAAATGTTCATACACATGTACCAAGAACAATCTATAAGGTACTTTTGTCATGATGATTTGTTACTAACTACAATCCATAATAATACAGTATGATGCTGCCATGGGAAATGGGGAATGATATAGGCTAAGGATCAATAACTGGGATTAACAAGCAACATCAAATCTTAGACACCATTTGAGATGACATGGTGGTTATAAATTATCATGGTATCAATTCAAACTGATCAGCAGGTCTGGATTTGTTATGCATTTACATTTACAAGATGTAGAACAATAAATATCTGACCAGCATTGACCAAATTAGTGACACTTAAAGGAATAATGTCCAATGAACTGCTTAGCAAGATAACTTTTGAATATAAGAAATGTAGCTGGCGTATTGCGAAGAAATTCATTGTATCTTCTTTGAAGTTATTACTCACAACACATATGAAAGGTAATGCCATTGCAAAACCAAAAAAGTTTATGACAAGGAATGACAAGAAGAATCTGTGGCCTATTGGCAATGGCAACGCAACCAAGTGAAAATGAGCTGTGCACAAACAAATGCACACATCCATTCTACAATAATGGGTTTTACATCCATACAGTGATACAATATTTTTTTTTAGAAAAGAGTACGATGATTTAATATAACAAGTCCTACTTGATTTTGAATAAGAGCAGCCAACTTCTTGCCAACTAGATTTTACTTCTTGAGTTTCAAATTGATTTTGAATAGAAAGTTAGACTTCAGACACAAACCGACAAGTCAAACAAATCAGCAACTATGAGGAATGATTATTTTTTTGAAAGGAAAATGAGGAATGATTATAACAGTGAACAAATAAAAGCAGAGATGCACTATGATGACAGTGATATAATTACCAGTAAAATGCACAATAAAGAGTAAATACCTTGCACAGCTCACTGCATATCAGTATTCCCTTCCTTGACCCTAGGAATGGTCACTAGAATCACCATGAAGCGCACGCCAAAAACACCTGTTATTATGGCAAAACCCAACCATACGACGTCCAAGAATACAGAACCCACCCTCCACCCCAAAGATCCTTCTTCATGAAAGAGTTGCATCTTAATGGCAAGCTCTAGGAGTTTAAGTAAGGGGTAAATTGCGTAGAACGGGGTCAAACTGATGCCTTTGGGTAGCAAGTTCTGTACTCCCTTCCTTTCTGGACGCTGCTGAGTAGCCGACGCCTCCATGATGATATTAGTGCTTGCCTGCTATCACAACCAACCATCACATATTCAAATGCAAATTAAACCAACAGGCACAGATGAGTGTTTTAAGCATATATGCTAGAGACATATATCTCTTCTGAATTAAAAGAAAGGATGAAGCACATGAATATAGAGTGGACACTCTAGTTAGGCGTTCCGGAACAGGGGAAGATATAGCCGTCTATCAGAACAAACAATCACAGGTACAGATGGGTATCAGATATGTCTATGATGGCAACAGATTTCTCCTCTGAATTAAAACAGCAATGAACAGAGGGCTGGGGATCTTATGCCTTGTATTGCACTAAGCTCACACACAAAAGATAAACTGTATAAAGCTGCAAATCTTCACAAAACAAGGTCCATAAGTAGAACTCTGCTGTGAGTTCGAGCACAACGGGTCCACTAGTAGAAGAAAACACAACTCTGGAGATGAATAGATTATGACACAGTTTCAAAATTGACAAAATATGGCAGGGGAAGCCCACTAATTTGTTAACAGAACAGCATTGGTGCATATAGCTGCTGTGTGAACAGGTTCCTCAATTGAGTTAAATCAACTCTCACAAGAACCAAAACGATTGCAGATAAATTGTACATTTCGTCCAAGATTGACCTTCGCCAACTAATTAACTAGCCAAATCCTGACTAGTTCCATGCTCTAATAGACTGAATCGCACAATAAAGCGCATACATTACTTAGCTAACCGAAACAAAGGAAACGAAATGACTTCCGCAGGGGCAAAGAGCATCGATACCTTCGCCTCCCTCTCCTCCTCCCTCCTCTCCTTCTCCTTCCTCTCCTCCCTGAGATCGAACTCGGCGCGCTCGCGGACGCGCATCAGCAGCAGCGGGAAGAAAACCGGGAGGAGCCGCATAATGACGGGCTTGCACACCGCGCGGACGGCGACGCCAGAGGCCTCCGCGGCGGAGCCCTCGCCGCAGACCCAGCGCCCGAGGATCTCGACGACGGTGCCGCCGAGGCTGTGCGCCCAGAGTGCGGCCAGGTAGCCGTAAAGCACGGCGTCCGCCACCAGGCGGAAGAGGGCCGCCGCGGCGTTGAGGAGCGGGCGGCGCGGGGGCCTCGCCGCCGCCGCCGCGGGCAGCATCGGGGCCCGAAGCTCTGGAATCATCTCCCCCTCTCTCAGCGTGGGTGGAGCGGAGCGGATTGGTTCTTGGCTTGTGGTTGTGGGGATTGAAAGCCGTACCTGGAAGCTTTGCAAGTGGAAGTGTGGAACTGTAGAAGGGGAGTGCCGGAGTCGGGTTTTGTCGTTTTGAGCTAGTGAAGTCCACTATTATCGGGTTTAGGTGACATTTGCGAGTTAGAGCAACTCCAAACTCCAGCAGATCCCCTTTCCCTTTTTATCTTTTAGCCATAAAGAAGATATAGGCATAAAGGGGATATAGGGAGGAAAATTTTGCTTCAGCAGATTGATTTTCTTCTTCCCCTATTTCCCCTATATCTTCCACCTCTCCCCTTTCTTTTCTCAATTTGTCTCCTCCTCCCTTTCCTCTCCCTTTCCTCTAAATGCGTCTCAGCCACACGATATGGAAAGGTAAAAGGAGAAAATCAATCTGATTTTGGTACCTCTCCCAATAGTGAAAGAGGATTCCCCTATATGGTGAGAAAGGGAAAAGAGGAAAATCAATCTGCAGTTAGCAACTAACACCTTATTCGTTTGGTTTATTAACCTCAGCCTAACATATTACTTTTTTATATAATATTATTAAACCAATCCAATGATTTATTCTTTTCTCAGACTTTTTAGCCTAGCTCGACGAAACCGGTACATGAAGAATTAAAAGCAAACTTATGGATGTACATGGCATAGAGCAAGCCACCTACGTATATGCAAAATTTGAGTTTGACCAAGCACAAAAAGGAAACGATAAAATGGCGCAACTAGATACATGTTGTGGATAAGACATTATTTATGTACACTTGCAATTACTCTATAATTTTTCTTTATATTTCTATAATTGCACAAGTTTTTGTTCATTTCAAAATTTTACATATCTATCAATTTTTAATTGAAATTTTCATGCAGGAATTTAAATATAAAGCATAAGGGCAGTAATATCGGAACTGTTTTGAAGAGGTCTACGTGGGAAGAAGGTGTGTGCGTTGTTTTGAAGGGGTCTTACATGGGAAGAAGGTGTGCGTCTAGTTTGAGCCTGATCAATAATGCCTCTTTATCAACTGAGGGAGACTTTATTCCACGACAAGTCAACAAGTATAATATTTTGACAATGTTGGTGTCTAAGATACCCAACAACGAAATAATGTGTTTGTCATGATGTACATAAAAGTTCCTTTTTTACTCCATTAAAGATTTATTTGTGAACTATTTTTTACCAAGAAAAACTATTAAACTCAGGACTCCCTTATGATTTTTGCATCTCTTTACACAATCCATGCTTAAAACTGATTTACCATATCATGGATGGTACATCATATTATGCTTATCTTCCATAATATTTTAGGACCAATGCCTTGTGCTCACCGTACCATGGTACAGTTCTATTTCTCCATCGTATTTCTAGGCGGCAAATCTAGATGGCTCTTTTGTAAATGATCAGTGTGTTTTGTTCTTGTGGCTTTGTGAATTGTAATTGAACTAGTGGTGTGAGATTACGTATTTTACCATACCTCAATGCATGGGCAAAGGCAATGCTGCTGAAAATTAACGAGTTGTGTATTGGAATGAGACAAGGAAAAAGCATGCAACCGCACTTGCAGAACGAAAAGTGCATTTGCACATGCCCCTCTCTGCTCCCACAACTTACTTTTTCAATGTTTCTTGTTCAAAATTCTTTTCCTACAAAAGTTTTCCAGGATGATTTTAACTAAAGTTAGCTAACCAACATTTCCTTTTTTATATAATTATATTACATAAAAAATTCCTAATAATGAATAAATCTCGTGTTTTGTTAGCTAAAGATTCGTACCAAAAAGTAAAAAAAGTGTACACAAAAATAGGCACCCCGCCACTGGCCACACGAACACGTTCTCAGGTCGTCGGACTCCGCTCATCATCATCCGGCGGTACCAAAGCGCCGCCGCCACACCGCCGCGCTGCTTCGGCGGCCGCTTCTTGGGCAGCGTCTCGGTTCTGGTGGTGGCGGTCGGCGTCGGCACCGGTACGGAGGGCTTAGTCGGGGTGCCGTCGTGAGCGTCCGTGGTGACGGGAGGCATCAGCAGACCGGCGGATGGAGCGCGGACGCTCTGGATGGCGTGGCGCGGAACATGGCCGGCGAGGCAGCACGAGGAACTGGATCCATGAGCGGCATCGGAAGGTCGGTGGGCCTCGGCGGGAGCACGACGGCGTTGATGCTAGGTACAAAAAGTTAAAACCACAGTACACATTCATATTCGTCACGGCATCAACGCTAGTTCCTACAGCTCTGATGGGCTTCCCATATGAAAATGGAATGCCAGAACATATGTATAGCATAACATTGTAGGTTATGACATGCACAGAATGGTCTCAAAGGTAAGTCTACAATGACAGCAACTTTCACCACAATTTTGCACATTGTTACGGGTGGTCAGTTGGAGTTTGCACTTGTTATTATAAATACTCCAGTTACTCTAACCATCATCTTGTCCATAGAACCAGTCTAAGTCTAACAGATGATCGCCTGCAGATCCAATAATTTGAATGTCGTCAATTACAATTAGATTACAACACATTCATGTCACATCAGTTATTTGTCACACATCCATTATCGCAATAAAAGAGAACTACAGCATGCCTGATGCTACTAGGTAAGCAACACATCTACTCCGTATTTACGAAACAGATAAAGTCCTTGCCCGACTCGCGTGCGCCCTTGCCCGGCTCGGGCACGGCCGGTCGGCGTGGGCCTCGTGTTGGGTCGAACGGCACCTAGAAGTCTAGAACGTGGTCGGGAGGAGGCCTGTTTGGTGCACGTGCACCCGCTAGGACGCTAGGTGTACACACATTCACGCAGAGTTCAACTCTGAAGAGCTAGTGGATGACTCTGCCTTGCTCTGTTTTTGTGAATGCTGCCGGGAATCAGGTCGGTTTCAGGATGAACACCTGAGCGACAGGCCTGCTGAGCGAGGTGTTTCTGTGTGTGTGTGTGTGTGTGTGTGTGTGTGTGTGTGTGTGTGTGTGTTTAGCCATTGCATCCAAGTGAACTTTGCTAACAAGTTTAGCACAAGGTTAGTCCTAAAGTTCTGACGAAACCACGTCTCTTTGGTCATTAAATCCGATGCACTCCTCTATCAATCCTTGGCCTAACCTTGGCGGCATGGCCGATACTCAACATGCATCAGTGACCAAAATAAAAGTTTGGGTTCGTGGCAAAAATAAAGGGAGGAAAATGGGGCCTCAAAGTCGAGTACCTCCATATGCAACTCACTACAGAAGCTGGAACTATAAACAAACAACAGATTTGTAGTCACTGAGTGAGCATACAGGCTACAAGCCTGCAACCCCACCATTGCGATTTTATGTTATCTTAAATCGGCTATGTTTTACCAACCCAATCCAAAATGCCAAAATGTTACATGAAACACTGGTTTCACCATTTTGGCAGCACAGATAGCACCAAGAGCAACTGGAACCAGATGTGTGCCATTCAAGCACAGTGCACTTATTTTGTTTCTGCAATAAAACTAGTTCTCAAAAGACTCCAGTCACAGATCGGTTCAGATATGAGGACACGTTGTAGCATGGACGTATGGTAGGAAATGGCTGTATGGCATACCTCCTAGCTTTGGCAGTGTGCAGATCGTTGCTCGTTGTGGTTACTGACATCTCTTTTCAAAGCCCCACATCCTCTTCTCTACCAGTTATTGCTACACTTGCTTACTAAATCTGTTTAACTTTCTAAATTCTTATGAATATATCTAGACCAATCACAGACTTACCGCATTCTAGAGAACTCATTTGCTATCTTTCTGTTTGCATAGGTGGTTGTAAACTGTCGTTGTCCAGAATCATCCATTACCAGCTGCAGCCACTTAGCTGCAAAATCTATGGTTAGCAACCCAACAGCGGAAACAATACTGGAACATACAATTATTTATGTAGTTAAAAGTATAAAAGTGTGTAACACTGTCCCAAATTGGTCCATGCATATAAGCCATAACTGCAAGTTCGCAACATAACTGAATACAGAAAAGGCAATTCCAGTACTGGATAACCCAACTGGCACCCCAATTTTGTAGCCAAGAAAGAACAATACAAACAGGCAAGCGTTTGAACGAAAGATTATCCATACAGATAAAGCTCGGTGAATCACAAGCCAGAACAGCATCAACACAAATTCTTGTTCTACAGCCTTGATAGACTGCCCATGTTTAAGTTCAGCATCGGCACTAGTCCTAGCTATGAAAACACAAACATCAGAACATAAAGGGCAACATCGAAGGTCATGGGATGTCCATAAGGGTCTCAAAAGTGAGTATAAAACCAGTAATAATCTTCACCGCCGTCCCACATTATTAATCAGGGTGGTCAGTTGGCAGCTGAAATTTGCATCCCCCATTACCGTAACCATCATCTTGCTCATTCAGTCTAACAAAAGGTCACCTGCACATCCCATAAATTGGAGGTCATCAATTAGATTAACATCCATGTTACATCAATCATTTGTCACACTCACACAACCACTGCAAATAAAAGAAAGAGATAATCAAAGTATGCATTTTGCTACCAAGTACCAACACATCAAAAATTTACAAAACACATTAAGTAAAGATCACACATTTGCTTTCTGAAAATGTGACATTGCAAGTCCAACGACTATTGGGCTCAGACCATGTTGACAGCTACATAGGGATCTGTAAATAAATTTTGAGCCATTGAAGAAATTATAGCACATGCAACAGATAAGGCTTAGAAGAGCGCAATACATGACATATAAGAATTGTTTCTTTATGTTACTGTGCCACAACAAAGGACTGTTACTTTGCATCAATAATAGCATACTCCTACTTGATAACAGAAAACATATAGTGCCATGAGGTATAGTAAAGCAGATCATTTTTTTTACATCAGGTCATAATTATAAGATCCTAAAGACTCTTAACTGTCATCAATTGACAATTCCAGTAGTAATTATTAGAAGTACAGATGAATATCAGAACATACCGTTAGTGACCTGATCCACACATCACTTATGAGTTATGCCGACAGCGAGGCAGCCCAATTGGCCCTGACGAACCTCCTCAGTCTAAGCATCATATACGGGATCGCAAGACAGCAGTACTCGAACCACAAGCCGAGGCATCCAGTGACGGCAATGACGGAACCTGTTTCAGCCAGCTCTGCAGCCCCCTTATCACCTGGATGCTGCAGCTCACGCTCACAGCCAGCACAGCGAACCACAAGCCCAGCGACCATGACTACGAAGCAGCACAGGTAGATGGCGATCATGACGGCGAGGGCCATCGCATCGGATCCACGGAGGTGGCCGCTTTCGGGTCCCACGGCAAATCCCACCTCAAGAAGGTAGGGGTAAGCCTGCGCTCCACCCCCAGCCTAGAACACAGCAGCAACCGAAATTGACATGGCGAAATTAGCAAACACGACACGCAGAATATGCTGATTCTCGACAAATTAAGCGACGATTTGAAGGCAGAAGGCGAAATCGCCGGTGACGGGAGACGGGAGAAGCACACACCTTGCGGGCCTTGGACTCGGCCTGAGCCTCGCGGATGCAGAGCGCGAGCATCAGGAGGGGGGAGACGACTCCCACCGCGGGCGGGTACGTCATCAGATGGCGGCACCTGCTGTCGGCCAGCACGGGCCCCGCGAGGCAGCGCCCCACGAAGTCGGCGATGTGCGCGGCGACGACCACCAGGACCGATGTGTTTAAATAGCTGGCTAAGACATTTAGCTTCAAGCTGTTAGGTTGATCTCCAGCCAGGCCAACTGGGCCTTTGACTCGCGTCCTGATCGGGGACGCCCAGCCCAATAGAAGGCTGGTGGGCCCCCGTCGCGTAGTCCTATATAGAGGAGGTGAGGGCTATGGCAGTAGATAAGAGGTTCATCGCTGCCGCCAGTTCCCCACCGTCCTAACCCTAATCCGATCTGAGAGGGAGGGCTGAAGCGGCGGGATGCGCTCCACCAGCGGCCGTCATCGTCACACCCATGCCGGCGTACCTACACCAACCGTTGCTGCCCTGTGCAGAGCTTCACCGACCGTAGCAGTGAAGGCGATACGAGGTCAAGGTATGCCATCCAAATTTAATAACCCACTCGATCTACTCCTAGTGATCCAGTAAATCCATCAATGGTATCAGAGCGAGGCTAGTGAGTACATCGAAGTAGGGGAAGAAAATTTTTTCGGTCCAAATAAAAGAACAGAAAGAAGATGAACAGAGTTCATCACAATTCACTAATCCCAACCCTAGATCTAAAGAAGTGAAAGGGCCGGGGGAGGAGGACCTACCTCATCGCCGGCCATCACCGCCGAAGTGCGGGAATGGGCACCGGAGCGAGACCGCTCGACGGCGGTGCGCTCTCCCTCGCGGGGAACGCGCGCGCCGACGAGAGGCTCCGCAGCGGCGCCAAACTCGGAGGAGGAGAGCCCAACGGCCTTGTGCCGACGGCACTCGACCTTGCCGTGCGCCGGCGAGACGCCGGCCATGGCGGGCCAAGGCCACCTTGACCACCCTCTGGATCCTACGGCTCGGGTCTGGGAGAGGGGTAGGGCTCAGAATGAGGAGGAAGGAGGAGGGCGTCGCGGCCTTGCGCCGGCGGCGCTCATCCCCACCGACGCCGGCGAGACGCCGGCCGAGGTACCTCCAGCCGCCGCTGGCGCTCGGTGCGACGCGAGACGCGGAGCAGAAGGAGAGAAGGGCCGGATCGAGCTCGACCGGCCATGGCCGGACCATGGCGTGGCGGCGAGGCCGGACGGCCGTGGCGGCGCGAACGTCGCCCGGAGGCGGCGCCGTCGGTCCGGACCGAAGGGGGACGAAGTCTAGGGTTCGTGGGGGAGACGCCGGCCCGCCCCGTTTTTGTCGCTGCGAGATCGACGGGGAGCCGTCCGATCGGATGAACGGCCACCGTCAGCCGGGCCGAAGTCTTGGCCCAGGCGGCTGCGGGACAGGGTGGGCCGTCTCGGCCCAACAAAAGCTGGCCGAGCTGAGCAGGCCGAGCCGAGCAGGCCGAACCGTTTCGGGCCGAATAAAGAAAAGCTGGGCCGCCGGCCCAGGCGGGCGCGAAGGCGTGCTAGCTGGGCTGACTCGCGGGCCTCGCGCGTTTACGCGGCAGCAGGCCAAGCGCTGGGCCATGGCAGGCCAGAAGCGCACGAGCGCGAGTGCGTGTTGGGCTGAGAGCCCATGCGCGCAAGGGAGCCGGCCACTGGACCGTTTTCTCCGCTGGGCCGAAATTGAAGTTTGTGAATAGAATCTTTTCACATTTATGTTTTTCATTTTCAGAAGCATGTATTTGATGAATTATGTATGAATTTTATGTTTACATCTCTGCTTAAATTTTGGACCAAAGGGTTAAATTTTTACAGAGAGTAGAATGATTCTGAAAAGTAGTTTTGTTTTCTTTTAGTGCTAAAGTTTAATATCATGTTGTTTTTGTTTAAAGTATGATGTTCTTGTTGCCACTATAAAAGTTTTAAACTGTTGTTCCTTTTAATGTAATTGGAACCAACGAGAAGAATTAAGTTTTAAAAGCATGGACGAGTCGTGTGCGGGGTTTTCGGACCGCGTCGGACCGATCAAGAAAGTCGAGCTGGGCCGTTTTGCCAGCTCGTGGGCCGAGATACGCAGAGGCGTAGACGTGCCGAGAGAAAATGGACCGCATGTGCGTAAGCAGACTGTGAGTTGTTTATGCACGACTGGGCCAAAAGTAAAGATGCGAACAGTGACGTTTTGCATTTAATATGATCTTTTTCAGAAGCAATTATATGAAAAAATTTGGAAAGTTTTATCTCCTTTTAAACTTGAACCAAAGGGATAGTTTTGTTTTGGAGAGAAGTAAAGTTTAAATGAGATGTTGCTTCTGAATAGTTTAAAGTTTCCGCTGCAAAGTAAAGTTCCATCCTCTAAATTAAGTTCAATTTAGAGGAGTAGAAAGACATTTATTTAAGTTAAAATTATGGTATTGTTATTTTTCTGACCAAAGTTGATGATAACAATATTATAATTCTATAAGTTCATTGGTTTATAGTTCATATCTCTGACAAATTTTGTATTAAAGTGATCAATTTTTCAGAGAATTGATAAAGATTAAGAAATTCTTTTTAAGTAGAGCAATATTTAAAGTTTCCGCTGCGACTGATGATAATCTCATATTAAATTCATATACCAAAGGGATAATTTAATTTGAGGAGCAAAGTTTTAAAGATAATTGAGTATTTTTCTATGTTATTTTCATTTCTGCCCAAAGGTGATGTGAAATTAATATAGAGATAAAGTTTAAGAAATACTCTTGAAGTAGAGAAATGTTTAAAGTTTTACGTTATTTCTATTTCTGCCCAAAGGTGATGTAGAATTAATGTAAGGAGATGTTGTTCTATTCTATTTTCTGCCCAAAGGTAATATAGAGTAGAACATAAATGCTTTGAAGTCTAACAAACATTATTATTGATTATTTTCTCAGACAAAAGATATTCATGCTTTCATTCTTGAAAGCAGTAAGAGAAGAGATCTGTGTACTTGTGACTCAAAAGATGACAAAAGAAGAAGACCATAGCACAAGGGACAATGTTCTTTTTAAAGAGCGCCTTCAAAAGAAAGCATTCTTGGAGAGTGATCCAAGAAGAAAGATAGATCATTGAGAAGTATTTTTTTCATGTACTCTATAAAGAAGAATGTATTTCAATTATCATGATGAGAAATAATAATTGACATGCATGTTTATTTTTGACCAAAGTCGACTAAGCATGTGTGTTAAAGAACATTCAGATTTAAATATCTGAATTTGATGATTGAATATGCATAGAAAAGAGTCAATTCTTGCATTTATGTCCCTCATAGGATATACCCGTAAGGGGGAGAAATTTAACAGCAGAGCCCGCATAGCGGGAAAAGTTTGAGAAAATTACCCGCATGGCGGGGTAAAGTTGAAATAATGCTTATGTTAGACAATCCCTCATGCCGGGAGAAGGTTGATAAAAGACTTATCCTGCAAGGCGGGAGAAAGTTGCTATAACTTATGTGCTTTTTGCGTATCCCAGAGTGGGAGGCAAGCAATGAGCATGAATTACATGCGAGTGTGACTTACAAGTGGACTAAGGATAAAGAACTATGTTAAGTTCTTGAAGAAAGATGAGGAAAAGGCACTCCCGTACGAGCTAAGTAATAATTCTGTTTTGCATGACGTAATCATGCAGTTGAAGAAGATAAATAAAGTTTCCTCACTCACATTAGTTTTGAAAGGATTCGAAATTGTGGTAGAAAGATTCTAACCACATTTCGAGAAGTTTCCTCACTCACATTAGTTCTGAAAGGATTCGAAATTGTGGTAGAAAGATTCTAACCACATTTCGAGGAGGAGAAATATGAGATCAATTGAGAAAGAGAGAAAAAGATGAAATTTTCTCGATATTTCAGATAATGTGATGCATGCTATACATTTAAAGTGATCTATAAATGATGAATGTGATCGTCAGGGGGAGTACGACGATTCATAATAACGATACCCCTAAAGTAAAGAAATGGCTAAAATCCTGAATTCTGTCAAGTTTCAAGGAAGATAGCGTAGTTAATGTAAGAAAGTAACCATTGGGATTGTGAATGGAGGCGCTAAAAACCCTATTCATATTCTCAATAGAGTACAAAGTAAGATATGTTGGGATACAGATCCCAAAAAGTTGCCATCTCATTGGCTAACCTGAAAGATCAAAAGGGTGAAAAGATAAGGGGGAGAACGGTGACTCGAAAAACTGATCTTGAGAAGAGGTACCTACTTCGATGATTCAGGAGCCGTCTTGGCGGTTATACTCATGGCAACAATGAGCGAAAATCTGGAACCTGTCGTTCAGGAGCCGATAGAAACCCATTATTGTTCATGAGGAAGAACGTCACCAGCCCCACATGAAAGAGTTTGTGTCATGAAGGGCATTCACTTATCAAAGTGGCTCGTGGCCATGAAAAATGAGTTGAACTCGATAAGTTCCAACGTGTTTTGGGACTCCGTAGTTATTTCCTAAAGGAGCCAAAATATCAGGCCGTGATGGGTCTGACAGTCGAATTGTGACTCCAAAGGGAACATGTAGAGAAGTGAAGTCTGCATAAATCGAAAGATTTTGCACAAAGTAATGGCACATCATTATCTGAGTTACATCAGATGAAAGTAAAGACAACATCCTTAGATGTTATTTGTGTCATAATCCAAAGGTTTTGTCATGGAGAACATAAGGAATGCTGCTTGAAGAAGTTATTTATAGGCTAGAGCAGGTCTCTAGACAATAGTGTTTGAAGTTAAGACTCAGTTATTTTTTTGGTTAGAGAAAAATAAAGGATAATTGTATTTATATAAAGGTATGGAATGGGAAGATCTTTTTCCTAATTCAAGTTCATGTAGATGACATTTCACTTACTAACAGTGATGTCAGTCTGTTAATGAAAACAAGGAAGTCTTTGTCCTCAAAGATTCAATCTCGGTGAAATTCATCAAGTGTTTCTGATAAAATGTGCATGCGAGAAAGCCTACGCCTGTCCTTAAAGTCAAGGGTAATGATTTTGGGAACTTTAGTGTTCCAAGAATCAATATGATTTGGTTATGAGAACTATAGTGTTCCAATAACTAATAAGAAAATTGAAAGAATATGGTACCATATGCTTCAGCTGTTGGAAGCTTAATGCAAAAGATGAAAAACAATAACATTACCTTGACATAGTTCAAATATCCGGGTTATTTTTGGCAATGACCAGTCCAGATATAGATTACTGGATTGGAGTTAAGTGTATCGGTCTCATGCTATATTAAGAAAGAAATAACCAGTGCTCTCAAAAGATTGTGAGTACAGGGTAGAACTTGTGAAATGTGTAGCGAAATACACAATTGTCGCTAACTTTCATATTTTAGGGTTTTTTGTGTGGAAAATCTCCAAAGAGTTGAACAATTATCATCAATACGATGTAAAGATATAATATAGCATGACATGAGGCTGAAGGACAGGCAAAATGGTTGAGAAAACCAGTGCCCAGAGTTGATAATGGTTGACAACAGTAACAACCATCTAAGTATTTCACTCATGTGACAACGAGTCAAGTGTGGTGCCAAACACATTGACAGAAAAGCATACGTTGTAAAGGAGAAAGTCCGGAATCATGTTGAAAAGCAACAATCAAGTACTCACGGATCCGTCTATTAAAGGCTTACCACCCAGTGTGTGCAGAGGACACAGAGTCGACATGGGTTCAAGGTATTGCCTATTGACTTCTGGACTATAAAGGCCCAAAGTTATGATCCTTCAAAATGAATAAGTATATTGTGCCTGGTTAATCCGATTGAAACGACAATCATGGTGACCCATGCTCGATGTGCTTGTTTGTAATGAAGTGGATACTAAGCGAAGAGCTGAAGTGTAAGAAAACTTATGGTGAGATCAAGGGGGAGATTGTTAGGTTGATCTCCAGCCAGTTGGCCCAAAGGCCAACTGGGCCTTTGACTCGCGTCCTGATCGGGGACGCCCAGCCCAATAGAAGGCTGGTGGGCCCCCGTCGCGCAGTCCTATATAGAGGAGGTGAGGGCTATGGCACTAGATAAGAGGTTCATCGCTGCCGCCAGTTCCCCACCGTCCTAACCCTAACCCGATCTGAGAGGGAGGGCTGAAGCGGCGGGATGCGCTCCACCAGCGGCCGTCATTGTCACAGCCACGCCGGCGTACCTACACCAACCGTCGCTGCCCTGTGCAGAGCTTCACCGACCGTAGCAGTGAAGGCGATACGAGGTCAAGGTATGCCATCCAAATTTAATAACCCACTCGATCTACTCCTAGTGATCCAGTAAATCCATCACAAGCTTCTAAAAACGGCTGATAGCCGGGCTAAATAGAGCTATAGCGGCAAATAGCGGCTAAATTACACGTAGAAGCAAATAGCCGCATCCTTCTCAATCAAGCTATAGCCGGCTATAGCGGAGGCCTTAACCAGCTATTTAAAACATTGCCCAGGACCAGCCGAAGACGAACACGACCAGCGCGGCCTGGGCGACCAGCCGGCCGCGCGGGATCCTCATCGCCGTTGCCTGCACCTTCTCCTTCGCTGCCGCCATCGCCTGCGCCTTCTCCTTCTCCGCCGCCGCCGCCGCCGTCATGGGAAACCCTAGGGCCTGGATGCGCCGGCGCGGAGGAGGGAGCAGATGAGTGGGGTGGGCGAGTGGTTGGACTGGATGAGAGCAAAGCGAAGCGTTAGAAGGCAAGGGACACGAGGGAGTGGTCGGTTCGAGCGGAGGCGTGTCGGTGCGTGCCGCGTCGGGCTCGGCCGGTCGGCCTCGTTTGGGTCCGACCGAATGCGATTGCCTTGCTCTGCTTCGCTCTGTTTTTTTTTTTGATGATTACTCGGAAGCAAAACATGCGGTCAATACTTCACTTCATCACTGACAGATGAGAACCTCGAAGCAGAATAACTAACTCGCATACTCCCTCCGTCTCAAAATAAATGCAATTCTAGGTTTGGACACACAAAGTGTAAAATTACCAAATTACCTCTTGTCTTTTGTGATAAATATCTAAACATTGTTTTGTCTTTTCTACGAGAACCTTCCAGAGACTATTGTCTTTTGTGGTTGGTAGTTCAAAGTTGCATTCTTTGTGGAACAAATTGCAAACACTAGAATTGCATTTATTTTGGAACGGAGGGACTATGCAAGTCAGAGCGGGGCGAACTACTGCACAGACAACAGATTTGCATGCACTGAGCAGTGAGCACACTGAATGCAACTGCAAGTCTGCAACCCCAACCATTGCAATTTGCAGGTTGTCACCTTCAATCGGCCGTGTTTGACCAATCCAAATCCAAAATGCCAAAATGTTACATCAAACGCTAGTTTCACCACAATGGCAATGCAGGGAGCGCAAAGAGCAGCTGGCATATGTGCGTTATTCAGCTGAAATACACTTGCTTGGTTTCACCTATAAAACTAGTTCTCAAAAGCCTCAGATCATCTAAAGTTGAAGATTGGTTCAGCTACGAGAATCTTTACATAAAAGCTGTTAACACATGTAGTACCGAGAATGGTTCTGACGGAGAAAGGGATAAATAGTAACATATGGATAGTGTAATTCTCGGGACAAAAAATCTGCATGCCTTTAGAACACTTGTACCAAGAGTATGAGCCTTATTGGTTAAATTCCAATTCTTGCATTGCCATCCTAAACTATGGCAAGCCAAAATCGACTTGTCAAAATTAGGACATACCAAACAAAGTGAGGGCAAGAAATTAGAGTTTTCATTTGGTTTGGTTTGATGCTAAAACATGACAAATAATACTTGTACCCTCAAGAAGTTTCTAGTTATTAACCAAGGTTTTGGTTAGAAATATTGGGCTTTCACGCACGTCTTCACCGCCTTCCTGTAGGCAAGTCTGGCACCCGCTGTCAAAGTGAGCCCCCATGCCAGCCGCATCTCGTGTTGGGTTCATTCATCAGGTCATGTTTGATGCCCAAACTGGGTCCTCGTTCGTTACTGCTGAACTGCCTTTTTGACTTTTTGTTGGCTAGTGGCTACTGCAAGTATTTTTTTACCGCAGAAAATCACATAATGGGATACATACGCTAGTACTACAGTGTAGCTCCTCTGCTCTGTTTTTCTGGATGACAAACACCCTGAGCTCCATTTCACCACTTGGGGCTCTATTGCCCGGTGCGCGCATCAAATTCGATTCAGACAAATCCTTTTTTCTCTCTCTCTACCAGTAAAACTCTTCTTAGGTCAGATCCTGTGAGATTTCTGGTTAACCCGCAACCAAATCGGACGACCGAAAGTTCCAAGCCCTGGCTACGACCTCACGTGTGTCCAACTGCCGAAAATAGAATTTCAGTGCCCACTACCTATGCTGCCAAGCCAGAGCATGAAATGACCAACGAAATGCATTTGCAATCAAAAGAGAAGAGACCCAGCTGCAATCGTCGTGACAAGTTACCGTGTTGGCGTGTACCCCATTGATCGATTGACGGGTGTGTTGACTGTTGAGAAACTCATAATTTCGAATGACAAGTGAAGCGATACAGCCATACAAACCGCAGCAGGAGACATACGTACCATACACTTGGGCAGGGACCCTGCCAGCATCCAGCAAAACCATACTAAAATTTGATTCCAGTAACTGTTGGACAGTTTACACTTTACAACGAGATAGAAATAAAGATGGTATTTTAAAGCATATAATGCAAACTGATTTGGAATTTTTGTCCTTTTGTTTAGACCATATAACTTGCCTACTAGGCATGTAATGCCCTACTACAGTAAAAAGTTTTTAGAATCGACACACCTCGCTATTTTGATGCCACCACTTGTCATTACTTGAACTCAGTAATCATGCATCATGTGCATTGTAACTCCTTTTGGACAGGCATAGAACTAGTATGAAATGATGATATCTTGTGTTCAGATGCCTTGCAAATCAAATTGCCATTTGATGCATACAAACTTAATTATGCTGATGTTTTCATGCTATCCAACGTTCTACCGAACAACTAGCGTACATCTGATATCAAACCATAGCACGGCAAGAGCAACCTCTCAATTAAGAACAAGTCAGTAGTAGTAGCTAAAAGTCTTGTAACATTAAAGGATGGGGTTGTTTACTAAGGGAAATTACTCCAGTGGCAAATTAGAACTAAAAGGAAAAAAAACAAGAGTAGGAAAATGGACTGCCAGTTAGCAACTGAAAACCTGACTTAACACTTTAACAAGCATGGGCGATCATACTAGCTGAACTATACGAAAGAGTTATGTGACCGTGGCCATATCATACTACCTCAGGAAAAGCTACATGTTGGGAATTCCTTACAAATGAAAGGTTAACTTAAGTACTTAACGAACAGTACTAAAGGGAGGTTACTGATGAGTACAGTACTAGATATGCCGAGCACCAATTGAGTCTATTAATCAACGACATTCCCCATCTAAGAATCATGACAGAGAAACATGGTTACTTACTGCTGATGATAAGAGTAACTTCAAGAGGCCCCTTAAAACAACCTGAAAATCAGATTTAGGGATAAAAAGAAAAATCCCACGCTCCAACAGCTCCTCCATCGCCCCCGCAAAAATACGGCAGCCCGCATATATTTGGCCACTGTTCTCCCGCATGTTTGCGCGCGAGCTAGTGCTTCCCCCAATAACCCCTCGCGCGCTCGGCCGGACCCCGCGAGACCGGCGCCCAGACCCTGCTGTCCCGCACTCCGACGACCTGCTCTCTCCCTGCTTTGTCTTGCGCGCTCACGAGCTCCAACATCATCACGGCGACAAAGGAAGGGTGAGAAACTCTGGCTTGTGGTGGACGGTAGTGGCATTGTACAACACTATTGTGTTGAAAACAGATTAGATTGGTTTGTATGATTATTATAAACTATGCAATACGGTGATGTATTTTTTTTAAAAAAGAGCAATACGATGATGTAATAGTTGCAGACTTGTTTCTTGATAAGACTTTTAATCCCACTCTTGATGACATGGCCTGTTTTGAAATATTGGGGTGGCTAGTTTTTAGTGATCTGCTGTGGGAAGATAGTATTTTGGGGAAACGAAATCGTAGAAGAGCTCCCAATACATAGTTTTGGGAAAGAATTTTTTAGGAGACTCTTCGAGTTGCTCTAAGGCCAGCCTCAGTGGGGAGTTTCATTGCACAGTTACCTAGACTCAAAACTAGGTAACTGTACCAAGAGAGTTTCATGGTGATGAAATCCCTCTCACATATGATGAAACTCTCTTCATAAATGACTCTGCCAAATCAGCATTTTTGCTGATGTGTCACGGTAATTAATACCATGAAACCCTGCATGAAACTCCCATTGAGACTGGCCTAAGGACATCAAATGGAAAGGGAACCGATACCTGAGAGTGAGAGTGAAAAGGAGGCAATGCCCAAACTCAACGGTCTTGTGTCCAACACTCCAACGTCGCGGAGGCCAGTCTCAATGCAAGTTTCATGGACACAGTTATCTAGAGTGACACATCATCTAAAAATGTTTGAAACTGTGATGAAACACCCATCTCTCAATGCATAGTTTCATCTTTTGTTGTTTCCTAGGTTACATGCAAGACACAGACTGTCTAGGTACTGTGTTGTGGGGGATATAGTACCCGGGTACCTCACGAGCAAGCCTGGTAGCCCACCAAAAGGGGGCGGCCCGGCCCACCGTTCTGGACCTGATGACGTGCGGGACAAGTCGGTGCATGTAGGAAGGATTTGGAACGAGGAGTTCTAGTTAGAATAGGAGTTTTTGTAAAGAAGGAAAGGATCCTTAGAGATAGGATCGGCTACAAACCGACTTGTAACCCTGCCCCCCGATATATAAGGCGGGCAGGGACCCCCTCCAAAGAACAACCACAACAACTCAAATCACATCGACATACAATCCACGCAATACAACACCCCAAAACAGGACGTAGGGTATTACGTCGAGTTGACGGCCCGAACCTGTCTAAACCCTTGTGTCTGTCCATCCTAACCATCTTGCTTCCGATCTTTGCGATCTTCCCTACATACAAATCACTTCCATGGGCTACCCCGTGGAAGACTGCAGGGAATATATCACCGACAGTGGCGCGCCAGGTAGGGGATATCGCCGAGATCAATCTGGTGAGCCCGATGGACCGCGTCAAGATCTTGGACAGCTGCAACCTCCCGAACGTCGACGGATTCGAGATCCAGTTCGGGAACATCACCGCCGCCGCTTTGGATAACCAAACGGCAGGAGCTACAACCGCCACGGAGGTTTCCTCTCTGGCGCCGACTTCGGCCATCACGGCCCAATCCGGTCCGATCGCATCTGATCGCGCCGCTTCTGCCCCCACTGAGTCCATCGCAAAACGCGAGGCCCAACCAGTCGGGAGCAGATCAGCATCCACTCGGATCCGATCCGACTCTTGAGAGTCGCGTCGCCGAGTCCTCTCAGAGCGTAAACGCTCAGCAGACGCGCGTCTCGAGCCCTGAGGTCATCACCGTCCAGACCCCCGGCTTTCGCGCGCTTACCCAGCAGAAGAAGATGAAGGAGATCGTCCAGGCAGATGATTTCCCCTCTGAGAGCGACTCCTACGAGTCAAACCCACGGGGACCCTCGATCCTGGACGACCTGCAAGAGGGTTACACCGCGTCCGACTCCTCTACGGAGCCGGAGCTGTTAGGATTACCCGGAGGATCGACTCCGAGTTGCTTGGAGCGTGGCACGCCCACAACCGACCTCTCCAAGTCCGAGGAAGATTACCTCGCGCAAGAAGGAGCCGGGTCATACTGCTACATGGTGGCACCAGCGACGCCACCTAACCCTGTGTCGGAGGACGAACTCACCCCGGCCGAAGAGACGACTGAAGCCAGGGATCAGCGCCGAGGACGCAACGCCAATCGGGCGACTCGCAGAGCCACCCGACCACACGGCGCCAACGCATCAGGATCTGGCACCGCTCAACTTCGAGAACCACCCTCAGAGGATCATCGTCGTCATCGGGATCGACGCGACAGGAGAAGCAGTCGGAACCTGATGCGCGACGGCATGTTCGAGTACAACAGATTCGACGTCTACGAGACGCCGGTCCAGAACCTCGTCACCATCGACGAGGAAATCAGTCGGCTACCACCCAGTACTCCGGGCCTGGAAAAGGTAAGGGCTTTCGTGCAGGCCGCCTCCGTCCAGGTCCACCAGATGCAGAGCAGATCACGTACGGCCGCTTCTGAGCCCGGGCCGACTCGACGCCGGACCAGCGGTGGATCGGACCGTGATGAAGATCTTCGCACCATGATCAACAGAGATCGAGACGCGAGGGACGTCATCTGCAGCAGCACTGAGGAGCGTCACCGCGAGGAAATACGACGACGCGAAGAATACGATCGGGACCATGGGAATCCCCGTCGTAACTCCAACAGGAGCGGCTACTCGACGAAGTCAGAGTATACTGACTACTCTGATCCCTCCGGTAGCCCAAGGCACGGCAACGACGGCGGTCGTACTCCACCTTGATGACCGACTCCGCCGCGAGGACGAGCGGCTCCCCACGAAGGCGGCCGACCCCGCCAAGGGAGCAAACTCCACCGCGCAGCAGAACCTACCGACGGGACCGAACTCCACCCAGGACTCGGACCTATCGGAGGACCCGTTCCCCACCCAGGGATTGGGATCGCAGGAGGGAGCACACTCCCCCAAGGACGACAGACGGCTCGGATCCGAGTGGTTCCCGCCCCAGAGGTCGGATTGGCGGATTCCAGTCGTTCACTGAGCGCTTGAGGAGCGTAACATGGCCCAGAGGCTTCAAGCTATCAGACATCGACAAGTACGATGGGAATTCTGATCCATCCCAATGGCTTCAGATCTACTACACCGCCGTACAAGCGGCTGGCGGCAACGAGGACGTGATGGCAAACTACCTTCCCATCATGCTCACCAAAGACTGCCGCAACTGGCTAGCAGGACTCCCGCAGGACGCCATCGACAACTGGGATCAGCTTACCGTACTATTCATCGGTAACTATCTCGGAACATGGGAGAGGCCCGGGAGCAAGCGACTCCTCGGCCAGATACGACAACGCAAGAACGAGACCCTGCACGACTTCGTGCGCAGGTTCTCGGAGAAGCGCAACTCCATCACAGACGTGACGGATCAGGAGGTGATGACCGCCTTCCAAAACGGCATCTCCGACGGAAGATTGATCCACAAGTGGACAAGAAAGCCGCCCGCGACTGTCAATGACATGTTCCGGGTCGCTAGCACGTGGGCGGACGCAGAGATTGCGGAGAAAGAACAACTCAGCAAACTCAAGAATCGCTGGGAGGAAGAAAACAAGACAACCCGCAAGCGCGACCGCCGCGAGGACGAAGAACGACATGACGACCATCGTCGCAGCGACAGTCACCCCCGCAAGAAGAAGAGCGAGGGCGATATGGTCGCCACTCTGGACCGGCCCAGAGGCCGGGTAACTCCAGAGGATTTCCAGCGCATGCTCGATGAGCAATGTCCATACCACAAGCACAAGCACTTGGCACGAGAGTGCTACGGGTTGAAGCGAGCCTTCACTGGGGGCAACAGAGGCCCTCCCTACAAAAGGAGGAACGATAGTTCCCCGAGAGACGACAGGCAAAACGACGAGCCTGGCGACGAGTTTCAGGAGGCCGACCGAGTGGTCCGTATGATCTACGGCGGACCGGAAGGTTTGAGACAAAGCGCCAGCAGAAGCTCACCAACCGACAGGTCATGTATTAATTTCTTATTTCTTTAAGATACTTTTCCCCGAGTGGTTTTTTGGATAATCATCCCCAGTTTCGACTCGGCAAATTTATAAATATCATCTAAGTTGTCAACAAAGTTGATTTCATCTTCTATCTACATTATATCTACTACTCGAATTTCCTCTTTCGCGTCACGCACATAAAGTATGAGTGGAACAAACTTTAAATCGTGGGGGAAAGTACTCGCCAAGTCAAAGCTCTACACGCACGACAAAGCTCGGCGGCATGAGACTAAGACCAACGAGGCTAATCTACTCCGTAACAGGTCAACCACTCAGAAATTAAGGCCAGCGCAGAAAGAAAGGGAGTAGCACTTCCATAAAAATTTATATACAAGCACAAAAAATTAAACATTATTCAAAGTACTTCTACTACCAATACTACAGATAATCTACAAAAATTAATTTGCAGCGTCGCCACCACCAGAAGGGCTAGCCTCGACAGTCTCAACGACGACGGGATTGATACATAAGCAGCTCGACCCTGCATATCAAAGTTGGGTTCAGTTTTTCATCGAGATTACACCCAATGGGTGGAATTGAACACACAAACGGCAACAAATCGATTTATTACCTCAGGGCGAGGAAAGGAAAAAGATTGCGGCGGGGATGGCTTATAATGGAATAAACTGTTCCTCCCGCGCGCGGCGCGATGCTAGTCTCGGGAACTTAACCGACGCTAGCACGTCGCGTCGCTTTAAATTCAAAGATGCGATTTGGAGTCACGATATCTCGCGATATTCTGGCTTCATAAGGCAACAGTTAGTTTCTCTAGGAAACAATGGGCTTAACAGTATTGATGGGCCTAAATGGGCTGGTTTAAGTCTTTGATAGGCTAAAATATAGCACGACCTTTCGGTTCTGTTAATCAACAATTACGTGGGTTCCTGAGCTAGTGTTCAGGGGCAGAAACCACTCGGTCGTGAGGCTAAAATTAGTCGACGGCCAGGCTTATTTTTGCAATTAATATTGCAGCCTTGCAATTGATTTTTACGTAAGGCATGCGATACTATCGCTAGATTGACTCGGAAATCTGGGTCAAGTGCTGACAAGTATAAATCTTGTGAGAAGGTGATTTACCATATGGTCAAGCTGGGTCGTGGGACACGATTCAGGAGTCACGCCGAGTTCAAAGAACTTGAGAAAAGATTCCTTAAGAAGGGGAAATAAAAATGCCCTAAAAGGAGAAAATTATCCAAAATCCATGCCCAGAGGCATGGGGGCTGAAAAATTCAGTCAGGATCCACAGCTTTTAGAGTCTTGACACGATCGTGCCGAGTCGAATCAAGACTCGGGGGCTACACCCAATGGGTGCACCTGGAGGTGCACACCATTGATGGATTAAGTTCAAAAAGAGCTTTACAATATTTTGTTTTTGACCCTCAACCAGAATATTCTATTCTGCTCAAGGCTCGGGGGCTACACCCAATGGGTGCACCTGGAGGTGCACGCCATTGAAGATCAAGATTTTGACGGAGAAAAGTTGAAGACCCTTGGCCGATTTCATACTAAAATTGGCCAAGGCTCGGGGGCTAAGTGTATACACTTCGCTTTCGCGTCGTGAAAAAGAGCACTTCTTCCCCTCACTATGGCTACAATTGAAGAATTGTTTTCAGGAACGTTTGAGCATGCACTCGGATATTCCTCGAAACCACTCGGATCTTTTTCGAAACCACTCGGATGAGGTCCTAGACAACTTGGGAGCACTCGGATCATGCAAGAAAAAGACAGATCAATTACAGCCAACGATCGGCCAAGAAGTGTTCGGGGGCTACTGTGGGGGATATAGTACCCGGGTACCTCACGAGCAAGCCTGGCAGCCCACCAAAAGGGGGCGGCCCGGCCCACCGTTCTGGACCTGATGACGTGCGGGACAAGTCGGCGCATGTAGGAAAGATTTGAAACGAGGAGTTCTAGTTAGAATAGGAGTTTTTGTAAATAAGGAAAGGATCCTTAGAGATAGGATCGGCTACAAACCGACTTGTAACCCTGCCCCCCCCCCCCAACAACTCAACTCACATCGACATACAATCCACGCAATACAACACCCCAAAACAGGACGTAGGGTATTACGTCGAGTTGACGGCCCGAACCTGTCTAAACCCTTGTGTCTGTCCATCCTAACCATCTTGCTTCCGATCTTTGCGATCTTCCCTACATACAAATCACTTCCGTGGGCTACCCCGTGGAAGACTGCCGGAGAATATATCACCGACATGTGTAGAGAGCTTCATCACCATGAAACCCATTTTATCTCTCTTCATTATTATGCTGCCACATGATGCCCATGAAACTCCCACTAAGACTGGCTTGATGACCAAACCAGTTTGAACTTGAGCAGCAGCCCCCTTATCAGCTGGATCCCTCAGCAGAAGGCTCTCGCCGGCGTACCGAACCATACCGCACAGAAACATGACCAGCAGAATCCGACACGGTCACACTCTGATCTTCTGATGAGTCAGCCACAATTATTAGCAGAGTCCGAGTCCGACACGGCCAGCAGCAAGAATCGGATCGGAGTCCTGCCCGACCAGTACGCGTACTAGCTAGGCGGCGTTACGCCGCCCGTGCTGAACAATCACGCACTCACCGTTGTTATATTACGGCGTTCCGGGCATCAACTAGTTTACTTCTAGCGACCGTATATATAACTTGATCATGGCCCAACCCGACGACACCGACGAAAGCCACGAAGTCGTGATCACAATCGACGATGAACCCCGATGCTGCTGCGTGTGCACGGAGCCACTGGAGTGGGTGGCCGTCGGCCCATGCGGCCACCGCGACGTCTGCGCCGGCTGCGCCACCAGGATCCGCTTCTTCTCTGGCGACCGGCGGTGCTGCGTCTGCCGGACGCCCTGCCCCACCGTCCTCGTCACCAAGGCTGCCGCCGACGACAGAGCTCGGAAACGAGTCTACTACCACTATCCCACGGGGGCTCGCTTCGACAGCCGGCGCCAGTACAGGAAGGCGGTGAAGACGTGCGTCAAGCCACCGCCATGCCCACCGGCGGCGAACCAAGGCGCGGCGGCCGCCGTGAATAATAGTCTCGGTGTGCCGCCGCCCTCGTCAGGTGTGAGCGTGAATCTCAATGCGCCCCGGCCACCACCTCCAGTGGAGGAGGAGGCATGCCCACCATGTGCGGTAAGTAGTAATCTGCTAATAACTATAATGTGATATTCGATAATTTAATTGTGATATGATGCTAACCACCTCCTCTGTGTGTATTTCTTTTCCAGGCATTCTTCGTTAGCATTTATCTGGTCGTCATTATGATTTTGGTCACAATGTTTGGGCTGTTCTTCAAAGTATCGGAGAATTATCACCAAAAGGTAGCAACCATGGTAGTATTTGGCCTTTTCTTGGCAGCGGCTACGATTTTTGCAATATGGTCGTGGGTCAGATTCAGAGGCCACCGTAGTAGTGACGCATGAGTTGTCGTGCATGGTTCTAAAAAAAAATAAAAATATCACACCATCAATTCGTTAAATTAAAATCTAAATTAATTAAATAAAGAGTGGTCTCTAGTTGGCAGGATAACCATTCAAGTTACAAGGTTCGTTTAGGGCTTTTTTTTTCGAACTAATTGGGTCTGTGCATGCTTTGTTGGCTCTATTGTGAGTATTTTGAGTATTTTTTTTACAGAGCGAGGCTCACATGACGATGCTCTCCTTGCTCTGTTTTTCTGGACGACACTGAGCTCGACTTGGCATGTTCGGTTCGCATGAAAATTGATTCTGACAAAACTTGGCTCGTCGCAATTGCATTGTTTTTTTCCCTGTAAAATTTATGCTTAAACTTGATACAAAGTTGGACGGCTGAAAGTGAAACGTCGGCTACGACCTCACGTGTGTATCGGAATCGGACTGCCCAAAATAGAGTTTCAATTGTACTAGCAAGTCAGAGCACGGAATATCAACGAAATAGATTTGCATTCACGAGAGATACACAACCGCCTTGTCAATCCTCCATCGCGGCAAGTTGCCATGTACAAGAGCTCTCTAAAACCCACTCTCTAAATCATTATTTAGAGGGTCATTTGCATAAAATCGTTTTTTATATCTTTCTGTTTTCCAACAACTTTTGTATATCTTGCATGCACTATAGAGAGCTATTCTTTTTTCTATATTTAGCTAGGGAGAAATATGGAATAGAGAGTGGTTATGTTTGAATAACCAAATAGACAGACTGTTGGAAGTAGTACCTTTTTAATCAAAATATCTAAAACTAGCAATTAGAAAGGATTTAGAGTCTCTTAGAATCGCTCTAACCATGGATTGCCGGGTGTGTTCAGCAAAGCGTTATAACTCTTATGCGTGAGTGTGACAAAATGGGCCACTCAAGCAACTAGTTCACAGAAGAGAAGCAATACAGGTAGCCGAAGGCAGCAGGAGCAATGCGTACGCTAGAAGACAACCCGAATGAGATACACCCATTTCACTTTCACAATCAAG
This sequence comes from Urochloa ruziziensis, assembly GCA_015476505.1. NCBI lineage: Eukaryota > Viridiplantae > Streptophyta > Magnoliopsida > Poales > Poaceae > Urochloa > Urochloa ruziziensis. The sequence goes on from CM027124.1 coordinate 37,837,991, forward strand.
CCGCAGATAAGTCTAGCTACAAAAATACTGGCGTCAAAGCTATTTGATTCGTAGTGCCGTTGGCTATATATAAAAAAGCTTCAGGGGAGGGAAACAAATTATAGTAATTCTGGGGTAAGTCTGAAATTTGCATTGCCATTTACCATTTCCTGCAGTCTCTTCATTTTGCAACTGAGGGCGGCAACAAAAAAACTTCAGTCCAAAAGGTCACCTGCAGATGCCATAAACCAATAGTGGTTATCCATGTAGGTAATTGCTCTGGTGCAAGACCACAGCGGCATTGCTTTCAATTATGATATACCTCCTCCGTTCCAAATTATATGTCGTTTTAGGTTTTTTAGGTTCGTAGATTTTGCTACGAATCTAGACATAACGTATATCTAGGTGTATAACAAAGATTATGAACCTAAAAAAGCCAAAACAACCTATAATTTGGAACGGAGGTAGTATAAATAACTGTGCACACATGCTTTGGCAAACACTGAAATTATGATATATCAATTAGCACTTTAGCAGCAAACATGCTTTGGCAAACACTGAAATTTACTTATGTCCTATAATTGTATGTCCTGCCAGCATCCAGCAAAACCATATTAAAATTTGATTCCAGTGCATCTAGAAAAAAAATGATTCCAGTAACTGTTGGGCAGTCTACAACAAGTTACAAACATCGTACTAAGGCATACACTGAAATTTGATTTGAAAATTGTGTCCAATTGTTTATGCCACGAAACTAGGCATGTAATGCGCTACTGCGACAAGCATTTGTAAAATTGGCACACACCACTGTATTTAATCTCACCATATGTCTCTAGCTGAACTCTGTAAATGAGCATAATAACCAGAGTTGTAACCCCTTGTGAACAGGTATAGAACTAGTATGAAATAAATGATAATATCTTGTTCAGAACTTCAGATGCCTTGGAAATCAAATTGTCATCTAGTGCATACAATGCTGATGCTTTTCATGCTATGTTCCACCAAAGAACTAGTGTACGTCTTCCCCCGAAAAAACAAGAGTAGGAAATGGATTGCCAGTTATACCTCCAAACATGACTTAACACTTTAAAAAGCATGGACATCGATCGCTTTCAAGATGAACCGCATGAAAGAGTTATGTGACTATCATACTACATCAGGAAAAGCTACAGGTTGGAGATTCCTTAAAAATGCAAGGTTAACTTGGCAATCTTTACTAAAGGGAGCTCACTGAGTACAGTACTAGATATGCCAGACACCATTGAATCTAATAATCAACGTAGAGAAACATGACTACTGCTGGTGAAGTGGTGATATGAACATCAAGCAAAAAGAGATTCGACCCAATCCTACCAGAGAGACCTCCTCAGCCTGAGCAACATATAGGGAATGAAGAGCAAGCAATGCCCAAACTCAAAGGCCAGGAGTCCAACGTCGCTGATGACCAAACCAGTGTAAACTTGAGCAGCAGGCCAGCAGCCCCCTTATCAGCTGGATCCTTTAGCAGAAGGCTCTCGCCGGCATACCGAACCATACCACCCAGAACAAAAAACTAGGACACAGATTTGTGCCATGGAACCGGATTTGTGCATGCGGCGGCGTTTCGGTCCATGGCCAATCCCCAGCTCGGGATCTGGATGGTCGTCCTAACAGCAGCAATCACTAGATGTAAATGCTGCATACGGAGAAAGCAAGCAAGGCGCGCGGCGAGAGAGGTTCGCGGCCGTACCTCTGCCTCGGCGTCGGCGTCGGCGTCGGCCTTGAGCTCCCGGCGCCAGAGCCAGAGAGCATCAGCAGCAGCGAGACGGCGGAAAGGTACGGCATCAGGTGGCGGCACACATGTCATGGGCCCACACGGAGCCCTCCAGACTTGGGCAGCGGCCCAAGGCGTCAGCGATTTTGAGGACGATGACCTCCCAGGTCGCGCCGAGCGCGAACAGCCGAACACGAGCGTCACGGTCATGGAGGCAACCCGGCGGCGCAGAAATGCAGAATCCCCTCCGCACCCGCCGCCGGTTGTGGCGCGGCGCCGATGGTGGGGAGCAACTGGGGAGGGAGTTGGCTGTTCTGCGCCAGGCGGGAGTGGGAGCGCGTGAGACTATTTGCAACGGTGTCCTCTATAGCCTCCTGAACCTTTAAATATAGGGGTTTTGCTCAAAAAACTCCCTTCAATGATGTTCTCTATAGCCTCCTCTAAATTTCAGGAACTTCCCCCTAACCCCTGAATATCTGGGCTCCTCCTCCGCTCCCCCTCCTCTCCTCGATCCGATCTCTTCGACTCGGAGTACGACGTGGACTCCAGGGCTCGCCGCCTCTAGCATCGGAGGCTCGTCGTCCGCCTGGGCAACCAAAGAGGAGGGCTCCCGGAGTTCATCGCCGCGGGCACCAAGATTCTCGCGCTGAACCGCTCCTCCTTTGACGCGATGAAGATCTGGGGCGTCGGAGCGCAAGGCACGGGCACCGGCAGCAGCTGCGGCAGGTGCTGCTGCGGCCTCGTCCGAGCAGCGCGTGGCCGCCGCGCCGGGTGCGGCTGGAGCCGAGGAGCGTCGGCACGCGAATGGAGACGTCGTGCTCGAGGAAGGCGACATGGAGGCCCTCTAGCAGGCGACGCATGGCGGCGCAGTCCTCGAACACCACCGCGCGTTCGCCGCCCGGCGGGCACCACCTCTTGAACGCCTCCAGAGGATCCACGGCGAAAAGGCCGCCGCCGCCGGTGGCCTGAGGCGCTAGGCGGGGCTCCTCCTCGCCGGCGCCGCTGCTCCTCGTCGGCGCCGGCGCCCGTGCGTGCCGCCGCTCCTCGCCGGCGCCGGGGGTGGAGGGGAGCGGAGGATTTGGAGAAGAGGGCCGGCGTCGGGGAGAGAGAGGGGTGAAGAGGATAGAGGAGAGAGAAGGAGGAGGGGAGAGATGGTGGGCCCGCGGAGAGAGGAAAAAAAGATAGAATAGAGGAAGGAAATAGGGGGTACCGTTGCAGCAGAATGCTATTTAGAGGATATAATTTTTTAAGGGAGGATTGAAATATTCCTTTAAAGAATGATATTTAAGGGATACGGTTGCAAATAGTCTGAGGAGGAGGGAGGAGCGGAGCGTGCCCGTGTGCGAGCGTCGAGGTGTCGTGGCGCCGCGTCGCAGGCCGTGGCGGGCTCTTTCGACCGAACGGGCCGGGCCGGAAATCAATTGACGGAACTTGCTTGCTAAGCACACCACGTAATTGCACACTAGCGAGAAATCCGTGAGGCTCATTGGGGGCAGAAGCGAGTTTGTTTGATTCCTGTCAAAAACGGCATCGAACGAATGGAACATCTAATTAACCAAGCAGAAGTACCAGTTTACCAACTCACGAAGTCACGATACAGCAACACTTTGTCCCGCTCATAGTAACAACGATAGCATGGCTTCTTCGGCGAGCAGCTAATGATCCTGATGAGCTCCACTGGGGGCTGGGGCAACATCACCCAAGAAGATGTGGCGTGCAGCTGTGTAGCCGCGACCTGTCTATTGCCAAGAGCTCGAACAAGCACAGGAAGGCAAGCTGGGGCTGGAGCTCTTCGCCAGCGCTTGCAGTTCGCAGCTAGCATAATTCCAGGATACAATCCAGATACAAGGAAAAAGAATTAAAGATACGTGCATCATCGCAGGTCGATACATCTGCCACACCTGACACCAATGTACTCAGCACAACGGCACAACGCGATTCTAGTAACGGACACGCACACATAGTGGAGGCAAAGCAAAAGAATCTCGTCTATCCGGAAGCGCAAGCAAATGAGCATATCAGGAGGCGCCCTGTGTTTCAGCTTCAGCAGAACACAGCTGCATGCATGCTCAACCATCAGTTTGCTTGTTCAATAGTCGAGATGATTAACAAAGACCACAAAAAAGGTTTCGGAACAGAAAACCACAACCGGTACTGTGTAGTTGCTATCATGAAGTCTTGTTACTAAACCACTTGCAGCTGAACTAATCATCCAGTCAATTGCCGGCAGGTAAATTGATGGTTGTTTACTCCAGTGAGACATCACGTGTTCCAGAACTGCAATTGCAACAGCAACATATCCAGTTAAAACAAATATAGCATATACAGTGGCAAAAGATCTGATTACATCAGTATGTCAAAATGACCTTGAATGAAATGGAAGGTTGCAATTAACAAATAGTAATGTCACTCGAAAAGCAGGCAATGCTGTCATTTGGATGGAAGAAAAATTAAAATCAAAAGCAATGAGAACAAAAGAGAAGCTAATTGAAGCTCAGTGACGAAATTTCATTGCAGTGCATTAATTTCGACTGACACTAAGCAGCATGGCCTTTTAATGCATCCACCTATTGTGATTAAGACTATTTACTACAATACATAAGTAAAGTATTGAGCATCAGTATCGTCATAATGCTAATAAACAATGCCACTAATTTTCCAGGATGCAGAATTGATGTCACGTGGGGGAAATATACTCAACAGCAGTTTAGTAACTAGCCATAATTCTGATTTAGCAACAGATGCTTTAGATGCACATAGTTCCAAATTAATGCTGAATAAATGGGTAGAATCAAGATAACAATCCAGTAAACAGAGACAAGGACTAAACAGTAAACAGAAGGCATATAATACAAGGCACGAACTACTGATGCTCAAGCATGCATCAGCTATGACAGAATACGAAGCCAATTAGGTAATGTGCTAAACTCGCAATCCAATAAAAGATGACTTAACTCTTCTAATATACTGATAAGCTAATATTAGTTTCCATTACTGACAGAAACTAATTAAAACAAATCAATACCATGCAAATGGTAGTAGCATGTCCTTGCACCAGCCATAAGAACAAACAATCTTAAAAAAAAATTATCCACATTTTTTTAGAGTAGTTTATCCACACATTGATGGACTTCTTTGTCATTTTATTCACTGTATATCCTATTTAAACTCTACTTATCAACATTCAAAGCATATAAACAGGGCCAATTAAGGACAAATGAGCAATCAAGAATATTTATAACACTCTTAATTTTGTCATGAAGATCAAATCGCTTTTAACAAATAAAATGGAAATACTCTGAATACTTGAAAAGCTAACTATATTGAAAAGCATAGACCAGCATATGGTTGAATGTGCTGATTGATCCTTTCATAATATTGAGTGGTGACAGCATACACAGCATGATTCACCACAGAGCCAACAAGCCAAAATACCTTATCAAATTGAGGCATGGGTTTTCCGCCAGCTGATAAAGTTTAGCATCCGTTAATACTACATGTAAACTGAACCAAGTGGCAAACAGAGTTTGGTGTTTAAAAAGGAAAAATGAAACTATCATCCCTTTGTTGCGTAACCATAACCCATGTTAAAGAGCAAGCATGATAAGTTTGATATCAGATTAATCAGCCACTTGAAACAATGTATTTGTCAGGTCTACGGAATGTTCACAAAACAAAACATGAACAGCCCATAAACTCTCGCTGTAACTACCAAATAACATATATCTACTATGCAAAGCAGCAGCTCAAGAAAAAGGACAAGGGCAACCATTTCATGTATATATATTAGAACCCAGTTCTTTGATTTTTTCCAATGTTAATTTAAAATGGAATCTTCCAAGTAATCCCCCTGCCTTTTTCCAAGTAAACAAAAAGAGGACAAATATTGGAAGACCACCCACCCTGCCCCACCCTGTTACTTATCAAAGCTTTGCCCCTGGTTAGATTGAGCACTTGGGGAAAACTCAGTGACAACTAGCAACAGAGTTTCTAATAGAAGGAACACAAAATATTTCATAGAGAAAATATGGGAAAAAAAGTCAACTTCAAGTTTACCCCAAGTTGTTGACAGAAGTACACTCATTTGCTTATGCTTAGTTAAAGAGTTACCCAATTCGAAGTATGATAGCATGACAACTAAGGCAGCACCAACTAACAGTAATCTATCAACATAAAACATTTTTCTAATAAGCAAATTGGCTCACTACTGTATATGAGCAAGCATTGAAACCAAACACAATACACAAGACCATACACTGACTTTTGGAAGGCTTGCTCTTATTTTGACTAGGCAACAGGAATTTAAATCGATCTCATGCTATGCTAAAACTAAACCAGGATCTACATATAGTATATCCCTGCATTAGTGTCTAAAGATTACATTCCAAAATTAATTGACAGTAAATGTGCTTCATAGCATTGATACTATAAGTAGTACTACAAAGAATTTACCTTTTTTGAAACTTTCTTTAATTTTGAATTGTATACAGAAATCAACCCCTTGCTACACAGTATGCAAACAATATAAATTGAGACGAAACATGTGAATGCCAATTTCGAGAATATGTCATTGCCAATGCGATTAAATCTGTAAAAGGCCAAAAATGGATGCTCTACTATAATGCATATTCAAATAGGAAATTATGCAACAAAACTTAAATAAATCCAACATCACACAAGGGCCCAGCTACCTTCAACTCCAGCTGGGCAGGCATCGAGAAACGGAAGTGACAAGTCTATATCTAGCTATTATTGGTGACATTAAACAGTGAATAGTAAGTTAAGGAATATACCTTGGATGGTTCATGCCTTGAGCTGCCACCGGCTGTGTGTGTAGTCCACTTCACATCATTCGCCTCAGTTTGATAGTCGTGTACGGGATAAGGTAGAAACATAGGACAAGGATGCTGATTAAGCTTGCCATGTCACCGAAAGAAACGCTAGACTTCTCTTGGTTGTAGCGCTTTGCAGGCAAATACACTTCAATCACCTCCAGTGCTGGCTTCTCTTGGTTGTAGCTTGGCCTTGTCGGCACAAACTTGATGAAGAAACAGAGCTGGACGACCAGCATAGCCAACATGGCATAGACAAGGCCGCCGTTCAGACAGAGGCGTGCTCCAGTTCCACCTCCAGTGCTTGCAGGACGGCTTAGCTGCATGTTGGCCCTCCTGGCTGTGGCTCCACTGCAGGACTAGGTCACCCAGCATCAAGTTTTCATCAACACCCACGCAATTTATAAATCCGAGACTCAGAAATGGAGTAGCGAATTGGGGGAGAAATGGCATGAAGGGGATTTCGAATCCTAATACCTGGCGGCCCCCAGCCTTAGGCCTTCTCTCGATTATCCGGAGCAGCCGCGGGCCGGCGACCGGAAGTAGCACCATCATGGCGACGGTGGAGGCGTTGGCCGCCTTCTTGGCGACGGCCGCCGCGCGGGAGTCCTCGCCGCAGGCCCAGCGCGCGCCGATGGCGAGGCCGTTGGCGGCGAGGTTCACCCAACTGACGCCGCAGAGGCCGAGAAGCATCGTGTCCGCGACCCGCGTGAGGAGCTCCCGAAGAGCCGCCGCCGTCGTTGTCCTTGCTGGCCGCGCAGCCACCGCTGCCTCGTAGATAGCGAAGGGACGCTCGCGCAGAGCCGCCGACCCCCGCCCCTGCGGCATTCGTCGCCGGCGGCGCGCGCCGAGGAGCAGCGGCCGGTGCTTCCAAATCCTCCATGGCGAGCGGGAGCTTGGAACCCTAGGCTATGGAAGCTTCAGCGAGGCGGAGCGCGCGAACGCCGGCGTCTGGGTGGGTGGGTAGTGGACTAGGTGGGGGGGGGGGGGGGGGGGGGGGGGGGGTGGGGCGGCTTTGGGTGAACCCGGGCACGCCGTGGCCTTGTCGGCTTGTCCGGTTCGCTCATTGCTCGAAAACGAAAAGTCCAAATCTGTGACAATGCCGTGTCCGATGACCGAATTCGAACCAAAACGAGGCGAACTAGTTTGCTCAAAATTACTCATGATGCTATTAATTAGTTTATACCAAAAAAGTTATATATATTTGTTCGGTGACATTTGCTATGTATTATACATTTGGCAAAATATATTTCTGTGTCACTATGTAAGGCGCTTACTAAGGAGACGCGGGTTAAGGGACAAAGGAGACGCGGTTTTTCCGTGTCTCCAAATTTACGTCTCCTTTTACAAGTCTTAGGAGACGCGAAAAAACCGCGCCTCCCATAGCAAGGGTCATTGGAGACGCGGGTTGCAAATCCGCGTCTCCCATATGTGTGGTCAGGGGAGACGCGGATTGGCAACCCAAGTCTCCGAAATGACCTTTATAGGAGACGCGAATCGGCAACCCGCGTCTCCAATGACCCTTATGACAGACGCGGTTTGGCATTCCACGTCTCCCATGACAGAGTCATTGGAGACGCGTTTTTCCAACCCGCGTCTCCAATGATGAATTTAAAAACAAAAAAAAACAGGAAATGAAATATATATAATATACATCATAAATACACTATCTTTGATCCATTATTACAATACAAATACACATGAACTATCCATTATACACATACAAATACACTTTTCATCCATGGAAGTGATACAGTCGACTACTATCCCTAAAGTCATCACTATTAACTGCAACTCAACTCAACTTCACTGGATAATATTTGCTTGCATATATTTCGGCAACACTGTTCTCAAAAAGGACTGAATAATCATAGCTGAAAAGAAACAAAGAAAATAACTCATATCTTAACTTAGACTGCTCTCTTTTGATGCTCCACTTCACTGCACGCATATTCACAGAAACAGAGATGAACTGAGAAGCCACTATGCACTAATTGAGGAACAAGTTACTTAATTACCTGGAAGCTGAAAACATCACTTTTCTGCTTACCTTGGTCTCCCTCGGTCTACTTGCTGGCTCAGGACGGCTACAGCTGCAGAAGTTCCAAAGCTATCCTAATTAGCATAGATTTCAGTTCAACAAAACAGAAGTTTTTCAAGACATTAAGGCCTTGCATATTTAGAAGATAGCTTCAGGCACAAAAAGCCACTAGTAGCTTGAGATACTTTTTCAACTTTGAATGTGAAATAAGCTACTGCCTTGATCCAATCAGTATTTCCATCTTGGACTGAATGTAGAAAAGGAACGATGTGATTATATAGTGTTAGTAGCTTTTGCAGCCATATGTGATTATATTTAGTCTAAGTGCCTGGCAATATGAACTATACTTTAAAGATAAACTATACTTATGCCATTTGGATGGTATATCAATCTCACAGCAAGAAAGGGGAATTGCCTTCGCAACACCAAGGATATGAAATGGAAACAAACAAGTAAGAGGTAGGCATACCTTTATTCTGGACAGACAGGCTGGCGGAGAGCCCAAAAATCCTAGGTGAAACATCTTGCAATAACATGCAAGTTTAGTATACAAGGCAGCGCTACTACTTGATTATAGTTTGTGCTACTACTTGATTGAAGATTTCAGTTATTCCACATAAAACTAGCTTGCAAGTTGCACCTACTATTTACACATCAATGGAATCAGGCACCAAACTGATACAGGTTAGGTTACTCACTCTGTAGTAGGTTCCATGGTCTTCACGGCAACATGGAAGCTCACGCTGCAAGCTGACACAAGTTATCAAACTTACTGTGAGACAAGTGAGAGATAAACTGAGAGCAGAGAAAATATTTTAGTAGTGAAAGCATTATTAAACTATTTAGTATCCATCAACCATCTGTGAATTCAAACTTAGGTGATATTGCACACCACCATAGAAAGAGAAATCCAGTACAAGGAATCTCCAAAACTATTTAGCTGAAAGGAAGTTTGCATTCTCTATATGTCAAAAAGAGAAGATTTGACCCAAAAAAAATTCAGCATCTTACTTCAACTAAGTTCATCAGAGTAACGGAACTTGTTCTCTCTGTTTTAACTTAGAATACGGTTTAACTCATTCCTATAACTATTTATCTTATAGTAGAAGCTTGTTAACAATTTGCCACTAAATATAGACAAACATGCAAACAAATATAGTTAACTGTCATGAAGTGCAGTTTGTTCACATAATTATCTGATGAATCTCAGGGCGTAGTGATTAGTTTAGAACTTTATTTATATTCAAAGAACATGGGTGTGAGGAATAGTCTGCAGGAACAGAAATTAAGAGGGAAAATTTAGTAGGTGCTCATCCAGGAATAGAGGCGAACAGCTGGTGTGCATATGAACCGATGGGAAGTAGCTAACTATGTCATGCTGCAAAATCTAGACTAAATCGAGTGGATCAAGGCCTGAAATCCACCCTCGCAGACCCTAACCTTGGAACCCTACAAAATCAAACAAAAAACAGGAAAGCTGGTACCAATCCAGAGCTCCCACTGAGCGACGAGTGACCATGAAGGTGACCACCAGGGAGAGTGCCGCGAGTGCAGATCCACGGTCACTGCAGGTAGGGGGACGAGGTGCGGCACCAGGTGCTTCCACACGGACTGCTGACGGCGCCGCCAGCGCCCGCCGCGACCTGACACTTGCGGATCTGGAAAGGGGAACCATGGATGGCGATGAATCAGATCTAGGTGAAGATGAGAGGGAGTGCATGTGAGAGGGAGATGCGCGTGGGAGGAGGAGGTACCTATAGAGGATGCGGGCTCCTAGCTCCCTGCCGTTGCCGCGGGCTGCTCCGCCCGGCGGCATCCGGCGACGTGCTCCGTCCGCCGGACCCGTGAGGCCTCCTTTTTTAGATCCATACACGCTGCCAGGGAAGAGAACGAGGGGGGATTGAGGAGCTGGAGGAGGGGGCGCGGAGGATCCCAAACCCGGCAGCGCGGTCTGTCCCGACAGGGCGGCGGCGACCGAGCGGAGGAGTCCTGGCGGAGCGGCGACGGTCGAGCGGCTGGAAGAGAGGGAGAGAGAGAACAGAGAGATGTGCGAGTGGGGCCTGGCGGATAGGGGGCGGGGCGCGGGTCAGGGCGGACGCCAAGTCCGATTGAGGCGGATTGAACAAAAATTTCGGGTCCGGGAGTGACATTAGAGGAGACGCGTTTTATTGCCCCGCGTCTCTAGTAACCGCACACATGACAGTGGAGATGCGTTTTTAGCAACCTGTGTCTCCTCTTTAATGATATATTGGAGACGTGAGTTAACAATCCGCGTCTCCCACAACATTATTGTGTTACCGGAGACGCGATTTCTTCATCCGCGTCTCCTTTATGTCGGGAGACGCGGGTTGTCCGGCTGCACTTATGGGAGACGCGGGTGTTCAACCTGCGTCTCCTTTATGAAAAAGGAGACGCGGGTTAGTTCCGCGTCTCCTATATGTGTGTCTCGTTTGAAGATTTCTTACATAGTGTGTACTAATAACCAAAGACACCCACGAGTGAAGTATATTCAGCAAATTTACCATGCTCTAACACTTAGAAAAGCAAAGCATTTTTATTTCACCTGAAAAAAGGTAAACTATTATTTTTTACTTATTTTGGTTCCAATGAAAAATCTAATATCATCTCAACTATTTTTATTGTAGCATACTTGATCTCTCCTCCCGTAAAAAATGCAATTGTAGCATTTGAAAAAAATAGATCTCAACTACCTGCAGAATTAAGTGGTTAAATTTAATTTGGATGCCAAAACTAATTTACATGTGGCCAATAAATAAGAGCACGAGAGTCTTTTCATGCCACCACTAATTTGTCTAAAAAATAGAATTGTACTCTTTGTGATATTGAAAGTAAATATTTGGTTAGCCCGTGCGAAAAAAAAGTGCACCGAGAGAGAAGGGCAGTGAGAACCATTCGAAACCAGCAACTAACTACTTAGTCACTAGCACATCTCCATCGAGTAGTGTCCACCGGCCGCGCGCGCGCGGCGGCTCCGGCGCGACGCCGCAGAAGAGGGTGTCGCGCCAGTTAGCGGCGGGCGCAAGAGGGACGCCGAGCTTCTGGATCAGCTAGCCACCGGTAGGCGAGCCGGACGAGCACCGCCATGGCGAGGACGGCGGCGTGGGCGCGGTCTGCTTGGCGAGCGCCGCAGCGCGCGGCGACGGCGACGCTGGCGGCCTGGTTCTCCCTATGGCGCGACGCGAGCGACGGCGAGGGCGAGGGGCGCGGCGTCATGGAGCGCCCACGGCGGTTGCTTCCACTTCCACGGGCCCGCCGTCGGGTCCGCACCTGCGACGACCTCCGCCGCCGTCGCCGCCGGCTGCGTGCACGCGGAGCGGAGTAGTGAGCAGTCGCTGGCGCCGTCGAGTCCGCCCGCCATGGGGAGCGCGAGCGTCCTGTGGGTGGCGAGTTGCCGCTTTGGTGCGGGCTGCGGAGTGAGCTGGCGTTCGCCTGGGGACCCGGGGGTGCGCCGGTGTCCTTTCCGTGTCCGGTGCGCGCGGCGCGCCCCTGCAGCTTAGGTAAGATTTCGTGCTCATACGAACGTCTGGCCTCTCGGCTCGTGCTCGTGCGCCCGCGCAGCACGCCGGAGCGCCCGGCGCCGACCGCTCCAACGTCCGGGTCAGCTAACGCTACGACGCTACACGCGGCGGTTGCGCATATTGCACAGGAGCTCAGAAAACTCAAAATCGTTTTGGATTCACGGGCAGTTTCCAGTGCCGAAGCCAACTCCACCCTGCATCCAATAGCGGCACACACTGCCACAGTACATTTCATGAGCACATACACCATAACCTATCAACAGAAATTGCTCGAAGAAAACCAAACAGCATCCCACATAGAATTGCTGCAATTCTTTTGGCCGTTGCCCATCCTCACAAGGGGCACCTCACCAACGAAAGTGACCCAGTATTGCATACAGCATTCAAGTCTTAACAGGCACATGCAAGTAAGCGACAACTCCAAAACACGTTATTTTCTCCAACCTCCCCCAAAGTGGACAGCTACCGATGTTCAGTTACTTTTGACGCCAGGAAATTCGAATTCTCAGAGTCTAGGCACACTCAATCCAGCCTCCCAAGCAAGTACGCGACCTGAACCTCCTTGGTTAGTGGCATGATTCTCCTGTACAGTCCGGCGACCAAGCTGGGATCGATCTTGCACGCCGGTGGGGTGGCGGTGTTCACATCTTGCCCGAAGATCTTGGCCTTCACTTCCACCCTCTGTTCGACAGCACGCTCCACCGTCTCGAATGTCAACAGTTCCATCAGTTGAACAGGGTCCTGAATTTTGCAGAACATGACAAGAAATAGGCAAATGAGTTGTCTGCAAAGGAACCAATTATTGTATTTTTAGAGGAACCAATTATTGTATTTGATCTGAAACTCTGCAAGTGAAAAAAAAAGCGACATACTAGGTTGTAGAAGCACAAAATAGCACAAAGCAGAAGCACAAACCTGGGCTTCATTGGCCAGCCTGTAAGCTTCTTGGGACTGCTGAAACTTGGCCTCTGCCACAAACTTCCCATAGTGGATTCTTTTAGAGAGTGCCTGAATGAGACTGTACAAATGCAAAATTACACAAGTCACCAGCGAAAATGAGCACAGTACTATGAAATGGCATCTCTACAAATTACTTGAAGATGTGGTTTGACTTTGTTTGCTAAAATATATTCTTTGAACTGAACGAAAACTGCAGCAGAGTAAAAGGAACTTCACAGTAACATAGTTGACTACAAAACAAGCAGATGTGGATCCAAAGTACTTAAGTGGAGTAGGAGCATTTGACATAAATATCAGTTGTAAAGTGGATTAACAGGATTTTACATAAATATCAGCTGTAAAGTGGAGTAACACACATAAATATCAGCTGTAAAGTGGAGTAAGAGGATTTGACATGAACATCAGCTGTAGAGTGGAGTAAGGGACATGAACATCAGCTGTACCTGCAAGCATGAAGTGTCACAAAGAGCACTGGATCCATAGTTACCATCACTTCCTTCTTTCGCAAACCTTGGAAGAAGCTCATCGAAATACAAGTTCCAGATCTTCTTGTTGATGTTGATAGAATCAGCAATGGGATGTAAAACCTATGCAAAGGATAAAAGTGAAATATGAATCCATCTGAAGTTTACTACATTGGTCATAAGATCAGGATATCTCATTAGGATTATGATATCTGAAGTTCATCAACACTCCAAATGCAGCACAAATAGATGTTTCATGTCCCAGATGGACTGTGATGGCACTATGACAGTGCTTGTACAAGACAACAAGATTCATGCAGGTCAATGGTTGAATTGGGACAAATGACAAGTCATTAATACATACAATGCTACTTTCACCTCTGCTCCATCTAAGGTACCCTATGAGCTTTTGCATTTACTTAAAAGTCAAAAAAAACATGTTGCAAGTGAGAGGCCATCCTTTTTTCAGAGCTTATATGTAATAAGAAAACAAACATAAAAGACAGTCTGCTTATTTCAACTCAATGCAATATGAAAGCGAGTATGATAAAGAGCTACACAGCTCATACTATGATATATTGGAGAAAGTACAGTATCTTTGTAAACAGGGAACAGTTTCAATCTCTTGTACCTAAGCTCCAAGGAATTTATAATAATGATAGCAGCACACTTCCTGTACTTTGTTCACTAATTAAGCATTGTTCAATATATGAGCTGTGCAGGCCATTTAAGTCAGGTACTAAACAACTGTAACCACAAAGTCAATTTGTCTACCTATATGAAGCAAATTATATATTAGCCTGCGAATGATGGTCTACATTTCTTATACTGATGAAGTACAAAATCATCAAGATAAGCACTTGAGATCCAAGAAAATGCATTACCTTTGGGTACTGCATAGGTGGCAACTGTGGCTCAGGCAGATCATCTGGAAAGAATGGGTGCTCATCTGGGCTCTTGTATCTCCCAACCTATATCAGAAAACATTAGCATATTTATTCTTTTGCAAGTCATGATCAATAGTTCTTCTTTAAAAAAATCCAAATGGATTCTCACCTGCACATGGAGCTTTTCAGTTTCTCTAACCATATATTCAACCAAAGATCCTTCAAAACCATCCATATGGAAATAACTGCTATCATATGTATCAGCATTGTAACGATACTGCGCTCTCTCCAAGAGGCAGAATATGATGCTGTCTTCTAGTTTGATCAAAGTCTGTCTGATGCTACCCAATGTCACTGTTTCACTTTGATCAACCCTCCCTTCCCTAACAAAAGTGCACCATAATAAAAAGAATGATCAGTTCTTGCAGTATAACCAAAGCTGGCTTTAGTAAAAAGAAAGCAATCCAAGATAAACATAAAAGAGTCATGTCTTTCTATAAAAAGGCAACAGGGTTGATATCCAGAGTGGTCTATGTCAAATCATTCTCAAGATGCCACTTACGTTTCTAGAATAGTTTCACCAAAATTGAACAAAGATTCGTCACAAAGAAACTAAAACATATGAGTTATCAAAGTACACTATTAACTCTTTACCACCAAAATCTCCAAACCGAAAGCACGAGCTCTGACAATTGATAACCAACAGAACCCAAATCCAATTCCAGGATCCGCACAGGAAATTACCGCACTACATCCAGCCATACACCTGCAAACACAAACCTGCATACCTCCCACGGAACCAAGCGAACCAATCGTTCGTGATGGCAAACGGTTTCTGAGTTTCTGACTAGAAGCCCAGTAATCTCACTATCTCAGAGACGGAAACGCTAGAGCACCAACTCTCCCAGTACAACCAACGCAAATCGAAATCTTATCCCAGGATCAGCAAAGGAAATTACCTGCACTGCAGCAAGCCAAACACGCGCAAGCACAGACCTATGTGCCTCCCGCGGAACCAAAGCGCAACGATTCGTGACACCAAACGATTTCTAGTCTAATCTCACAGACGGAAACGCCAGAACTCCTCCCCCAGTTCCTCGAAAGCAACGCAAATCCAGATCTCGTTCCAGGACAAGCACAGGAAACCACCGCACTACAGCCAGCACAACACGAGCAAGCACAAACCCACACACCACCCACGGATCCAAGCGGAGCAACAGCTCGCCACACCAAACGATTTCTAGCTTAGGAGGAGGAGCCGAATTAGTACGTACTTGGCCACGGGGGTCGCGGAGTTGCTGGCCGCGCGGAGGCGCAGCGCCTTGGTCCCGGTCGCCGCGGAGCCGAACCCGGCGAAGCCGACGCGGCTCCCGCCCTTCTCCCCCCGGAGCGCGAGCGCGTGCGCCGGCGAGGGCCACGCCGCCGTGGCCTTGGCGGCCACCTTGAACTCCATTGTCGTCAAGCGCCCCGACACGAGCACCTGGGTGGGGTGGGATTCGGGCGTGACGCTCGTGGGAGGTGGGAGGAAGAAGGCAAAGAGGCTGGTAGAGAGTGCTAGGCCAGGAAATGCGGAGGTGTGTTCGAGAAGCGATGGACTTGGGGAAAAAGTTGGTGGGGCTTGGCCACGGCACTTGGGGGCGCAGGTGGCTGGCGGCTGGGAACGGGCAAGGAGGGGTCAGGTTGGTTGGAGTCGACCGCTTTTGGGTTTGGAACACTGGTGAAGGCGAAGTGCGTGGCCGTGTGCCGTGTTGGGTTTGCTCCGTGGAGTGGTGAGATGATACCACCAGTGGAACCGCACGTTTTTGGGTAGAACGAAACTGAAATGGTAATGATAAATGATTGTTAGTAGAATATTGTAGTAGCACCTACTCCTTATTGGGCAAGGGAACTACAACGGCATGGCAATTCGTTGTCCAGGGCTCACCACTAATGCAATTTTTTAGATAATGAATAAAATTCAGCTTTGGCTTTTAAAAGAAGGCTACAGCCAAGGAATACAAAGTCAGCAGCTCATCCGTCTGCTCAAATTATAGGAAAACATGAGAGGACATAAAAGAAATGCACACTCAAAGTTCGGACCAGAGTCTAAGCATAGGAGATCCTATTACTAAACCGTCATCCATGGTGTGCGAAGATCTGCATGACCAAAGCTTCTAGTTGCCGGCATACATTTATTAATTGCTCTTTATCCTCGTCACGCCGCTACATTTGACTCCAATACCGGAGCCAATGTGTCGCCCTTGAAGAGTACCTGCATATAAGTTTTTACGGGAGCTTTGTCAAAAACCACATCATTTCTGCTTAGCCAGATAGCCCAGCTAAAAGCTGTCGCACCCATTAAAACTTTTTCCCTGAGTTTGGTATCCATCCCAGTAAGCCAAGTCCCAAACATATGTGTGATGCTACGTGGTGGACGCAAACATAAACTAGCATGAACGGTTCTCCACAAGAATTTAGCAAAATGGCAATCTAAGAATAAATGTTGGATTGATTCATTAGAACTACAGAAGCAACATAACTTAGAGCCACGCCAATTCCTTCTGGCCAAATTATCTTTTGTTAGGACCACACCTTTGAGCAGGTACCACATGAAGATCTTAATTTTAATAGGCAGCTTCAGTTTCCAAAGTGTCTTATGGTGAGATATAGTACCATTATTCATAAGAATTTTGTACATAGACTGCACTGAAAAAACACCAGACTGTGTAGCATTCCATCTAAAGCAATCATTTGTATTATCCAGGTGGACATGCATAACACGAGTTACCAAGTTGTGCCATAAGACAAGGTTTTGACCAACTAGAGTCCTTCTAAAAGAAATATTCAATGGGATCCTATCAAAAACATAGGCGACAATGCTATTCTTCCTTCTAACAATATTATATAAGGTTGTGTATTGAATGAGTTTTAAAGGTTCAGTACCCACCCATACATCCTCCCAAAACCTGATTTGCTTGCCATTATGAAGTTGTAATGAGCAAAGGCTTAAAAAAGTTTCTTTAACTTTCATTAGGCCTGACCAGAAGTGTGAATCTGTTTACCATAAACCATCCTCATTGTAAAGTTTATAAAACCATTTACTTAAAAGACATTGGTTCTATACTTCTATATTCAAGATACCCAAACCACCGACATCTTTCGGTTGGCAGATGATATTCCATCTAGTTAGTCTATACTTCTTTTTATTTTTTATGTTCATCTCCTTGCCAAAAAAATCTAGATCTATAGTAATTTAATCTCTTGAGAACCCCTTTAGGTACCTCAAAGAAAGATAGCATATACATAGCTAGACTAGTCAGCACTGAATTGATTAACACCAGCCGTCTACCTACTGACATGAGCTTCCCTTTCCAGCTACTTAGTTTTTTCTCAAACTTTTCCTCTATAACCATCTAATCCTTATTGTTTAATTTACGGTAGTGCATAGGAATACCCAAGTATCTGAAAGGGCATGAGCCTGACTGACACCAAAGAGTTGACTGTAAATATGTTCCTGTGTTGTCGCTTCCCCAAAACAAAATACCTCACTCTTATGAAAATTAATCTTGAGACCAGATAGTTGTTCGAAAGCATACAACAGAAGTTTCATATTAGTTGCTTTCTCAACATCATGATCCATGAAGATAATCGTGTCATCAGCATATTGTAAAACAGATAAACCCCCATCTACCAGATGTGGTACTAATCCCACGACCTGCCCGTCATCTCGAGCTCTGTTCATTAATATTGCTAACATGTCTGCAACAATATTGAAAAGTAGAGGAGATAAAGGGTCCCCTTGCCGGAGGCCTTTTGCGGTTTGAAAATTTTGGCCTATCTGGTCATTTATCTTAATTCCCACATGCCCCCCTTGCATGAAAGCATTTATCCAAGTGCACCACTTGTCTGAAAATCCTTTCATTTGCAAGGTTTGTTGAACAAACGACCATTTAACTTTATCATAAGCTTTTTCAAAATCAATTTTAAAGATTACTCCATTTTTCTTCTTCCTATGAAGCTCATGAATTGTTTCATGCAGAATAATCACCCCTTCCATTATATTTCGACCAGGTATAAAAGTCGTTTGAGTTGGACTAATAACCTTCTTCGCAACAAGAGATACTCTATTTGTGGCTACCTTCGTGAAAATATTAAAGCTAACATTAAGCAGACATATTGGCGTATATTGCTTAATATTAATAGCTTCTCTGCATTCTGGAAGTAGAATGATAGTTCCAAAATTTAAACTATAAAGAGGTGAGGAACCATTATGAAACGATGCAAATAATTCCATAAGATCGCCTTTAATTACATCCCAGAAAACCTGATAGAATTCCACCGGGAAACCATCTGGTCCAGGTGCGTTGTTATGTTCCATTTGGAAAATTGCAGTTCTCACCTCTTCCTCAGCAAATTCTGAAATCAACACATCATTTTCCATAGCTGATACCTGTGGAATATCATCACCTGGTGCTCCTCCACGGCTGCCAAGTCGACGCTCGGTGGAGACGGTGGAGAAAGGGAACTGGAGGGAGGATTTTAAATTTTTGGTTGGGTGGACCAACTATATATAGGCAGGTAGTCTGCCCGGCAAGCTAATTGACATGAGCGCTGTTTTGGCGATTGTTTTGGTGTCTGTCAGTAGAACTTGAGTTCTGTCGTTCAGTGCATTTTGTTGGGCAATATGCACTGACAGTCGCAAGTCGCGCATTTTTCGTGGAAAAATCGTGCGCTACGTGGTCGGCGGGATTCGAACCCGCGACCTCAGCTTCGTGCATAGCCTCCTCTACCACTGCACCACTAGATTGTTTGTGTCTATATACCATTTTGATTCCCCTTATATTTGTGCAGCGGCGGCGCGACCAAGCAGCGCCTCTGCTAGCCCAGCAACCGGTGGTGACTCTTCATCCTGTAGCAGAGAGGCAGAGAAACACGCAGAATCGCAGATCACAAATAAAAAAATTAGGAGAACTGCTTTTGTCAGTGAAGCAGCAAACAGCAAACACAAGATCTAACCTGATCGACGGATCCAGAGAAGATCACCACCATCTTCCACGACACGCCACGTAGCGTGGCAAGCCTCGATGCGAGAATTTCCAGGAAGGGAGCAGCGCGGCTCGCATCCAGCCTCGCCTTCAGCAGGGCGAGCAGACGCGCCGGTCCTCACGGCTGGCTTGCCGCCGGTGCTTCCCTTGAACAGCTCCAAGGTCTCCAAAACCGATTTCGGGTCATCCGGTATCAGCACCTTCCCGTGGCGCCTGAGGCCGAGCACGAAAGGCTTGAAAGCGTTGCCGACGTAGCCCGCGACCTTGCAGCAGAATCAGAATGAAACAGAGGACGCAAATTCTATCTAGCGATGCAAACGGTGACGAAATCGAACAATACGGCTGCAATAAACGGAGAATAATTCAGTCGGCCTACGCCATCCACCGCGATGGGGCTCATGTTTCCCTCCGCGCTCTGCAGCCAAATCGAACCCAAAGCTCCGCGCGCGGCAACATGTCGCCGCCGCGCTGTGGCTTAGCTTCCCGCCTTGCATGTGCTACCGACGAGCAATCTCTCGCCAGAAAATGAGAATCCGCACGGCGACACCACATGATCGATCTCGACGCGAAACAGAATTCCCGAGGCCCCGGTTCCCCGATGAGCAATCGATCCCGGTCGCCGCGAAACAGAATTCAACCCACCGCTCTCGATGAGCAACCAATCTCGCCCAAAAAAACAGAGTCCCCCACGCTCCTGATGAGCAACCAGAGTCCCCGAGAGAGAGAGAGGAGGGAGGGAGGGAGGGAGGGAGTACTCTGAGACAAAAGTCCTTGTCGCCACCTCCATCTCGCTCGGTGGACGGTGCTGCTCCTCCTCGGCAGCCAAGTCGACGCTCCGTGGAGACGGTGCTCCTCCTCGGCTGCCAAGTCGACGCTCGGTGGAGACGGTGGAGAAAGGGAACTGGAGGGAGGATTTTAAATTTTTGGTTGGGTGGACCAACTATATATAGGCAGGTAGTCTGCCCGGCAAGCTAATTGACATGAGCGCTGTTTTGGCGATTGTTTTGGTGTCTGTCAGTAGAACTTGAGTTCTGTCATTCAGTGCATTTTGTTAGGAAATATGCACTGACAGTCGCTAGTCGCGCATTTTTCGCGGAAAAATCGCGCTCTACGCGGTCGGCGGGATTCGAACCAGCGACCTCAGCTTCGTGCATAGCCTCATCTACCACTGCACCACTAGAGTGTTTGTGTCTATATACCATTTTGATTCCCCTCATATTTGTGCAGCGGCGGCGCGACCAGCAGCGCCTCTGCTAGCCAGGAACCGGTGGTGACTCGTCATCCTGTAGCAGAGAGGCAGAGAAACACGCAGAATCGCAGATCACAAATAAAAAAATTAGGAGAACTGCTTTTGTCAGTGAAACAGCAAACAGCAAACAGCAAACACCAGATCTAACCTGATCGACGGATCCAGAGAAGATCACCACCATCTTCCACGACACGCCACGTAGCGTGGCAAGCCTCGATGCGAGAATTTCCAGGAAGGGAGCGGCGCGGCTTGCATCCAGCCTCGCCTTC
The DNA here is from genome assembly GCA_015476505.1 of Urochloa ruziziensis. Lineage (NCBI taxonomy): Eukaryota > Viridiplantae > Streptophyta > Magnoliopsida > Poales > Poaceae > Urochloa > Urochloa ruziziensis. The sequence continues at coordinate 37,858,988 of CM027124.1, forward strand.
AGCAGGGCGAGCAGACGCGCCGGTCCTCACGGCTGGCTTGCCGCCGGTGCTTCCCTTGAACAGCTCCAAGGTCTCCAAAACCGATTTCGGGTCATCCGGTATCAGCACCTTCCCGTGGCGCCTGAGGCCGAGCACGAAAGGGTTGAAAGCGTTGCCGACGTAGCCCGCGACCCTGCAGCAGAATCAGAATGAAACAGAGGACGCAAATTCTATCTAGCGATGCAAACGGTGACGAAATCGAACAATACGGCTGCAATAAATGGAGAATAATTCAGTCGGCCTACGCCATCCACCGCGATGGGGCTCATGTTTCCCTCCGCGCTCTGCATCCAAATCGAACCCAAAGCTCCGCGCGCGGCAACATGTCGCCGCCGCGCTGTGGCTTAGCTTCCCGCCTTGCATGTGCTACCGACGAGCAATCTCTCGCCAGCAAATGAGAATCCACACGGCGACACCACATGATCGATCTCGACGCGAAACAGAATTCCCCAGGCCCCGGTTCCCCGATGAGCAATCGATCCCGGTCGCCGCGAAACAGAATTCAACCCACCGCTCTCGATGAGCAACCAATCTCGCCCAAAAAAACAGAGTCCCCCACGCTCCCGATGAGCAACCAGAGTCCCCGAGCGAGAGAGAGGGAGGGAGGGAGGGAGGGAGGGAGTACTCTGAGACAAAAGTCCTTGCCGCCACCTCCATCTCGCTCGATGGACGGTGCTTCTCCTCCTCGGCAGCCAAGTCGACGCTCCGTGGAGACGGTGCTCCTCTCGGCTGCCAAGTCAACGCTCGGTGGAGACGGTGGAGAAAGGGAACTGGAGGGAGGATTTTAAATTTTTGGTTGGGTGGACCAACTATATATAGGCAGGTAGTCTGCCCGGCAAGCTAATTGACATGAGCGCTGTTTTGGCGATTGTTTTGGTGTCTGTCAGTAGAACTTGAGTTCTGTCGTTCAGTGCATTTTGTTGGGCAATATGCACTGACAGTCGCAAGTCGCGCATTTTTCGCGGAAAAATCGCGCGCTACGCGGTCGGCGGGATTCGAACCCGCGACCTCAGCTTCGTGCATAGCCTCCTCTACCACTGCACCACAAGAGTGTTTGTGTCTATATACCATTTTGATTCCCCTCATATTTGTGCAGCGGCGGCGTGACCAGCAGCACTTCTGCTAGCCCAGCAACCGGTGGTGACTCGTCATCCTGTAGCAGAGAGGCAGAGAAACACGCAGAATCGCAGATCACAAATAAAAAAATTAGGAGAACTGCTTTTGTCAGTGAAACAGCAAACAGCAAACACCAGATCTAACCTGATCGACGGATCCAGAGAAGATCACCACCATCTTCCACGACACGCCACGTAGCGTGGCAAGCCTCGATGCGAGAATTTCCAGGAAGGGAGCGGCGCGGCTTGCATCCAGCCTCGCCTTCAGCAGGGCGAGCAGACGCTGCCGGTCCTCACGTCTGGCTTGCCGCCGGTGCTTCCCTTGAACAGCTCCAAGGTCTCCAAAACTGATTTCGGGTCATCCGGTATCAGCACCTTCCCGTGGCGCCTGAGGCCGAGCACGAAAGGCTTGAAAGCGTTGCCGACGTAGCCCGCGACCTTGCAGCAGAATCAGAATGAAACAGAGGACGCAAATTCTATCTAGCGATGCAAACGGTGACGAAATCGAACAAAACGGCTGCAATAAACGGAGAATAATTCAGTCGGCCTACGCCATCCACCGCGATGGGGCTCATGTTTCCCTCCGCGCTCTGCAGCCAAATCGAACCCAAAGCTCCGCGCGCGGCAACATGTCGCCGCCGCGCTGTGGCTTAGCTTCCCGCCTTGCATGTGCTACCGACGAGCAATCTCTCGCCAGCAAATGAGAATCTGCACGGCGACACCACATGATCGATCTCGACGCGAAACATAATTCCACAGGCCCCGGTTCCCCGATGAGCAATCGATCCCAGTCGCCGCGAAACAGAATTCAACCCACCGCTCTCGATGTAACATCCCGCAAATTTGCAGTCTGTTACTTGTATGAAAAATCAGGATTTCAAAAATTTTTGATTGAATTGTTGTGAGCCATGAAATAATTTACAACTTAAGTTAAATGCTCTCTCTAAATTCCTAGTAATTAATTTGTGCATAAAACATTTTTTCATGATCATGCAAGTGTGATTTGGATTTTATCCGGAATTGTTAAATTCCATTTGAATTTGTTTGAATTTGTTGAGTGTGGTTTATATTCCAATTCAAATATAAATCAAAAGCTAGTTATCTATGTACCCTATCTAACTTGGACCTTGACCCCGAGACCAACCTGTTAACTCGCTAACCCCGGCCTGCTAATATGCTAACCCCGTCGACCCAGCTAACTACCCTGACCTGTTTAATCCCAAACCCCTTTTGATAATCATTACATGGGTTATGACTTTATTTGTCGACTCTTTGAATTAATCCTTTGCCGATGGATTCAATCTCGACAATAGTCTAATTCATTTGTAATAGATTTTCACCGGCCTACTTTGATTTATGACGTCATTTTTCGGCATCTCGAATTAATTCTTTGCTAATTAATTCGTACTCGAAAAATCAGTCTAAATCATTTGTATCAAGTTTTGGCGAAATAAATTGCCACCAATTTATTTCGTGGCCTAATAATGTTTTCGCCCAAGCATCAACCTAACCAAAGCCCTAGGCCTAACCCTCTCTTTTCCTATCGCTAATCTTAATCAACTGGTCCTAATCCTCGATTAGCACCAGGCTAATACACGAGCAAACTCTCAGGCCACACACGTGAAGCCCAAGTGCCAACCCAGCCCAGCCAGCTGTCTGCTACCCTTTCTACCGTTTTATCCTTGGATCAGAAACCAACCAAACCCAACAGCCACAGCCCGGTCCAATCCTTTTTCCCGGGCCCAACCTGAAGCGTGAAGGCCCAGCTAGGCCTGCCCACCGCTGTTGCATGACGCTGTTCTTCTTCCCGTACGACCAGACGCAGCGACGCCGTCGCTTTTTCTCTCGACCGCGCCGCCTGCTCTCTCTCACTTCTCGCTCGCCCTCCTTTCCGTCAACCCAACGCCGTCGCTTTTCCCCTCGCGGCCGTGCCCACCTGCCTACCTTGCCCAGCCGCGTGACCCTCACGCCAACGCTGCCGCCCGCCTGATGCAGCCACGCGTCCAAAGCGCGGACCCCGAACATCACCGCCGCTCGTTCACCCTTGCAGCAGCGCGAACCCTAGCGCTCCGCTATAAAATCCCCAGCGCTGGTTCTCTCATCCCAAGCCGCCGCCGCCTCTCGTTCTTCCCTGCTCTTTATTCCACCCGAAGGAAGCTAGAGCCGCAGCCCTCTCGCTTGCCTTGTTCTTTCTTTCACCGAGCAACTAGAGCACAGGTGCTCATCAATCCCCCTCCCTCGCCACCATGAATCGGAGCTCCAGCTTCTCCGTTGCTTTTTCCATCCACCACAAGAACAAGCAGACCCCGAGCACGCCACCTTCCTTTGCCTGAACCAGACCGAGCCAAGGTCCCAGCTCCAAGCCGCTCACCTCAATCCACGTCCTCGCTGCCAAGTGCGAGGCCAGGAAGGAGGAGGACGACAAGCTGCAGCCACGCCACCTCGTCCCCGTCGCCGTCGTCCACGCGCAGCTGCCGGAGCCGCCGACGCCGTCCTCGCCGCGAACGCCACCACCACGACGCCGAGCTGAAGCACCAGGAGCAGGCGCCCGCGTCCGCAGCACCGCCGGCCGGGGAAGGCGCCGGCACGTCGCCGCGCCGACAAGCTGGAGGGGAGGAGCGCCGTGCCGCCGGGTACGACTACGTCGAGCACCGGGAAGAGGAGGAGCAGCAGCTGCACCGCCTCGACGACGACAACGCCGCCGGCCGCGAGCGCGTCAAGGAGCCGCCGTCGCCAAGCTGCTGGAACGCTGCCGTCGCCAAGCGAACCGCAAGCTCGTCGTCCGTTGCCGCACCGATGAACCTCTTCACCAAGCCGGCACCGCACCACCTTGCCACGGCCACGACGTCTCCCTGCATCACCTCACCGTCCTCGAGCCCGTAGGTGAGCACACCAGTCCAAGATGCCTCCTTGTCTCCCTGCTGTCCGGCGCCCTTGGCGCCGACGAGACCTCCGTAGATAGCCAAGCCATCCCAAGCCCAGCCTCTTTCTACTGCCTGTGGCTCGGCCTTCGCGTCAAGCATCTTGATGTGCAGGATCCCGTCGAGATCGAACCATGCCCGAACCTAAACCACCCCCCTACTCGCCGAACGTCCCTTTGGGGAAATCCGCCGAGCACTCTCCGGGCATGAACGCCCTCACCTTGATCTCGCCATAGCAAGACCTAGCGCCCAAGGCCTGAACTTTTTCTCCCTGGAACGCGTGTCCCGCGTCACATAGCGCCGATCCGTGGCCTTGCCGCCGGATTTGGCCAAGGTTGGAGCGCCGTCGGCGAGCCTCCGCCGCTGCGAGCGCGCGCTCCCCGCTCGTCGTTCCATCGAGCACCTCGTGCGCGCTATGCCCGCCGACGCCACGCGTCGCGCGCAGGAGCGACCACACCGCGGGCCACGCGAACCTCATCGCACCAGATCCCGTAGGCTCGGTCTACGGTGGACCGCAGGCATGGTTCATGGCGGACCGAGCTCACCAGCCCGGGAGCCCTTTTTCTTTGCCACGCGTCGGAGCCTGATGGAAGCCACACGGGCGGCCACGCGATGGTTAGCCACATCGGGATTATTTGTGGCATGTGACGTCACCAGTGACGTCATCGAGCTCGCCGGCCACTTTTCAAACAGCTCCTGCTCTTTTACAGAAAACCCCCTGGCTAGGTTTATTTTCAATTTAGCCCCTGTAATTTCATAGTTAGCCCCTGGGTTTTCCTTTATTTGCGGAAAGGCCCTTCGGCTGACACGCGGGACCCACCGAGGTTGACCGTTGACCTGGTCAGCGTTGACCGGTCAACGCTGACGTCATCCGGGCCCACGATGACGTCAGCAAGTCCCAGCCCACTGCATTTTTGCAGTTTTGCCCCTGAACTTTTCTAAAATCACATTTAGGTCCCTGTCCCTTTTCTTTTTCGTTTTCGGAATTATTTATAAAACCAAAAATTGATTTAAACTTCAGAAATTCATAATAAATCAACCGTAGCGCAGAAAAATATGAAACCAGTTTCAGTATTTTTCTAAAATCATGACGAACACGATAGAATAGTGTTTGCTGTTATTTGGTTCTCTATTGGTTCTTATTTGGAGTTCATTGCTAGTAGTTGTCGGTATTTATTTATATATATCCGTATATTAGGAACCCCGGAGGTCCCGGACTTCTTCGACGACGTCGACTACGCTGAAGATGAAGAGATAAAGGACCATGCTCCAGGTTCACGCCCATCCTGACTCTTTGACCTATTAGGCATTGCTGAGTAGAATGCTAGCGCTTTGCTTATATGATGATGATGAATGAGCCATGCATAGCCTATTTATATATCCCGATTCCTTGTATACCTACTACTATATATATGATCGCTATGCTGCTGCTTGCATGTGTATGGGATATTGTGGAATAGGATTCTTGGCGTGTGTGGGGATAAAATTGGCAGGAGAAGGTGTTTTTGGGAAACTTGGCGGGGGCGAGCATTTTATAACAACTCGATCTTTGATCGAGGTGCCGGGAGACCCCTGCTCTCGAGGGGGTCCCACACTGTGCTTATGGCGGGCACATGGATGGATAGGAGCATAGGAGTTGGCGGTGGTACCTATAGTGGGTACTGCGATCTGCGTTCCTCTGTGGGGGATACGCCTTTTGGACGATGACGCTCGCCCCCGCCTGAAACCGAGTGGGGTAACCACTCTTTGGGCCCCACGTACTTACCGCTTACCCATATGAACGGGTTCCAGCCTTCCTATCTAGCGCGATGCCTGCACTGCGAGAAGATCAGGTGGATGGTGTACGGGAACGGGAGAGACCGTTTCCCCGAAGGACTATAGCCCCGACTGGCCCCCGAGGGAGAGTTCAACACAGCTTCCGAAGCATTGGATTGCGAGCCGATGGACCGAGACAGGAAGGGCAGGCAGGCGTCGTTGCGGTTAGGGTCTGTGCCGTGGGTTGCGTCTCGAGTTGGCGACGGCCATCTCGCAGCCCGAGTGGGTCCAGTTGTACAAGCTCTGCAGAGTCTAGAATCTATACGTATAGCCGCGTCCTTGGTATGGACATTGCCCATTGCACTGTTACCTCTCATATTTGGGATCTTCTACCTCCCCCTTTATTAGCCAGATTTGAGAGTGATTAAGGTCCGCAGCTACGGACGGGGAGAAGGAAAGCATGCTCCCTTTCCTTTCAGGATCCGGTCGTAGTTGGTGAGGTGCGAGGGGAGGGAGCTCTCGCATCGACTTAGACGAGTGTGGAGAAGGAGACGGGAGTCCGGTGTGCCGGAATAGCCCGATGTGATGTGAGGTGGGATTGGATGGATATATTGGAGATTTATATTTATACTTTTGCTGCTATTGCATAGGAGACCCCAGCCTTTCCTTGAATTACTTTTATACCTTTAGATGTTAGACCACTTAAAGCTTGCATATAGATGGTGACGTGAACCTATCCCATTCCTTGGGGATAGTTTGTGAGCATGCAGGTTTGGACGCGTGGAAACAGGGTTGTGTGCTTCGCTCGAGTTGCCTGTGGTGTTGATCGAAGATGAAGACTTGAAGCCTAGCTACCGCTACGCAGGATTTCCGCTTGTCGCTTAGCCCGACGGGCTTGTACTTTACTCGTATTTCCATGATGGTATGGATGTAAATCTCTTCTATGTAATCTAATTCGTTGTATGGATATGATATTATGCTGAGATGAGTTCTGTACGTGATAGCTACTGATCCAGGGACTATCACAATGGTACAGGGAGTCGGATTTTCGATTACGAAAATCCGGGTCGTCACATGTGGGGGATATAGTACCCGGGTGCATCACGAGCTAGCTTAGCAGCCCACCAAAAGGGGGCGGCCCACCTCATCGTTCTGGACCTGAAGACGTGCGGGTCAAGTCGGCGCACAGAGGAAGGATCTGGAAGGAGAAGTCCTAGTTGGAATAGGAATTATTGTAAAGAAGGAAAGGATTCTTAGAGATAGGATCGGATACAAACCGGCTTGTAACCCTGCCCCCCGATATATAAGGCGGGCAGGGACCCCCTCCAAAACAACTCGACACATCTGAACCACGACTCGAGCCAACTCGAATCACCAAAACACGCAATACAACACCCCAAAACAGGACGTAGGGTATTACGTCGAGTCGACGGCCCGAACCTGTATAAACCCTTGTGTCTGTCCATCCTAACCATCCTGCTTCCGATCTTTGCGATCTTCCCTGCATTACAAATCACTTCCGTGGGCTACCCCGTGGAAGACTGCCAGAGATAATATCACCGACAGTGGCGCGCCAGGTAGGGGATATCGCCGAGATCAATCTGGTAAGCTCGATGGATCGCGTCAAGATCTTGGACAGCTGCAACCTCCCGGACGTCGACGAAGTCGAGATCCAGTTCGGGGACGTCATCACCGCCGCTTTGGATACCCAAAGGGCAGGAGCTACGCTCGCCACGGAGGTCTCCTCTCTGGCGCCGACTTCGGCCATCACGGCCCAATCTGGTCCGATCGCATCTGATCGTGCCGGATCTACCCCGCTGAGTCCATCGCAGAACGCGAGGCCAGACCAGTCGGGAACAGATCTACAATCACTCGGTTCCGATCCGACTCCTGAGAGTCGCGTCGCCGAATCATCGCAGAGCGTAAACGCTCAACCAACACGCGTCCAGAGCCCTGAGGTCATTACTGTTCAGACCCCTGGCTTTTGCGCGCTTGCTCGGAAGCAGAAGAAGAAGGACATCGTCCAGTCGGATGATTACTTCTCTGGGAGCGACTCCTACGGGTTAGACCTACTGGGACCCTCAATCCTGGACGATCTGCCGGAAGGATACACAGTGTCCGATGCCTCTACAGAGCCGGAACTACTAGGATCACTCGGAGAATTGACTCCGAGTAGTTTGGAGCGTTATACGCCCACATCCGACTTCTCCGAATCCGAGGAAGACTACCTCGCGCAAGAGGGAGTCGGATCATATTGCTACATGGTGGCGCCAGCAACGCCAACCAATCCTGTCTCAGAAGATGAGGTCACTCCTGCTGAGGAGACGACTGAAGCCAGGAACCAGCGTCGAGGACGCAATGCCAGTCGGGCGACTCGCAGAGCCGCACGACCGCACGGAGCCACCGCGTCAGGATCTGGCACTGCTCGACTCCAAGAGCCTCACTCTGAAGATCATCGTCGCCAACGGGATCAACACGAACGGAGGAGCACCCGGAACTTGATGCGCGACGGCATGTTTGAGTTCAACGGATACGACGTCTACGAGACACCGGTCCAGAACCTCGTTACTATCAACGAGGAAATCAATTGGCTGTCACCTAACACTCCGGGCCTGGAAAAGGTAAGGGCTCTCGTGCAGGCCGCCTCCGTCCAGGTTCACCAGATGCAAGGCAGAACGACCACGGACGCTCCTGAGCCCGGTCCATCTCGACACCGGGCCGGCGGCGGATCGGGTCGTGATGAAGACCTCCGCACCACGATCAACAGAGATCGAGATGCGAGGGACATCATCACCAACAGCACCGAAGAGCGCCACCGTGAGGAAATCCGACGGCGCGAAGAGTACGATCGGGATCATGGAAATCCCCGTCGTAACCCCAACAGGAGCGGCTACTCGACGGAGTCAGACTACTCTGACCTCTCTGGTAGCCCAAGGCGCGGCAACAATGGCGGTCGCACTCCGCCACGACAACGAGTGCTTCCACCCAGGCGACCGACTCCGCCAAGAGATCGAACTCCACCACGCAGCAGAACCTACCGACAGGACCGAACTCCACCCAGGACTCGGAACTATCGGAGGACCCGTTCCCCGCCCAGGGACCGGGATCGCAGGAGGGACAGCACACCCCCAAGAGCAGCTGACGGATCGGGTCCGAGCGATTCCCTCCCTAGAGGTCGGATCGGCGGATTCCAGTCGTTCACCGAGCGCTTGAGAAGCGTGACGTGGCCCAGAGGCTTCAAGCTGTCGGATATCGACAAGTACGACGGGAAATCTGACCCATCTCAATGGCTTCAGATCTACTACACCGCCGTACAAGCGGCCGGCGGCGACGAGGACGTGATGGCAAACTATCTTCCCATCATGCTCACCAAGGACTGCCGCAACTGGCTGGCAGGACTCCCGCAGGACGCCATCGACAACTGGGAGCAGCTTACCGAACTCTTCATCGGTAACTATCTCGGTACCTGGGAGAGGCCCGGGAGCAAGCGACTCCTCGGTCAGATCAGGCAGCGCAAGAACGAGACCCTGCACGACTTCGTGCGCAGGTTCTCAGAAAAGCGCAACTCCATCACGGACGTCACGGATCAGGAGGTGATGTCAGCTTTCCAGCGCGGCATCTCCGACGGGAGACTGATTCACAAATGGACTCGGAAGCCACCCGCGACTGTCAATGACATGTTCCGGGTTGCTAGCACGTGGGCGGATGCAGAGATCGCAGAAAAAGAACAACTCAGCGAAATCAGAAGTCGTTGGGAAGAAGAGAACAAGACGACTCGCAAACGCGACCGCCGCGAGGACGAAGATCGACACGACGACCATCGACGCAATGACAGCCAACCTCGCAAGAAGAAGAGCGAGGGAGACATGGTCGCCGCCCTGGACCGGTCCAGAGGCCGGGTAACTCCAGAGGACGTCCAGCGCATGCTCGATGAGCAATGCCCTTACCACAAACACAAGCACTCGACGCGAGAGTGCTACGGGCTCAAGCGAGCCTTCACCGGGGGCAACAGAGGCCCTCCATACAGAAAGAGGAACGATGGTTCCCCGCGAGACGACAGGCGAAACGACGAGCCCGGCGATGACTTTCAGGAAGCCGACCGAGTGGTCCGTATGATCTATGGCGGACCAGAGTTCGAGTCGAAGCGCCAGCAGAAGCTCACCCATCGCCAGGTCATGCACGCGAGGGAGCCACCGGTACCTGAGTACCTCAAGTGGTCGGAAGTTCCGATCACATTCACCCGGGAGGATCATCCAAACTTCATACCGAAGCCCGGGTCCCATGCCTTGGTGGTAGCCCCGACGATTCGCAACGTTCGGCTCACCAAGGTACTAGTCGACGGTGGCAGTGGCCTGAACATCCTCTTTGCTAACACATTGAAGGAGCTCGGCCTGACTACTCTCGACCTGAGTCCCCCCCAATCCGCGTTCTACGGTTTGATACCGGGAGAGGGAGCAGAACCACTCGGGCACACCACACTGCCCGTTACCTTTGGAGACCGGAACAATTACCGGACCGAGCACATGCAGTTCACGGTGGCAAACTTTGAAACTGCATACCACGCCATCCTCGGGAGGCCGGCGCTCGCCAAGTTCATGGCGATTCCTCACTACATCTACTTGCAGGTTAAGATGCCAGGACCTAAAGGCGTAATCACCGTCTTGGGAGACGTCCGAGTCGCATACACATGCGAGCAGGAAACTCTTAACGCGGCAGCCGCCCTGGACATGTCCAAGCGCATGGAACAAGTACTGGCTGCATCACAGGAGGTGGACAAGGACGCTCTAGAGATCCCCACCAAGAAGCCAGCAAGAGAAGCCATTGCGCCAATCAAGGAGACGGAGCTGAAGAGGATCTCTCTGGACTTGGACGACCCAAAGAAGACGGCCATCATCGGGGCAGAGTTGGACCCCAAATAGGAAGAAGTGCTCGTCAAATTCCTAAGGGAAAACGCCGACATATTCGCGTGGAAACCATCCGATATGCCAGGTGTCCCAAGAGAACTTGCCGAGCACTCCTTGAAGGTCAATCCGACTGCCAAACCGATCAAGCAAAGGCTTCGTCGATTCGCGCAGGACCGCAAGGAGGCAATTAGGGCAGAGATTACAAAGCTGTTAGCAGCCGGGTTTATTCAGGAGGTGTTCCACCCCGACTGGTTAGCTAATCCAGTTCTTGTAAGAAAAAAGAATAATAATGATTGGAGAATGTGCGTCGATTATACAGATCTCAACAAAGCTTGCCCTAAAGACCCCTTCGTTCCCCCCCGCATCGATCAAGTCGTTGACTCCACGGCAGGCTCCGCCCTGCTCTGCTTTCTCGATTGCTATTCAGGTTATCACCAGATAGGCCTGAAGCTAGAAGACCAAATAAAGACCGCGTTCATCACGCCGTTTGGTGCCTTTTGTTATAACACAATGGCCTTCGGTCTGAAGAACGCAGGTGCAACCTATCAGAGGACGATCCAAGCATGTCTGGACCAATTGATTCCAGACATAGTAGAAGCCTACATCGACGATATCGTGGTCAAGATCATGAACCCCGAGGACATGATAGGGAACCTGACAAAGGTCTTCGAACGCTTGCGCAAATTTCGGTGGAAGCTCAACCCGGAAAAGTGTGTCTTCGGAGTACCCTCTGGTAAACTACTCGGCTTCATGGTCAGCAACCGCGGGATCGAGGCAAATCGCGAGAAGATCACTGCCATCACCAAGATGCTACCACCAACCTGTCAAAAGGATGTGCAAAAGCTTACTGGATGCATGGCAGCGCTCGGTCGTTTCATATCACGACTCGGCGTTCGCGGATTGCCGTTTTTCAAACTGCTCAAGAAGCAGGACAAGTTCATATGGGACGACGAGGCGAAGCGATCTTTCCAGGAACTCAAAGACTACCTGCAGAGCCCTCCCATCCTCGTCCCACCTCAACCAAGAGAACAGCTCTACCTCTACATCTCTGCTACTCCCCGAGTGGTTAGCACGGTACTAGTGGTCGAACGTCCTGAGGAAGGACACGCATATGGAGTTCAGCGACCAGTCTACTTCGTTAGCGAGGTTCTGACCGTATCCAAGGTACGCTACCCCCATGTGCAGAAATTATTATACGGAGTTCTTATCTCAGCAAGAAAGCTGAAACACTACTTTGAGGCCCATCCAATCTCGGTTGTGAGCGAAAATCCTTTAGGGAAATTCTCCATAACCGAGATGCCAGCGGTCGAATCGTCAAGTGGTCAATAGAATTGGCCGCCCATCACATAAACTTCGTTCCACGTACTGCTATCAAGTCTCAGGTCTTGGCCGACTTCGTAGCAGACTGGACAGAAAACCAAGCTCCGGCTGACGACGAGGTAGTTGAATACTGGGAGATGTACTTTGATGGTTCCCTCCAGATAAAAGGAGGCGGCGCAGGCGTACTCCTGATCTCTCCAAGTGGACAGGAATTAAAATACGTCCTTCAAATCATGTTCCCAGTGTCCAACAACGCAGCCGAGTACGAAGCAGCCTTGCACGGTCTCCGCATTGCAGTATCTTTGGGTATCAAACGCCTGATGGTACGCGGGGACTCTGCCCTGGTCATAAACCAGGTAAACAAGGACTGGTCCAGGACCAACGAAAAGATGGACGCATACTGCGAGGAAATTAGGAAGCTGGAAGGGAAATTCTATGGCTTAGAGTTCCATCACGTGGTGCGCGACCATAACAAGGCAGCAGATGAGCTCGCTAAGATGGGGTCCACCCGTGAAGGCGTCCCACCCGGAGTTTTCATACAAGATCTTATCAAACCTTCTATCAAGATAAACCCGGATGGCACTGTCGCGGAGCAACAAGTCGGAGAATCCCCAGAGTCAGCCACATTAGTGGTAGATGAAGCGTTGGACTGGAGGACACAGATCATCGATTATCTGGACAGCGGCATATTACCCGCAGAGGTCGCGGAAGACAAAGATCTAAACTCGCTCCACGAACAAATCGTGCGGCGCAGCAAAAACTACGTCATCATCGGAGACAAGCTGTATCGTCGATCTGGAGCTTCCCAAATCCTACAAAAGTGCGTGAGTCGTGCTGAGGGTATAGAGCTCTTGACAGACATACATAAAGGAATTTGTGGCAATCACGCCGGGGCTAGAACCATTGTTGGTAAAGCTTTTCGGTCTGGTTTCTACTGGCCGACTGCTGTAGCAGACTCAGAGAACATCGTGCGGCACTGCAAAGGGTGTCAGTATTTTGCAAGGCAAATACATGCACCTGCACAACAGCTGCAAACCATACCAGCGTCCTGGCCCTTCGCTTGTTGGTGCTTGGATATGATTGGTCCATTCAAGAAGGCTCCTGGTGGTTTTGACCATGTCCTTGTAGCTATTGACAAGTTTACCAAGTGGATTGAGGTGAAACCAGTCAGAAAGCACACGGCAGCCAAGACCATCGAGTTCTTCACCGACATCACCCACCGCTTCGGAGTCCCAAATCGTATCATCACAGATAATGGTACGAACTTCGTGGCGTAGGAGTTTAAAGACTGGTGCAGCGAGAGGAGCATCAAGCTATGCCCTGCATCCGTGGCACACCCAAGGGCCAATGGCCAAGTCGAAAGAGCCAATGGCGAAATAATCAAGGCGCTCAGGGCCCGCATATTCAAGCAGCTGAAGCAACATGACGGACGATGGATCAAGGAGTTGCCAGCTGTAGTCTGGGGGCTGCGCACACAGCCGAGTCGTGCCACGAAGCAAACTCCGTTCTTTCTGGTTTACGGCTCGGAAGCTATCCTACCAACGGACCTCACATACGGCTCCCCCCGAGTGGAGTTCTATGATGAATACGACGCGCAAGTGGCGCGCATTGAAGACCTCGACAGCATCGAGGAAAAGAGATTGGCTGCCCAGATCCAAGCCACACGTTACGCTCAGGTCCTGCGACGCTATCACGATCGATCAGTTAAGCAGAGGTCCTTTGAAGCAGGCGATTTGGTTCTGAGGAGGAAGCAAGACACCAAGGGCGCGCACAAGCTTGCGTCCCCTTGGGAAGGGCCATATATCATCAAGTCAGTAAGTCGCCCAGGCTCATATCGCCTCATGACGGAAGACGGCGTAGACATCCCAAATCCATGGAACATCGAGCACTTACAGCGTTTCTACGCCTGAATCAGTTATGTATTTATCTTTTCTATTTTAGATTTATTTTTTTCCGAGTGATTTTGGAGGGTAGTCACCCCCAGTTACGACTCGGCATGTTCACAATGAGTTATCAATAAAGTTGATTTCATCTTTCATCTATTTCTACTACTCGCATTTCCTCTTTCGCGTCACGCACATAAAGTATGAGTGGAATAAACCTTAAATCGAGAGGGAAAGTACTCGCCAAGTCAAAGCTCTAAACGTACGACAAAGACTCTGCGGCATGAGACTGAGACCAACGAGGCTAATCTACTCCGTAACAGGTCAACCACTCAGAAATTAAGGCTAACGCATGAAGGACCGAACCGGCGACCAGAGAGGGGGGAGTGAATGGGAGCCGATAAAATTTTCTTCTCCAAATCAATTCGGCTTTCACCCCAAAATCACTTCCGGACTTCGTATTACAATCTTGCCAAGATCACGCAGCAACTGAGATGCTACTGACCCTAGGAACAAGAAGCATGCAGCGGAAACACAGAAAGAATCCTCGATCCAAAAACTTCACCGAAACAGCCACTGGGTGTGTGTACTCGGCACTGCCGGTTTTCAGAACTCGGCACTGCCGAATACACACAGCACAAAAGCACCCCTCGAGTCTATGTACTCGGCAGTGCCGGTTTTCACAACTCGGCAGTGCCGAGTATACGCAAACAGCACAGCCCCAAAGTCAACTCGAGGATGGATCTCTCAAACGGCTTGAGCTCTTGAGGCGAGATTTTGGTCAGATGATATAGACCTCCAGTGGAGTGTTTTCCCAAAAGATCTCGGCCTCTAACTCAGTACAACTCCCGGAAACTCAGATCTCGTGATGAACACCATGACATCAAGTTCATCCCGAAAATCTCAAATCTGAAGCGATTCTCGGCGCTTGGGGGCAAAGGATCACCAGCAAAAGAGGCACAAGGCACTCATACGTGAATCCCCCAAAGAAATCTGAGAGAAAACGCCCTAGATAGAGAAGAACGAAAATCCCCCAAAAATAGCTCCAAAAATACCCACGAAAATAGAAAAGGAAGAAGGAGCTCGGGAAATCAAATCATGGCACAAATATGAACAGCACAATCTCAATCACATAACCATGAATTCACCTATACAAACTAGGAATGATTCGAAGTGGTTCTAGGTGGAGGGGATGAAGGGAAGAGAAAAACTAAACAAGCCAAATAAAAGATAACCAAAGAGATGACCGCCACCAGCCCTGAAGGGGCCTATTAGTAGTCCAAGTGGTGGTGTCCTAAAGACTAAACTACCCCTAAGTGATACATACCCCTCAGGGGCAAATTTGACATTTGGTCTTCAGATATTTTCCGGCTCGGGCACCTTCCACTGCAAGCTAGCTTCCCTCCGACGCAAGCCTTGCAGTCACGCCGCGTGTCCTCCGGATCGAAGCTCCTCGACGCCGTTCTTGGGCCAGCCCAGTCGGGTGCATGTACTCGGCACTGCCGAGTTGTCCAACTCGGCACTGCCGGGTACATACAGCCCAGCAGCCCAACGGCCCATCTTCGCCACGTCGAGTCCTCGGTCCTTGGTTTTGAGGCCCAAACCAAGGGAAACCGTCCACCGATGATTTTGTGGCCAAATCACCAAACCCCGCGCGCAAACTTCGGTTGTTAGCCGCCACCTTGCGCCGGCTTCACGTCCGCGTACGAGCTTCGGTTGTGAGCCGCTACCTCGCACCGGAACCACGTCCCCTTGCTCGTTCTTGCCAGCATGTGAACCGCACTTGATCCACCGGCCACCGGGTCCCTCGAACCAAGCCTACTTGTCTCTCCGCTCCTCGGAGGCCGCCATGGCTAAGACCTTTCGCGCCTGTTCTTCACCTGCACCAATGCAACCAAGCCGCATTCTACACCTGCAATACTTGAGCCAAGGGAAACGTCAATCCACACCACGTTGTCAATCACTCATCACACCAGGAAGCGACCATCCACCGGTCCTCGGACACACCGGGTCCTCAATCTCCCCCTTGATGAGTGCATTGACAACACACACATAGTAACCAATGATATAAAGAAAATGTAAAAGAAATCGAAAACAAGACTCAAGCAAGTGACTAAAAGCAGGAACAAGCCAAATCAAAAGTCACTTAGCAAGAGAAAGCTCCAGAAACGCCGACCCTTCAAGAAGAAGCGAAAGGGCTCAACACCATCGGCAAAAGAGCAAAAGCACAAAACAAGTCACGAATCTCCAAATCATTTCTCAGAACTCCCCCTGCATTGATGCAACTCCCCCTGAACAAGTGAACTTGTGCATGCTAAAAACACTCAAAAATGACTCACATGTGCTTCTCTTTTAGAAAATACAATCTTGCACAAACTTTCAAAATCTTTCCAGAAAATTGTCCCTCTTCTTTAGAAATGCTCAAAATATTCTCCCCCTTGTTGACAATGCATGAATCAAGGTCAGAAAAAAGCCAAAGTGCACAAAACCGACGCTGAGTTGTGTGTACTCGGCACTGCCGAGTTGTCAAAACCGGCACTGCCGAGTATACACAGCCAGCACAACGAAAATGCAAAAATGGAACTAAAAGCACAAGAATCAGCACTGCCGAGTTGCTTCTGTCGGCATTGCCGAGTATGTACAGGCAGCACAGCAAAAAATGCAAAAATGCAACTACAAGCTTCTCAAATATACAATGAGCAATACAAAGTGCTACAAGTTAGAGAAGAGGCATATGAGCTAGTTCATCATGTCATACGGGCATTGCCATCAAGAAGGTGAAGACATACATCCAATTGACAAAGCCATGAGCAAATTGTGGATTTTTATCAAAAAGTTCACCGCATGAGCAAAGTCCTAACCATGGATTGTTTAAGCAAAAATAAACTTCATCTCACCAAAATCATGAAAGGACAAGCATTCTTGACAAAAGATCATCATAAACGCCCAAGTTCTACCTCATGTCATGTCAAAGCACGGAGCCATGTGTTCACTTCTCATGGGAGACTTCTCCGGCAAACAACATGCATCCGCTTAGCCCCCATGTGTGTAAGTGTGTGCAATGGTGAAAGCATAGAGACATGAGCATAATTTTCAGCAAATATTTCTCTTTCTCATCTTTCTTCTTTCATGCATAGGCATCTCATTTTTCAAGTTTTTCAAATTAAGCATGGTACATGACAGATCTCGCGAAGAACACCATGACCTCGAGTTCATCCCGAAAATCTCAAATCCAGAGCGATTCTCGGCGTTTGGGGGCAAAGGATCACCAGCAAAAGAGGCACAAGGCACTCATACGTGAATCCCCCAAAGAAATCCGAGAGAAAACGCTCGGGAACAAGAAGAACGAAAATCCCCCAAAAATAGCTCCGAAAATACCCACGAAAATAGAAAAAGAAAAGGGAGCTCGGGAAATCAAATCATGGCACAAAGATGAGCAGCACAAACTCAATCACATAACCATGAATTCACCTATACAAACTAGGAATGATTCGAAGTAGTTCTAGGTGGAGGGGATGAAGGGGAAAACAAGTTCAAAGTAAAACCTAAAGAGATAACTAGAGAGATGACCGCCACCAGCCCTGAAGGGGCCTATTAGTAGTCCAAGTGGTGGTGTCCTAAAGACTAAACTACCCCTAAGTGATACATACCCCTCAGGGGCAAATTTGACATTTGGTCTTCAGATATTTTCCGGCTCGGGCACCTTCCACTGCAAGCTAGCTTCCCTCCGACGCAAGCCTTGCAGTCACGCCGCGTGTCCTCCGGATCGAAGCTCCTCGACGCCGGTTTTGGGCCAGCCCAGGGGGGGGGCGGTTAAACCGGCCCTGGGGGGCGGTTAAACCGCCCCTGACAGCCCAGCCAGGCCCAGCTGCCCAAGTCCGCCTCGTCGAGTCCTCGGTCCTTGGTTTTGAGGCCCAAACCAAGGGAAACCGTCCACCGATGATTTTGTGGCCAAATCACCAAACCCCGCGCGCAAACTTCGGTTGTTAGCCGCCACCTTGCGCCGGCTTCTCGTCCGCGTACGAGCTTCGGTTATGAGCCGCTACCTCGCACCGGAACCACGTCCCCTTGCTCGTTCTTGCCAGCATGTGAACCGCACTTGATCCACCGGCCATCGGGTCCCTCGAACCAAGCCTACTTGTCTCTCCGCTCCTCGGAGGCCGCCATGGCTAAGACCTTTCGCGCCTGTTCTTCACCTGCACCAATGCAACCAAGCCGCATTCTACACCTGCAATACTTGAGCCAAGGGAAACGTCAATCCACACCACGTTGTCAATCACTCATCACACCAGGAAGCGACCATCCACCGGTCCTCGGACACACTGGGTCCTCAGAGGAAGGTGAGAGTTGCCGTTCCACAAGGGGTGCATGTGCCAATGTGCTTCTGTGGTGACCTATGCAAGCTTGTGCAGTCAAAAATCTTGGGTGACTGCTACGGCATGAGATTTTTCATGTGTGACAACTTCGAGTATGATCCACCCAAGGTGTCTGCAAGCATGAGAGCCAAGGTATTCACTAACCCTACCATGTTTTTCTAACCATTTCATGTTTCGTATTCTTACTTTGGGGAGTTAAAGACTCCCCCACCTCTCTGTGATTTCTTGCAGTGGCTAGATACAGAGCAGTCCGATGAGGACAAGGCTCATGTTGAGCATGAAGCAGCCTCGGCAAGAGCAAGGTGGCAACGAATGATGCACGAGGAGGAGCAGGAAAAGAAGCGCAAGAAGGACCAAGAGGAGATCCGCAAGAGGTTCGAGGAGGTCGAGCGTCAAGAGGCACAGGAACGTGAAGTTGAAAGGGAGAGAAAGAGAGAGAGGGCACGTCGTGCAAAAGCAGCTGGCCCTGAAGCCATTAGGAAGGGAAAATATCCCCGTTGTACCCAGTGAAGCATAGGCTTCACACCCGGCGATTTAAATTACCCAAAGGCATGTTAGGACTAGCAGTAGCACATGATACCGTTATCAATGTGGTACACATGCCATTGCACCTAGTAGTAGATGTTTAGATCAGAGGAGGTGCTCGACACCTTTACCTCCTGATCATTTCTTTTCGCTAAAATGCATCTATGCATTCAAGCCGGGTTATGCAATTCTAATGTTTCAAAAAATATTATTTGTTCTACTAGTTAAGTCGTTCTCTTTACATATAAAAAAATCCTATACATAAAACTCAATATTTAACTATTGCGTTACGGTAGAAAATTTAAACGGTAGCAAATATAACCGAAAAATATTTATGCGTCAAAAACTACGTCAATTCATATTATGGAACCAAATCGAGCGGAAAAAATATATCAACTATTAATCAACATAAATTAAATTATTCACCTATTTCATAAAAAAACTTTTAAACAAATATAGCCAGTTCACGGTAAAAATGGTTAACCGGAAACGTACAAAGTATCATAAACAAATCTACGACATTAAACGGTAGAAAATTTAAACGGTAGCAAATATAACCGAAAAATATTTATGCGTCAAAAACTACGTCAATTCATATTATGGAACCAAATCGAGCGGAAAAAATATATCAACTATTAATCAACATAAATTAAATTATTCACCTATTTATAAAAAAACTTTTAAACAAATATAGCCAGTTCACGGTAAAAATGGTTAACCGGAAACGTACAAAGTATCATAAACAAATATACGACATTAAACGGTAGAAAATTTAAACGCTAGCAAATATAACCGAAAAATATTTATGCGTCAAAAACTACGTCAATTCATATTATGGAACCAAATCGAGCGGAAAAAATATATCAACTATTAATCAACATAAATTAAATTATTCACCTATTTCATAAAAAAAACTTTTAAACAAATATAGCCAGTTCACGGTAAAAATGGTTAACCGGAAACGTACAAAGTATCATAAACAAATATACGACATTAAACGGTAGAAAATTTAAACGCTAGCAAATATAACCGAAAAATATTTATGCGTCAAAAACTACGTCAATTCATATTATGGAACCAAATCGAGCGGAAAAAATATATCAACTATTAATCAACATAAATTAAATTATTCACCTTTTTCATGAAAAAACTTTTAAACAAATATAAAAAAACTTTTAAACAAATATAAAAAAACTTTTAAACAAATATAGCCAGTTCAAACGGCTATAGCCGTTTGAACTGGCTATAGCCCCATCCCCCCCGGCGAAAGCGGTTTCCACGGCGGGGGGCACCTTTCGCCGTTCCAAACGGCGATAGCCAGTTCAAAGGGCTATAGCCGTTTCAAACGGCGAAAGGGCCCACCATCGCCAGGGGAGGCCCTTTTCGCCGGATCAAACGGCGATAGCCGTTTCAACCGGCGATATAAGTCCAGATCTGATAAATTTTGAGCCAGCATTTTATTTTTGAAAAATCGTAAAAAAAAAAATATAAAAATAAAAAAAATTCCGTCGAGACCGACCCCCGCGATGGAAGCAAAAAGAGCGCAATAACCCCGTGCGCCGCTGCGCATTCAGCCCACAGGCCTCAGAGCGAGCGTTGGCCGGCCTAGAAAATCCAGCATTCCAGAAGCACACGTTGTGCTCCGAACTCCGGCCCAAAACGTGATGTTGTCATGCATGAACTCCGGCCCAAAATGTTCCTAAAAAAATGAACTCCGGCCCAAAATGTGCACTTTGTTTCGTGCTCTCTCTTGCCAGCTCTTTGAATCTGCAACAGGTTTTGCTGTAATCGTAGTATTTTGCAGTAACGGTATACTAGTATATTTTTACAGTAATATGAAACGGTATTTCGGTTGACTAATCGAATGTGAATGAGGTGGGCTTTGCAAGGTTTGCGTCGTTCTTTTACCCAAAATTCATCCAAATGCGTTTCAACAGGGAAAAAAAAAACATCCAGATGAACTATTCTGAGCACCAAACCAGGGAAAAGTCAAACGAAAATGGAATCAAAACTAGTGACCTAAAACTAGCCCGTTATCATGCTATAATCCTTTCCTTTCATTGGGACATGGAAGCGACGCTTTGGTAGTTTGGTTTGCCTGCTCGGTTGTTGGGAAACAGTCATCTGAGATGGCTTGTGCACGGACACGAGTTGTTACGGCACACAAAGCTCTGGCGCGTACACATGTACGTATTCCAACCATCATGCTATGCTAGGATTAAAAAACAAGCAGGCAATGTGGCGCTCCCTTGAGACCAAACAATGTTTTGGAAAGCAGATTAGATTTTGATATAGGTCTAGGCACCTTCTGAGCAGCTCGAGAACACGTGGACACGCAGGGACAGGGGAACAGTAGCAAATGTGCACTGACAGGGGTCCCCTCCCTCCGAAGCTGATTCCTTCGAAGCACAGTAAGCATGTTCCATTTCCACTTTTCCAGCACATGAATTTGTTCAATGCACGAAGACGCAGACAAGAACACACTCGCGGCCGCAGTACAATACAACCCACCAAAAAGAGAAGGGGCCGGCAGCAGCCAGCAGAGCAGGTAACCCCGGCATCCCCCCTAGCAATGGTCTCCTCTAACCATCCCATCCAGTCTGCAGGTGCAGAAAAGGGTCGTCTCCAAAGTGGCAGCTTTTGCTAAAAAGAACTCCAAGTAAACTAATCTGCATTTGTTAATCATATCAGGTAAGCTAATTGGCCGGTCCGAGATCCTTGCTTGCCGGCGACACTTTGAGCTCATGCTCGTCCCTTCGTTCCCAACCCATTGTCATGCCTTCCTGTCCCTGCCCTGCCCCCCGCCGTGTCCCTCTCGCCGGGGCACGCCACGAGGCCGCGAGCGCCACGGCGGGATCCGTGTCCTCGCGTGGGACAACACGGAGGCCGACCAAACACAAGGAACTCAACTGAAGATTCTTCCGGCCATGTATGCAGGCTTCAGTGTTTCAGAGCACTTTTTAATCGGCAGATGGGATCATTCCGTGCAAGGCGGCCGGTCAGCATGTCAGTGTGAAACTGAAACAAGTTTGGACTGATTTTCGTTGTTTCAGAAGAAAAGTAAGGATGTGCTCAATGATTTTAGCATGGCTATCCCATATGATCGGCTGGAGGCCTGCCACTGTCATTGCAATTGTGATAAGCTTCAGTATGTGCATGTTTTCAGTAAAGGAGGCTGGTCAACTAATTGGGATAAGCTTCAATCATTCTCGCCTTCTCCTCTTTTAAGAAGCAGAATTTGTCTCCTATCGTGTTAAGGTCCGATTGTTCTTAGCTCCGTGATCAATCGACGTCGCTTTAGGACTCGTTAGCGACTGGAACCGACGCTTGGCTCCCCGTTAATGCGTTAATCCCTCTTGATGTCTGTTCTTGCCCAATAATGAGCGAGAGAGAATCTTGCAACTGGATTACTGGAACCCTGCCGTCAACTGCAAATATTCCTGAGATTTGCGTCAAGTACATTGTCACGAGGAGCAGACAGTGATAGGCCCAACGGATTTATGGCTAAGAAGCAAAATTCTCCCTCCAGCCCATTCCATCTAGCTTGCATCCCTTTCAAGTGTGTGTAAGTAGATATGCCCAAGCAATTGAGTGAGATCGAAAGGAAAGAAGTGGAAAAGGATGTGTGGTAGCGGCAATGGCAAACCGAACTGTGTGTCGTTGGGCGCTAATTGTTAAGGAGGATGGCATCGCACTAGCTACTAACCACAGGGCAACTCCTAATTTGATATATGATTGCTAATATAGTAGTTATTCAGCTTTCTTTTTCCATGCCACGTGTGATGAGACAATTGCTAGTGTGTAGTCAATTTGAGACTCAGAGCACATATGCAGGCTATGGGTTCAAATCTTTTGAAAAGAAGCCTTTATTAGCACAAAATCGACGAAGGTGACCCACGCGCAACCCTTTGTTGGCCACAATTAAGGAACGAACTATGCTCTTTGTCAAGAACTAGACAAGCCATTTTGTTTGGTTGGCTATGCAGTATGGGTGAATGGCAAGCTAGCTAGCTTGGCTCGGCTCACTCTAGGTCGTTTAAATACTAGTCCGGCTGGGTCGGCTTGAAGCAGAAAATGTGGCTCGGCTTAGTTTGTTAGTGGCTTGAGATAGCTCTCGTTCTGACTTGGGAGCTAGAGTAAGCCCGTGTTTAGTTTCCACCTAAAATTTTTTTACCCGTCACATCAAAGGAGCATCTTAGACGCATGAAGTATTAAATGTAGACGAAAAAAGTGAAAAGTTATATGGATAGGCTGTAAATCACGAGACGAATCTAATGAGCCTACTTAATCCAGGATTTGCAACAGTAATGCTACAGTAACCATCCGCTAATTATGGATTAATTACCCACTAATTACCATCGTTAGATTCGTCTCGAGATTTTCACCCTATCCATATAACTTTTCACCTTTTTTTTTTACATTTACTACTTCTAAATCGGTAAAATCAAAACCTTCGTGAACTAAACAAGCCCAAAGTGTCGAAGAATAACTTACTTCATCAATAGTTAAAAGCGACTAACAGAACCGACATTGAACGCGCTACTTTTTTCATATATCCCGATGAAACCCACTATATTTCAATCAAAACCATCGACAAAAAAATGGTGTTAAATTGACATGCAACCCATTCTTTTCAACCCTTTATATAACTATATCAAATTGACCTATTTATATAACTTTCCACCCTTTTCAAACCCTTTTCAACCCATTCTTTGGAAGTAACCTCGTCGTTTCTGAATTCTGGTCGTTCTCTTTCTTTGGTTCGACGAGAATTTCTGTCATGGGAAGGGAATTTGTTCGAGGAGCACTACAAAAATACGTTGCTATCGGATGCCATTACTTCACGTGATCCATGGCAGTAGTGTTGCCTTGGAAAGTTAATGAATTCTTTAAATTATATGGATATAAAAATGGTTTAGTAACACACATTGGAGCCAACTTCGTGGAAATGTAGAAGGTGGAATCGTGCATGATCATGATATAAACGAATCATACAGAGAGATGTATGCATCGTGAAAAACACAGCGGTCAGCATACAGTACGTGCCGGCTTGTGGAGACCAATATCCACGCTCTTGACGAACAATTCAAGAGATCAGGGAAATTAAAGAGAACGTGAAGCTCTCAAATAACAAGGGCGTATCTCCGCCCTTGATTATATTCCATCTTGGTGTTCTTTTATTGTGCTCCTCGTCACTTGTTCTGTGTACACACTTGCTTTGCCGATTGAGATTAATTAGAGAGAGCATTGTGTTCCACACCGGCCGTCACTACGCTTACAATTTACTACACTAGTTTGAGCATAATGTTTGTTATTTTTAAGCTAATTATAATACGATTAGTTCCATCGATGGCTAGTATTGTTGTAGCGCTAGTGCAGGACCAAAAGTGCATTATTATTTGTTGACCGCCCAACCTTACTTGAAAAACTAACTAAAGAAACTTTCATGTCGTCCTTGCTTGGACCACGGCACAAACCACTCCTATGTATAAACTACTATTCCCTCCACTAAAAAATGTTGCATAATATTTTCACACTGTATTTTTTAAATATATTTATTTATTCTAATAGATGTGAGATTATAAATGAATCATTAAAGGTGAATCGATCTACACATATGATTTTATTTTCAAACTAAATAATCCAAAACTATTTAACATTCAAGTTTCAAAAGTTTAACGGAGCGCTAAAAAAAAACATACACATACTATGAAGTATGGAGAGGTATATCCCTTGAAACACACTAACATACATCATAGCAGCCTCTTTTTCGCAAACAATCATGGCTAATCATCCTGGCGCCGTTCAAAATACTCGCGGATTCTTGGCTAAATTTAGTCAAACCGAAAAGAGCCCATGGATCAAGGACGATGATGCTAGCTATCATGATGATCTCGCTGTGCCCTAAGCAAAAAAATGCACCTTTTGGGTCGTCATGTGTTAGGGACTTTTATCATCACTGACGGCATGCTTAGCCCCATGCTAATTGGGGACATTATGAAGTGCCACGTGACTCGTGAAATCCCTAGGCGTGTGAGCTTAAGATGCGCACGAGCTTCTGAATCGTGGTCACGGATTGGACGGCTCAGATCGACCCATCACGTCCATCCGCCCGTCCTCTCACAGGTCAACTTTCCAGCGTGGGCCCCTGTTGACCGCGATCGTGTCACCTCTGCAAGAAGGTTAGTTTTGTCCAAATCAGTAGCAGTACGGCACAACTGCCGGCACTGCACGGACACACTGATCTATGCGTTGAGCTCAATTTACTGATCTGCCCCTCTCGTTCCATTCATGTGGCTGCGTACGGTCTCTGTACTGTACCAGTGTGTATGCCCGTATAGCATGGGAGAAGCTGTACGCGCGTACCCAGAGGTCGACACGTGCCCGTGAAGCCAGGATATGCTGACGCGGCTACGTCATCACGTCAGCCAGCAGTCTGGCACAAGCACGTCTCGACGCCTTCGTACTAGCTGCAATGGAATCTTGCTAGCTTTTCCTGGATTCCTGAACGGCTGAACTCCTCATTGCCGTCTTGCCGAAATGCCAAGCCCATCTTTTCAAAAAATAAAATAAAATGCCAAGCCCAGCAAATGCAATGTGAAGCAACATTCCTTTTTCCATGGAAAAGGATGCACAAGAAATAGGAAAGGACTCAAAGGAGTATCTCTCATCGATTATTTCCATTTGATCAGGAAACTAGGGAGAAGGAGGGATAAGCTCAGGAATCTCAAGTGGAAATATGTTAATATCTTCGCCAAAAGAAAAGAGTGATGCAAGCAGATCTTGCATACCAAAAGAAAAGAAAAGGAATCTCAATTTAAATATAAATATGGAATTTGGAAGTTAGAACGACAAATCGGAGGAAAAGCACGAGAGCTAGACTAAAAGGAGAAAGAATCAGGTTTCGTCCATATGAATTTCACTTTCTAGCATTTCATATCAGAACAAATCCTATGGTCCCCCTTCTCAGTTTTGAAAACGCTGCCTTATCTATGTCGTGGTCAAATTATCTATAAAGTTACCAATTTAATGCGTTTTTAGAGTTTCACAACTAAAACCTAAAGCACACTCTTCCAACCTTTTAGAGGCTACTTCTCTCCAAGAGAAACAAATCACAATCTAGGAATCCAAACGGCTATCAACTACCTAGTTGCATGGTGACATATATGTATGAGTCGGTTGTTTCCCATCTATAATTACCGTAAAATAGAAAGGAAAATTCTAACCTCTGTTCCATGTGTTGCTGCAACCTTTATCTGTCTATGCTTCATGCAAATTTTTTTGGGCATTCTACGACAACCCGATTAATTGGCATCGCTTGGAAGCTCAACTGTTTTGATCGAACGCAGAGCAAAGGACATCCATTTTAGAAAACTTTGGTTGCTGGACATAAATCACATCCTTAAAATGTTAGAGCACTAAATGCTAGCATGCACCCTATATATGGTTATATTTATGTATGTTTCTTGAAAAAAAAATTAATATCTCCTGTAGGCATAGTGGCTTTGACCCATCATAGAAAGCCATAATGATATTCTTTAATAAAACTTTATTCGATGGATAAAAGTTAATGCAATCCAAGTTATTATTACCACACCCACAATTTTACATCATTCCTTTTTCCTCGTCACACATACACAGATGGTTGAAACCATTGGGGCAGAGTGAGTGGGCGGCCGCAGACTGTTTCAGCAATGGACTTGAGCCCCCTCGAGTCCATGTCACTGTTCTGTTTACATCCCCCGGCCTACCATACTGCCACGTGGTGCGTCCATGTCACGCTCTCAGTGAAAAAGGACAAAACGGCAAGTCTGCCTACTGTAGGCATCCCGGCCTGCCATTTTGCACCCCCTCCGACCGAGAGACTAGGTTGTACTCCAATCATCCAATGGCTCCATTTATCCCCTAAAACAAGGCGTAACACGTTGACCCCTTCCAGCTGATGGATCCCCCCCTCGCAACGTGGCCAAGAATTACGTTCCAAATCCGGATTACTTTATCGCTAACCCATCTCGCTAATCACACACTCCATTCCCCCACCTCCCCCTCTCTTCCCTGTCGCCGTCGCCGCCCACCCGCGCGGCCCATATAAAGACCCCCCGGAGCCCCCGTCGGTCTCGGCAGAGCACAAATCCCCCCAGCGCAATCGGCGCCCGCGGCGGCTAACTGAGATCACAATTCACAAGTTCACAATTCAAGGCAGCTAATTCGGTTGTGAGCAGGCGGCGGCGGGAGATGGGGAACTGCCAGGCGGCGGAGGCGGCGGCCGTGGTGATCCAGCACCCGGGCGGGAAGGTGGAGCGGCTGTACGGGGCGGCCACGGCCGGGGAGGTGATGCGCAGCAACCCCGGGCACTACGTCGCGCTCGTCGTCCTCCGCGTCTCCGGCGTCGGCGGCGGCGGCGGAGGCGGGGTGAAGATCACCAAGGTGAAGCTACTGAAGCCCAAGGACGCGCTGCTGCTGGGCCAGGTCTACCGCCTCATCACCTCGCAAGGTGGGTGGGTTCTTCGATTGCTCTGTTCCTGTGTCCGATTCCTCTGTCTCTGACACTCTCTCGGGTCGGAAATCGGCGAGATGAGAAAATCCGTCCCCACCAATTAATTTGTCTGGCGCGCGCAGAGGTGGCGAAGGCGATCCAGGCGCGGCGGCAGGACAAGACGCGGCGGTGCGGCGAGGAGGCGCCCGACGACCGGCGGCGGCCGGGGCACGCCGGCGGCGGCGAAGCGCGGGGGCAGTCCGCCGGCGCCGAGCAGGTGAGTGCCCTCCGAATCTCGGGTTCCGAAATTGCGATTCCAGAATCCTCCAGACTCTGAGTCGCCGACTCGGCCTCGTTGTTTGTTCACCAGGAACGGAGGCGGGCGGAGAAGGCGGACCGGCAGCACCGGAGCGGCGGGTCCGGCGGCGGCGCGAGGGGAGGGCGGCACTGGCGGCCGTCGCTGCAGAGCATCAACGAGTCGGCGAGCTGACGCGACCGAGGCTGCTCCGCAACTGAAGGCGAGCGACTGCCAGTAGTATTTTAGCATAGAAGAAGGCTTTGGTATTAGGATTTGTAGATGTACATTGGGCGACTCACAGTGATGGAACAGTGAAGAAATAGCTCTGCAAGATTGCAAACTCTATTTCCGATTTCCCCTGAATCTCCGAGCAGGAAAGAATCGTGTGTGTCTTGCGTCATCAGGAGGCACGAGGTGACAAATGCTTCAACGCTCTGCCAGGAGCTAGAGGGAGGCAGAGCGAAAATGCGAGCGATTGTCGAGTCAGAGCGAGATCCGGATCCGACGCGCCACGCATCTCACATGGAGCATGCCGCAGGCGAGGCGATCGCTGAGCCCGAGTTGTCGTGCTGGCCTGCTGATACGGGGATCGATTTGATTGCTCATTCAGGTGTATAGGTCCTGTTTAGACGTTTCGCGAAATTTTTTTCGAGTATGTTCTCTCACATGCATGGCATATTAAATGTAGTCGAAAAAAATAACCCATTATATGGATGGAGTGTACTTCGCGAGACGAATCTAATGAGCCTAGTTAGGTCGTGATTAGACAATAAATTGCTACAGTAAATATGTGCTAATGACGGATTAATTAGACTCATTAGGTTCGTCTTGCGATTTACTGACAGAATCTGTAATTAGTTTTGTAATTAGTCTATATTTAATACTTCAAATGTGTGCCCGACATACTGTAAATTTTTTTCAGAAAACATCTAAACGCGGCCTATTAGTACCACGCAGCATCATTGGCCGTGTTTAGATGGCGGGTTGGAAAAAAATTTAGCAAAAGTTTTGCCATGTTTCACAAAAGTTTTCACAGCAGCATTTATTGCAAGTCAGTAAAAGCTACACACACCCAACCATGTGTACACAGCTACAAAAATTGCTATGGTCACACAATGTACACACAATTGTTCCATATCAAGTTTACAACTTGGTGTCCATACAAAGAGTTCATGAGCTTCAACTTGAGTGTCACCAATTATTACACATTTTTTGCATACAAACAATATAAAAAACAATATCAAGTTTGAATGAAGATCAATTTGGGTATTCATGTCACAAAGGCAGGGGTAGCTGTACCCTGTCATTGCCACTGCTGTGACAGATAGTATGCATGTGCTATTTCATCGCGAATATGATTCATATCTATGTCATCTTCAACTTCATCGGGCCCATGATGGTCTGGTGCTGCCTCATGATTTATGTCCAATTCTTGAGTACTGCCAACCGAAACCCCTACTCTAAAGTCGCAGTCCTCATCATCATGGTCAATGATATAATTATGCAGCGCACAACATGCAAGAATTATGTCGGTTTGGATACCTTCCTGATAGGTGGGAATACCATGATACAATATTCTCCACTTCATCTTCAACACCCCAAATGATTGCTCGATGACGGATCGCAGTGACGAATGGGCTCTGTTAAACACCTCTCTTTCTCCAGATGGCCCGGGTCCACGACGCCATAGTTGTTGATGGTACTTGTAACCCTTGTATGGTGCTAGGTAGCCGGGGCGGTTCGGATAACCCGCATCAACCAGATAAAATTTCCCTGCATGTATGTTGCCAACAAAATTTACAGATC
This sequence comes from Urochloa ruziziensis, assembly GCA_015476505.1. Classification (NCBI taxonomy): domain Eukaryota; kingdom Viridiplantae; phylum Streptophyta; class Magnoliopsida; order Poales; family Poaceae; genus Urochloa; species Urochloa ruziziensis. Next base: position 37,888,406 of record CM027124.1, read on the forward strand.
AGTACACACAATAATCATATTTTTTGGTGCTGGTTACATGCTGTTAGACTAACAGTACTGAACTGTTTGCTAATATGCTGTACTTGATATTATTTGCCTTGTTATGTAATGCAATATCTTTGCGCAGCAAACTAGGTGTTCCAATCAAGACCACTGTCTCTGCAACAGTTTTAGAGGAGGCATTGAATGGGTCAGTAGAGATTTCTCAGCTTCAGCTGGGCAAATCTGTTTGTAGGAAGGTTGGCTACTAGTCCCTATTGTTCTTTCTCCATGCAAAATTTTTTATCAGGGAGTAATGTTTCATATTTCTATTTTCTACACATCCTGGCAGGTAGAAAAGCAGACAGCTCACTTCTATTATGTGGACATAACAGACAAAGAAGCCAAAATGGGCTTAGTGTGTAGAGTTCATTCAACTGCTACAAGTAAATTTAAGGTTTGTTGCGAATTTATATTCATCCATGTTGACCATGTAACTGCTCCATTACATCAGTTATTGCCTTTCAGTTGTAAACGTGATCTTCCACAAGTGAGCTATTTTCCTGTTTTTACAGAATTGGCCATGCAACCTGATTACGCCAGTTAACTGATAAGCTTGTCATGCACAACAATCAAAGCATAAAAATTCAGGCCTGCTACATTTATATATGTAGTGTGGTACTTGATGCTTGTGGATATGTATATATCACTAATTGCAAATGCGTATGAATAACAAAGTAGCAACAAACATACCTGTTGGGGGGTGGGGGAAGGCATTCCCATATTTCCGTATTGCTGCCTGAAGCACGGTCCAATCATGTGCTGATCCAGGCACACCAGCCGCAACAAACGTGAAGCGCCGATCAAAGTCACATATGGCCAGCACATTTTGGGTTTTATCATTGTTTCTATTGATGTACTGACCAACCTTTTCAAATGGAACAATAACGTCCACATGTGTCCCATCTATTGCCCCAATGGCATTGTTGAAATGTGGAGCTGACCTATGGTTGGCAAGTTTGGGGTGGACACTGCTGAATGTGGGGTCCTTTGGTGCTATTATGTCTTTTGCAAGCTTTGTGACACAACCTAAGACATGGTTAAATTTGCGGCTAATGGTACCCTTGGATCGCTCAAACCTATTATCAGCTTGCCTAACAGGTTGTGCCGGGCCTACCATGAACAAGAAAATGCCTAATGCCTCTCTAGAACTGCACTTTGCTGTTGACTTCAACCCATATTTGCTAACCAAGTCCTCATGTAAAGACTCAAACACATGAGGTTGCATCCTAAACATGTCATAGCATGCAGACGGACTACGCAATGTCCTCTCCAAAAACTCAATGCCGCTCTCCATTATTTCCCTAACATTTCTGCTCGGCACAAAGTACTGCTCGTACATACCTTGGATGATGGCCTTCTTCATCATTTTATCATTCTTCCGAGCATTCTCACTAAATTCCTTGAGTGCCTTGAACAACGGATGATCTTTTCCAATAGCATCCTCGCATGCCTTGTACACAAATTCGTATGCTTCTTCACTTGAATCATCTCCAGAACTATCACTCCAATCTCCATAGCTGCCGCTGCCCTCCTCTGAACCCTCGTTGCCCTCCTCTGAACCCTCGCTGCCCTCCTCTGAACCCTCGCTGCCCTCCTCTGAACCCTCGCTGTCCTCTTGATCTTTCGCTTCATCAACGCCAGCTTCGTCGCCAACCAGCCCCGCATTGTCCCCACTACTAGATGCCTGCACCAAATAAATGGAAATATGAATTAGTCACCAGCAGATATGACAGTATTGAACAAGCAAAAAGACAAACCATATGACAGTATTGAACAAGCAAAAAGACAGTATTAAACCACATTGGAATTATGCAATCACATAAGTGGTTCACACAAGACATAGCAGCAACAGTACCAGACATACATACATTACAAATCATTACATGAATAAATATATAATTAAGTGGAAGTTGTAGGTGTGCCAAAATTGGAAAAATGGCATCACTACTAATCCCTCACTAATCCTCACTGAATAATAGGCCCTTCCTAACCTCCCTCCCTAAACCTCATTGACTAATAGGCCCTCCCTACCCCTCCCTCCCTACCCCTCACTAGTCCCTTTGCTGGTTCAGCCATCGCTGGTACGCTCTAGTGGTCCACGCCCTTCTAGCTTCAGCTGTTTCACATTCCATGAACGCAGTTTTCCGGCACTCATCCCCGTTCAAATACTCTGTCAGGAAGAAGTATTCCATACTGTTAGCGCTGATTCCAGCATCTTTTGCTAACTGCAGGCACTGCTTGTACAACTGTGTTTCTTGATCTTTTTTATGTGTAAACTGGGCAGCGACACCCATCATTGTGTCCCTATTCCTGTCACCATTACTCTGATAAGCAGACAGCAGCGTCTTGAAAAGGTTAGGAAACTTCTTTCCTTTTTTTGGCTTATTAGTAGGTGTTGTAACGCGAGGCTTGGTCTGTTTTTGGGGGCTTTCAGCCGTCGACTTTGTAGCTGTACTCCTTCCCCTCTTGCGGCTACCAGAAGTGGTTCCGGTCCCTGTGTTGGCAGCAGCAGGAGGGGTTTCCTGTGACTCCACCAAGTTCTCTGTGGATGGTTCATCTGCAGATGCTTTCAAAACGGCGTCGAAGTCAATGTAGACGTCCTTAACATTGCAGGTAGGAGGTCCAGCCAAGATGGGTGTTCAATCTTCAATCGTGTAAGCTCCGAACAGCTCTGTTGAAAAAGGCACCATCAATCCCTCACGACTTGCACAAGAACTTTGTCGAAATGTAAATACCACGATGAAAAATAATCTTTAATGGTACCTTTTTCAACTTGTCCCATGTCTTCTTTGTTGAAATGAAGGCACCGTTCTTTTGTCGGCCACCACCTGTGCCTGTTTGGAGAACCTTGACGGCTGCGTGAAACTTCTTGAGCGTAGACCACCGTGACCGGAGCTGGTCCTTACTATAGGGCCTGCCTGTGCGTTCTTTGAATAGCTGCACCAACCTGGTCCATCCTAGGGGCAGCATTCTACCCTGATCCACGTAGCCTAGTTGACGGATTTCAAGCCATATCTCACACAGGGCCTGCGTGGCGATATCGTCCCAATGCGCTCTAAGGTTTTCCTACTCACAGAAAACAGATGAGTAACCAATGCACCCATGAGCAACAGCAATAGGAGTAAGTAGTATTCAAATAATGTAGCAGGCAGTGGTTTCACATTTAGTTCAGCAACTATGCATAGCTACTATATGACATGGATGAATGACAAGTATGAATATGGTTGGGACATTTAGTAACAAGGGTTGTCACTGATTTCATTAACAGATTTCATTAACATATTTCATTAACATATTTCTTTAACATATTTCATTAACAGATTCATTCACATAGTTCATTCACATATTTCATTCACATATGTAGGATGGACCAAGCAGTAAAGCTGGACTAACCGTTGTGACATCGTCGGCGGCTCGCACGGAGGCCATTGATTGGTCGTTGCTGTCCACATCATGGACAGGGGGAGCGTAGTTAGGTTGGCCAAAAGCTTGTTGACCATGCCACCAGGCAGCTGATGACCCCATGTCATCTGCTCCCCTAGTGGGTGGCTGCCAGGAGGGCGCACCATGGGAGAACAGCGGACGGGCAACATGGCTACTGCCCTCGCCGTATGGTCCTGTGAACAAAGCATTATGACAAATGAGCACCATCAGATGTACAAAATGAAATACAGGGTACGCGCTTATGAAAACCATGGTGAGTCTAACTGCAGCGCATCTAGTCATGACTGGGTCATGGTTTTAGTAGATATTTTCAGATCAAAAGTTGTTGATATATCTAATACCACACTTCCAATGGAGGTAAAAACTCAGTGAACGGAGGTGCCACATCAACTGTCTCACTTCCTTGCAAACGAGGGCTGATGCAATAGACAAACGAGGGCAAAAGCGGAAACCAAGTCCTGGAATTGAATTGCTGGTACTAGTACTACTAACAACCATGCACCAGCTGGATCACATCCAGAGAGCAGAATAAAGAGAGCTCTGAGCTGCCCACAATAAGGTTAATTATTAGACAATGAACAGGGCCAGTATTAAAGTTCTGTCCTCCAGATTTTCTTACCAACCCAACTAACGAGCCTACAATTTAAGAAAGTAAGCAATTTTCACCAGAAGAATATAAAGAACTCTTCAAGGATTCATTTTTAAGCATGGGCCAGTTCTAGCATAACAGTTGAAATGGATTCCACAATTCATCATAACAGCGTAGATGTTGAATGCAAATTCAAGTTCCTGTAGTAACTAATGATTGGAATCGATTATAGAAGACCAATTTCTCATCGTTATTGTCACTTTAATTGGTGCAATGCCAAAACAAAGTTAGCTGGTTGCCGACTTGCACAAGCACGGCTACACTCTGATGTCAATGTGATAATTCAGAGGCCGTAGAATCAGATACACAGAACAAGAGGGCAACAGCTAAGAAAGTGTGACCTCCAAAACACAAAGAGAACCACCTAAGCAGATTAGAATAGTAGGTCAAATGTCTTGTCATGAACTATTGCTTCTTGTTCCCAGAGAATTATCTACAATATTTTTAAAACACCAGAAGTAAATGAAAGAATTGACAGTCAATCTGAAAGAAATATATTATATATGCATAAGCACACTACAGGAAAAATCATGGTGGATTTAATTGTTACGTGTGTGTCATACATGACATTTAAAACATAAAACATTGACAGGTTCTATAGTGTTAATTATATAGGGCCAAACAAATTGAAGACATTCTGGATCACCAGCAGATTAGGGATGCACTCATAATGTATATGAAGATTTGGCCAAAAAAATGTCAAGAAAATGCAACCATTTCATCAACTTATCCCAGATAAATCTGGAAGTGAACTCAAGGGCATCAACGACGACCACACTTGTTTAAAAGGAATACTGGACAATTTTTTGCAATCATTTGGGAATTAGTATTATTTTCAGTGAAGCTGAGAAGAAGAATGGGACAATGCTATTTATATATGTAAAGTATAATGCCATCATATATGTGTCAAATCAGATTAGCAACTTCATTAATATGTTACCCCACAGCACTACAAATGTGTAACATCAATTAAAGGATCATTATGGGGGAAGGCACTACTTGTAGACTACTATAAATCGAAACAAATATTAATCAATCAAAACATAAAGAGAACACCCATCTGGGCATGATTCAGTCGTCACATGTCAGCTTTCAGGGATGAAGCTATCACAACTGTCAAGAACTGTGTAACAAATTCATTACTTGCCGTTGAGCTTGTCAATCATGTAAATATCTACTGTAGGTTGATAAAAAAAATCACCAAAAGTAAATTAGACCACATTTATTTCAAAATTCGCAAGAGGGATGCTACTTATTATATTGTGTTCAAGTATGGCTAACAAACCCCAACTGCAAAGATTCCAATAGTTGAACTCATGACCTCCAAAGTACTAATTTGTCACTTGCCAATTAGTCGATATATTTGGCTAGAAGGCATATAATGTTTGGACACTGCTTCTGTGGTTCAACCAGTAACAATGACAATCAAACTAAACATCAACACTAGTATGCAACAACATTATGTAAACAGCAGAAAATAAAGCAGTAGTATGAGGAAAGAACTCACTGAACGGAGGGTACGAGGGGTTGTCGAAAGCTTGCAGTGAAGAAGTCGAATGCCGTGGGGGTTCACGCCTGGGGAGACCCCCGCCTTGATAAGGCGGCGGCAAGTACGGCGCCTGTACGCCGTAACCGCCAAAGCCAGGCGGCGGTGCAGACATGCCTCCATATGAAGAAGGTGCGCTGGCCATGGAGCCGTGTCCAGCGGCTGAGCCGGAGAAGAAGGGATTGTTCAAATCGAACGGAGGTGCCTGAAACGGGGCTTGGCTGTCGCTGCCTGGGAAATGATGGGGTGACACGGGCGGCTGCATAGGGTAGTACCCAGACCCAAAACCGCCGTCCGGCTGGCCGTACGGCCTGAAGCTCTCATCTCCGCTGCCTGACATGTGCGGCAAGTGTGGACGCTGCGGAGGAGGAAGACGTCGGAAAGGCGGCGGCGAAGGGCCCAAGACGGAATGGGATGGTGGCGTGGGCGGACGTTGGTGATGCTGGATCGAAGGATGACGGACGGAACCGAGATTCCAAGGCCCGTTCGACCTAAAGCTGGGTGCGCGAGAATCACAGTAGGGATGCGGCTGCAATGGGAAGAACGGGACAGAAGATGCGGATCTAAGCTCGGCTGGGAGGCAGATGGGGAGGGGAGGGCGATGGCAATGGAGATCTAGAGGGGCCCGACACGGAGAAGGATGTGTGTGTACGGCGCCGCGGATGGCGCACCACGGAGGAGGTGGAACGAAAGGAGTTGGGCGGCTCACCGCGCGAACCGACGAGGCGGCGGCGGTTGACGGCCTTGTGGAACTTGAGGAGACGAGGCGAAGACCGGCGACGTCTTGACCTGACTCCGAAACGGAGCGCCAGGGGCCGCCGACAGATGCAGAGGCGAGGGTCGAGGCGCCGACCTCGCCGCCGAGCTTCGGCCGCCTGTCGCCGGTGAGATCCCTACCAGTAGCCGGACCGAGTCGCGTCGTCTGGATCTCCACGTCGCCGCCACCGCCGGCCCCAACGGACCAAGATCCGCGATGCCCGGAGGTGGATCTACGAGGGAGCGACCATCTCGGGGGTGGGCAGCTGCGGTATGAGGCGCCGGCGCGGCGGATTTGGACTGGGCGGCGGCGGCGCGATGCAGGGACCCGAGAGGGATCGCGAGGAGGGGGAGGGCGCATGGGTCACGGGGGGTGGGTGCGGTCGGGGGATGCCTCACGGGGGGACGCTTAACGCGCTCCCCATGGGCCCCACGCATGGGCCCCCACTGGGCCACCACGTTTGGGCCCCGAATGTGCAACAACTTTTGCTTAACGTGAGAAAGTTTTTGCACAAAATTTTTCAACGGGCCATCTAAACACGGCCATTGTGCATTTGTGCTGCTGGCAATGATCACGAGCTCGGTGCCCCGGTCGTCCATGGCGCCTCTGCCTCTGGTGCGTGCGTGCGTGATGCAAAAGGGGCCAAAGATCAGGGCAGGGATCAATCATGGATCCGGAAAGAGGAGAGGAGCCCCCGGCTTTCTCCGGCCAGCCAGCAAAGATACCGGCTGGTGCGTGCAGCAGCAATCGGCGAAAAGATGGGTATCTCGCCATCTGGGCTTTGGTACGGGGAGATCACTGTAGCAGCAGGCAGAGAGACAGGAGATGAAACCACTGCTACAGCCAAGCCCCAAATCTTTTCAACCTCCTTTCGCCTTTTTCTGATTGATCACACTTGTAACCCGACAATTGTTTCTAAATTCTTCAGACAATGGACAATCAGTTCATGTTCCCGTGAACTTCGCAACAGACTCCGTGAAACTCTGGCGTCAGTTTTTTTGCTGGACATGCAATGTATATGTACACATACGAAATTCCAGACGCTGCACGCTCCTTTACCAACGAAACAATGGACATGTGCGGTACGATCTCGTCAGGCTCCAACCAGTAGCTGCCAAATGGCGGGTGCACGGCCGCCACCGCCCACGCCACACCGGCGCGCGGGGACTTGACTGGGTACACGCCGCGGCACGTATGCATGCTGCCGCCGCTCCTCCAGACCTTCACACAGCACGTTTAATTAATTTATGTATGTATACACAAACACAAATGCAGCCACGACATCTTTCGAAAATGCGGTATACTAGTATATATACAAATATATATGCATGGCTACTTGGTCAGCCAATGCTAGCCCGATACACTGCACGTCTGCACGTACCATCATCACGTACTTCAGCTCCCAACTGCCCCAGCCAAATAACTCGCAGTCCGGCCGGCACATTTCAACGTCGTGCGGTCGGGGGATAAGCTTTATGCTAGGCCGGTATAAGGCTCGTGCTGTATTAATCTGTTTTCTCTCCTTTTTTTTTTCAGAGGAGTTTCGATGTCATTGAACACACTGTTTGTTTGTCTTAGCTCTGGCCAGTTGTAGACAGCCGTGTTGGACGGATTACACGAGAGACATTTTCCATTCCCCACAGGCCACAGTTACCAAAATTGTTGTTCCAGTGGAGCCGAATAAACAGACATGAGAAACCAAACGGAAGGGCAACCGAAGGGGAGCGAACTCGCGTTGCTTCAAGCCGCGATCCGCGAACTCGCCTTGCGTCGGGCGGAGCGAAGTGCGAACTGGCGTTGATTAGGGGAGGACTCACGTGTGCCAGGGTGACCAGAGGGAGGGGGTTATCGCAAAACTGAAATTAGCAAGGCTAATGGTGGGAGGGTTTAAGTGCAAAACAAGCCCATCTCTAAAGGGAGCCATCAGATGGAAATCTTGTGTCCTTGAGCAATACTCCCTCCGTTTCGATTTAGATGTCGCTCGCAGTACAAAACGAAAAGCATCGATATATTTGTCGCCTGTAGTCATTGCAAACTTCAACTTCCGTTTTTGCCCCTGCCTTTCCGCTCCACCGGTCCTCCCTCCCGAATAGTGTTGACTCCCAAACATGTCGTCGTCGCTCCTCTCCCCGAACGTGATGGCGCCACCCCGGACTCCATCTCCGCCGCGCCCAAGGCCCCTCCTGCCGCCGCTCCCCTCCGCCATAGCCTCTACGCCGTGCCGGACTCCTTCTCCGCTGAGCCCAAGACACTCCCCGCCGCCGCTATCCTCTGCAACAACCTCGACGCCGCACCGAGATGGTGGACTGCTAGATCATGGTATGCTGTTCTTTTCAGGTGAAAGTGTTCCAGCAGGAGAACTACCTTGCTAATTGGATTCAGGTTTGCTGGAATTTGTTTGCTGTTGTGCTGATGAAGATCAAGCTATATTGATTTCTAGACAGCTTTTTCCTTTTTTCCAGATACGTTGCACTGTCCGAATAGGTACTGAGAATTGTATTGATACCTCTTTTGTCTCACTTCCCTTCAGATTTCCATGTTTGGCCCTTCCTAGCAAAGCTTCAAATATTGCTCTCCGTTTCTCATCAGGCACTAGTACATTCTTGCGAGCATTCTCCTGACCGAGAGGATCAACCCCGATACCAGTACCTTGACCAATTGCTTCATCTCTGTTACCATTCTCTTGACCATGTATATCATCCCCAGTACCATTCTCTTGACCAAATGTATCATCCCCAGTACCATTCTCTTGACCAACTGTATCATCCCCATTCTCTTGACTAACAGAATCATCCTCACTATCTACCAGTGCCACATTTAAATCAATTTCACCTGCCACTCTTTGGCCTTCACCAAATGGAGTAATAAATGTCAAAGCAGATGGTGATGTCTGGTGTCTCACCGAAGGGGACCTCAAACATGCTCCTGATAGTTGAATCCTTGGTGATAAAACCATTCTACTCAATGGAAAAGGTGGCATAATGGCACAAGGAGATTTCCTTTTCTTGCTTCTCTGCCCCCCTCCTTGAACATTTAGCACACCTTCTTGCACAACCCTGCATGAGTGTCACTTAAATTATGAGATGGACGTCTTGTCAAGAGTTTATAGTGATTGGCACAATGCAATTTAACAAATTGTACATTTCCCAAACTCTAAATTCAGCATTCCTAACTGAGGCCCAAGATATGAGTACAACATATAGACCAGGATATGAATTGGGAAAACCACTGTATGCATAAAACTTTACTCCCCTTCTATCTACGCTATCTACAGAAGAAAGGCTCTCTAGCAGCTCTAGTGCATACTCTGAACCAAAAGAGCAAGTTTCTGCATTCGTGCAGATACATACAAAGTTCATATATATGGTCAATACATTACACAAGCAGCAAGTTCAGAACCTGCTTTGACATGATTGCAATTTCACACACCAAATTATAGAAGCACATCATCATCTCCATGTGTACCCTCAAGTGCTCAAGAATTCACAGATCACAATCGTACCTCACGGATGGGGAACACGAGCCTTGGCGTCGGTGCCTGCGCCATCTCGGCGATGTTTGTGCCTGTGACGAAGATGTGGCGCTGGTTCGTGCGGCCAAGGCGGAGAGACGCGCGAGGCGGTACTGGACGGGTAGACCGCAGCACTCGCCAGCAGCTCGTGGGGTCGACGAGGTGGGAGCATCAGTGGAGTGGGGGCATGGCATCTCGATGCTGAGCCATGGTGATGTCGGCCATGGGGAGGGATCATCAGCTGTGAGGGATTCGGACGAGGGGGCCGTGGGGAGGAGGTCGAACGGGGCGGCGGCGACTCCGCTCATCCAATCGCCCGGAGGCGCCATGGCTCCCGCCGCCGCAAGGAGGCCGAGGGGGCCGTGGGGAAGAGATGCGATTAGATGAAGGGCGAAAAGGTAATTGCACTGTTTCCTTAATTTTTTCAAAACTGTCGGTAACGACATCTAAATCGAAACGGAGGGAGTAGTTTGCAAGTTTGCATAGGTACCTTGGTTTCCACCTGATATGCTCCCTTGTTTTATTGCATAAAGGTTGCACTCAAACCTGATCAATTTCTATGTACTTTTCCTAGATTATGTTTATCACGGTCATGATGATAAGAAGAGATGTTGACATAATGACATGCACAAGAAGCTTATGGTGACATATGTCATTATGAAGGTTAGTTGCTTACTTGTCTCTCTCGGTGGATTAGAGGCTTGATGGTTACCGTTAACATGATCATATGAATTGACTTTTGGGCCGGACAAAAATGTGCTGAGTCATGGAACCAACGATTGTCGTTAAGAAAGTAGCTTGCAGGTGACATGAATAAATGGACATAGAGGATAAGTGATACAGCCAGACAATAAGCTTGTCCAGTATCATCGATTTGATGGATGGGCTTACTAATGACTGTTGTTTAGGCCACGCATTTTGGGCTTACAAGACATGGTGGCGGGCCTCCGGCCCATATTATCAAATGGTCAAATTATGGCCCATCTTGACGGGCCTTAAAAAGTCTTAACCGTTGAAAATCGGGAGTGGGACAGAACTCCCGTGGGCGTAGATTACTCCATTCGTCTCCAGAAGAAAAATCTACTCCACTCCCTCGCTGCAAGTGCGCACTGCAAGCATGAACTAAGAAGAGCGCGCGGCCAGATACGGGAGCAAGAACACCACCGCCGATCGACAAAACCCCAAGGTACGCCGCCACCAATTAGCGTCCTCTTCGTTTCTAGATCACAATCAACACCTGCCTCCTACCGTCCAACGAATTTCTATCTGTTCATGGCCGTCCAGGTTCGCTGCACGCCAAGTGCTCGTGCAAATGCCCCAAAGGAGCAACGAACCGCCAGTTTGATAAATCCTTCATTGATCTTTTTTGCTCGTCAGGTGCTTCTGATCCATGGCGACGTTCCCCATCAAGCCACTGGACGGCGCGGACGGCTACCTGCGGTGGAGGGAGATGGTGCTGCTCGGCCTCAACACCGCCAGCGTCGTGCTCTCCGATGATCCCCCTCCGGCTCCGTCCCAGGCCGCCGTCGACGGCGGCACTCATCAGGCAGCCAAGAAGCAGTGGGTGCACGACGACGCTGTGTGTCGTGGCTACATCCTCGCGGCGCTCTCGGACCGCCTGCTCCTGGTGTACATGCGGCACGGCACTGCCAGGGCGCTGTGGGAAGCCGTGGCGTGCACCTACGAGCTGGACTACTACTCCTGGGAGCTCATGTTCGAGGAGCTCGAGTTCGGCGACGATGAGACCCTCCGGGAGCGGGTGGCGCGCGCGGAGGCCCTGGCCATCGCCAAATCCAGTTTCCCCGAGCCTCCCTCCGACCAATCGGTGGCTTACGATGTGTGCACGAAGCTCCCGGACGTGGCTAAGGACGCCATCATGCGGGGCTACGGCACCACCATGGCTGGGTACACCAGCATGTCTGGGTTGTGGAGGTCCGCTCTGGAAATGGAGAGGATTCGCAATACGGAGGCAAGCAGGTTTGCTATGCGGGAAAAGGAGGAGGGCAGTGGCAAGTCGGGGCATGTTGCGAAGAAGCGCAGGAGGTGATCAAGGCATGGACGCATGGTTATGGCAACAACAATCTGGGTGTGCTACTGTGCTTGTAAGTAAGGCCGCTAAGTACTTGCCATCGTTAAAGGACCACTATATTGCTACTACTGTTACATGCCACTGATGACATGTTTAGAACCAACTAATAGAAGTTAAACCCGTTAAAAAAACCACTGTCGTCGATTCGCAGTTGCCAACCTTTTGTGTACTCTAGAGTCTGGAGGCTACTCTGTTAGTGTTTTGGCATCTGTGAACGCTTGCTGTTTCGTAATTGACAGTCATGCTAGAAGCTGGAATGATCAACCGTCAGATGAGTACCGTTGCTTGCTTTCTGTAGTTACCCTGGAGCTATTTCCAGATCCGTGCTAGGACAATTATAATTTATGAGTTTGGATGACCGATGTTGTTACTATGCTGTAAGAATCCCGTTTTCTGAAGGGGCCATTAGGGGAACAAAACAGACCCTGTAGGCACCAAAAAAGGAGAGCCATTTCAATATTATGTTATCTTTTTTAAACGATTTTTTTTCTACACTTACTTGTTTACAGTTAATGTCTCAATGCTAAAGTTCCAAAGATTGTAGTTCCTGCCACCCGATGCATTGATAGGATGTCACCCGAAACTAAACAGTATAGTACTTGTATTTGCCGGCCACACCAGCCACATCGAGGAAGCCGTTCCTGCCTAAATCACATTGAATCATGTTTCAAATTAGCACCCCATTTACGTTCTTGTCTAACCTTAGTCGTGTTCCAAGGCGCCAACTAAGCAGCCTCTGTCTCAGTACTCTGGTTTACACGGTTGGAAATAGAGTCCAGCCAGTTGTAATTTACGTTTCCGGTTGTCTTGAATCGACAATTATAGGTTTAGAAATATTGTGAGTTTGGATGGAATTGATTTGGGGATGGTGGCATGAGCATGAAGAGGATCTGGAGAGCTGCTCGGTTCAGGGAGGAGATGCACATTGAGGCGGAGGACGAGGAGGAGCGCAAGCGTGGGGCAGGAACTCGAGGGGAAGGCGGGGCATTGCCACCATCGCCGTTAAGGTAAAAAGATGAATTAGGTTGCCTGGAGCTATTTCCATGTGCATTGTGTTTGCGGATCTGTAAGCTATGCCAACTTACTCGCCACTGGTCAGTTGCGTATACTTTGCTATCTAATCCATCCAGTGTGATGGATCTCTCTGAACACATAAGCAGCAAAGCAGAAATTGCAAATTTTAGACTTATGGAAGTATTAGAGATTGATCTTGCACATAACTTTGTCATATCAGCGCACCTATAAGGAATCTCTCACCAGCTCGTCACAAAACTTTGCAGTTACCTCTAAATCCACATTAGAGTAATAACTCTGCAGTTGTGAAATGCAGGATGGGAAAATATTGGGTGCAAACCTGATACCCGGTGCAACCCTGGAAACCTGTGCTTCATCCATCAAATGAGAAACGCGTTCCAGATGGATAGCCGGACCTTTTGCGATTAACCCCCTGTGCTGTTCTTTATTTGTTGTGGTAAGTCGCTAACATTCCCCATCATAAAATCATCATGAAGACATGTTAATTAAATAGCCTTTATTTGTTGTGGTAAGGCCAGAATTTTGTTTTATTGCAGAAAGGATGCACTCAAACCCGATCATCTTCCACATATCTTTCTTAGAATTTTTTTCATCGCTTGTCGTGATGTTAAGAAGAGATCGTTGTTGAAATGCAAAAAAGTGAAGCTCATGGCGACATGTGGCATTAAGAAGGTTGCTTACATGTCTCTCTGGATCCCTGTGGATTAGATGCTTGATGATTGCAATTAACATGAGTACATGACCATACGAATTGACTTTTGGACTGAACAAAAATGTGTTAAGTCATGGAAACAACGATCATAGTAAAGAAAATAGCTTGTAAGTGACATAAATAATGGAGATATGATTAGACGATTAGTGATACTTCCAGACAGTAAGATTATCCGTTATCATCGATGTGATCGATGGCTATAACTGATGCATCATAGTGTTTTTTCTTTTCTTTTCTAGAGAAGCATTATATAGTGTTTGCTTGGGACCATTTGCCTATTCCTTGGGCTACATATCTGGGCTTTGAATGCTCCGACCCATATGTTCAAATGGCCCATCGTCCATACGGGCCTTAAAAACGGCTTAAAATCTAACCGTTCGAAGTCGGGGACAGAGCGCTCCCGTGGGCCGTGGAAAACCATTTTCTAACTGATCTTCCATCTAAAATTATTTATCTTTTATAGATATTGCTACTTAATGTGTGGCATGGAGAACACGTGTTTTTTTTTTGACCGAAGTGGAGAATGCGTGTTGATATGCTATTTTTTTGGACAGACAGTTGATGTCCTAATGGACTTGTATTTCCCGACAGGAGGAACTAAATATGTACTAGTACAAATAAAAAAATGAGAGCGGGAGTCTTGTAATTGGATGCATGTGCCAGCTTGAAAGTCCATGTTTAGAAAGTGGAGGCCGTGTGATGATTGGATATCCAAGTTCAAGTAGTAAGGCGGCCGGTCAAGCTCAAGCAAGGAATGTCTAGGTTGTAGAAGCAGAGACTTGTTCCTTGAGGTCTCTTTTGCTGCAAAAGCTGATTATAGTAGTAGCCTATATAAATCAAGCAACGTAATATTTTGGAGTCGTGTCAGTTCAGGTTGCAGCAGGCCAGCTAGCAGCGCTAGGCAATATTTCTTCCGGTTCTTTTCCTCTCTCCCAAGCCTCCCGTGTTCCTCCGATCCAATCCATGGAGGTGCTCCGCATCAAGCCGCTGCACGGCGCCGACGGCTACCTGCGCTGGAAGGAGTCGGTGCTCCTCGGCCTCAACATCGCCGGCGTCGCGCACGTGCTCTCCGCCGACCCCCCTCCTCCGTCTCCCGCTCGTGATGCCGCCCGCGCCGCCGCCGAGCTGGCATCAGCCGCAGCCGCCAAGAAGCAGCGGGCGCGGGACGACGCGGTGTGCCGCGGCCACATCCTCCGCGCGCTCTCCGACCGGCTGCTCCCGGTGTACATCCGCCACGGCACCGGCCGGGCGGTGTGGGAGGCCATGGCGCGAACCTACGAGCCGAACCCTCACTCCTGGGCGCTCAAGTTGGAGGAGCTCGAGTTCGGCAAGGACGAGACCCTCCTGGAGAGGCTCGCGCGCGCCGAGGCTTTGGTAATCGCCGGATCCAGGCGAAGGCCCGGGCCTCCCCCTGACGAGTGCACGTTGGCTCGGATGGTGGCGCTGAAGCTCCAGGGGGAACTGGCTTCCGGCGCCATCAGGAAGGGTGACCGGCTCACCATGGATTGGGTCTGGAGGGAGTGCCAGGCTAATGAAGCGTGCACTTCTGCTCTGCGGATACACGAGATTAATAAGAGGCAGCGGAGAGCTTGACGATCGTGGCATGGAGGTGATGGTGGCACGGGTCTTTAATTATTCCTCCCGAGGATATGGTACTAGTTTGTCAGGGCGATTGTAAGTTAAGATACAAGTAAAAAATTTTCGCTGATTTAGGGCGTGTTTGAGAGAGCTTCGCTCCAACTCTAACAACTCTGCTTCACAAAGTTTCTGCCAAACGCATCCAGCTTCAAAAACTTCTGATCTAAAAACTTCAGGAAAAAATCGTGGAGTTGGAGGTCAACTCCATGTTTTTTCTAGACTACCTCAAGTGATGCTCTAAAAACACCAGTTTTAGACCTCTTATGGAGTTAAAAGTTATTTACCCACCAATACCACTAGTTACACAACAAAACGATTCATTCCTTCTTTCTTTCTTTCTTTCTTTCGGTAATGCTTGGGCTCGGGCGTCCGAGGCATCGGACGCCCGCATGCCCAAGCGCCACATTGCACATCACATCGGTGGCGACTCAAGTGCCCGTATGCCCAAGCCTGCTCGTCGCCGCCGCCTCCTTCCTCGCGCCTGCTCATTACATCAGCTAGCTTGTCGTCGCCATGCTCGTGTCCCTGTGGGAGAGCTCGTCGTCGGTCCGGTGAGAAAGGTGGGCGGCGCACGAGGCCGCCGGCGGTGCGAGCTCTGGAGTGGCGGCGCACGTGGCTGCCGGCGGTGCGAGCTCTGGAGTGGCGGCGCACGTGGCTGCCGGCGGTGCGAGCTCTGGAGTGGCGGCGCACGTGGCTGCCGGCGAGTTTCAGGGGCAGCGGCGCACGCGGCTGCCAGCGAGCTCCGCGCGGCGGCGACGGCGAGCTCCCCATGATGTTACAGTATAAGCTTTTAAATGTTGCAGCCGCATAATTTTAGTGTTGCATTAGTTTTATTTTGATGTTGCACGAATTGAACGGATGTCGTTTAGTTTCAGACGGCGGCGAGCTCTGCGTGGTGGCGACGGCGAGTTCCATATGGTGTTGCAATAGAGGCTTTTGAATGTTGCAGCCTCATAATTTTGATGTTGCATTAGTTTTATTTTGATGTTGCATGAGTTGAACGGATGTTGCATGAAACATGGCTTTGATGTTGCGGCGGGAATTTTTACTCCCGCATCGAGATGTTTCACCGTGTTTCAATACGTGATTTTTGATGTTGCAAGCACCAATGTTCAATGTTGCAAATGTATATTTTCAATGTTGCAGCGACCTTAGAATCTTAGAATGTTGCATGAAACAAGTACTCGATGTTGCGGCAGAATTTTTCCTCCGTAATAGATAGAACTATTTTCAAATCTTTCATCGACGTTGCAAATATAGATTTTTTGATGTTTCAGAAGCTGTATTTTGATGTTTCAACCGAGCGTCCGATGAGAAATTTCCCATCATACATCCGGGCGCTAGCAGTGCCGTCTTTCTTTCTGCTGTTTCCCCCGACCCCCGTCTCCCATCGTTGAGTCGCTGACTCCTCCGCCATCCCCTCACTCCCACGTAAGGATGGATTCGGATCGAATACGAATGAATTCGAATTCGGATACCACTATTTACCACATTTTAATTCGAATTCGGATACGAATACGAATCTTATCGAATACGAATACAAAACGAATAGTTCGAATTCGGATTCGCATTCGGATGTTTAGTTGATTTTGACAGAAAATGTCTTAGTGTGTATTAATTCACTTTATGGATTGTTTTAAGAGTAAATTATGTGTATATATCTCATGTATGTTATATATATTTGAATAATTAAATATACAAATATAAATATAAATAATTTTCATAATATATAAAATATTTTAATAAGAAAATAGTACATTAGTAAGTAAAATATAATTTATTAATTAGATAAATAAATTAAAGTAGTTAAAATTGATATGATTGTCCATCTTAAAGTTAATTAAAATTTATTTATATACCATTAGTAATATTATAATCAATATAATTAGTAATTATCATGTAGATAATTTTTAAATTGATTAAACAATTTATATCATTTATAATTAATAGTTAGTTAAAAGGAGAAGTTAATTTATGTCGAATGTTTCGGATTTTTCTCGAATACGAATGTCGAATGCCTAATGTTTCAGATTTTTCTCGAATACGAATGTGGAATCGGATAGAGAAAATTGTTGGAAATCGAATTCGGATACATCCATTTGACATTCATATTAAAATCGAATACGAATACAGATATCCATATTTACGTTTTTATCGAATACGAATACAGATGTTTCGAATGTCAAACATCCATCTCCATCCTTACTCCCCCGTGATGCCGCCCCCATCACGCAGCCTTGCGCCGCCGCTCGCTGGCCCGTGCTGCCTCGCACTGCCGGCCCCAAGTTGCCCCCCCGCGCTGCTGGCTCCGTCTCCCCGCGCTGCCCCTGCGCCGCTGGTCCCATCCCCTGCAGCTCCGGCGCCGCTAAATCCCTCACGGCAGATGCCCCCTCACCGACACGCCCTCGTGCTGCCCCGGCGTTGCCAGCTCGTCGTGTGCCGCAACGGCGACGTGAAGCGAGGAGTCTCCTGTGCAAGCTGACAGAGGACCAGTTCATCTACGTTTGTGCCGATGCGTTCGTGTCCATGCATGGAGATAGAAATCGATTAGCTAGAGATGTGGTGTTTTGCTGGACGGCATGTAAATTTTGTGCGTTAGTACCAGGCGGCATCCAATTTGTTGCGTTGATTCCATTGGGTGAAACCTGAACATGAATATTGGCATGCGATTTGCTGCAATTCAGGATCTTATCAGTCATCACCGTCGGGCGACATGGAGGAGCGGGAGTACTAGCGCTGGCCAGGGTCGCCGGGCTGGAGGGGCTGTGATCACTACTACACAAACCACTTTCACAAACGGGCTATCACAACCGGTTTTGAGAAAACCGGTTGTGATGCCCCCTATCACAGCGGGTTTTCTCAAAAACCGGTTGTGATAGTCGGCCTGCATATCACAACCGGTTTTTCTTACAAACCGGTTGTGATGCTCACTATCACAACCGGTTTTTGAAAACCGGTTGTGATGGTGAGCATCACAACCGGTTCTTTACTAACACATTTTTGGAGGGCTAAACGAAATCAAATTTTGTAAACGACCTCGGATGAACTTTTGACCAAAACGAAAGTTGTAGATCTTGAAAAGTTATGAAACATTGTAGTTCACCACCTTTTTATTTGAAGTCATCTTGTCAACCGAATATAAGTTTGAATTTTTCAAATTTGAAAATTCAAATTTTGTAAACGACCTCGGATGAACTTTTGACCAAAACGAAAGTTGTAGATCTTGAAAAGTTATGAAACATTGTAGTTCACCACTTTTTTATTTGAAGTCATTTAGAGCCTCAAATAAGCAATTTACACTCGGAAAACATTAATATGAGGGGAATCAAAATGGTATACAGACACAAACAATCTAGTGGTGCAGTGGTAGAGGAGGCTATGCACGAAGCTGAGATTGCGGGTTCGAATCCTGCCGACTGCGTAGCGCGCGATTTTTCCCCAAATAAATAAAATGTTTTGCTATTTTATTTTGGTTTATTTTGGGTTTAGATGAAAACCGGTTGTGATAGGGGTTGCGAACCGGTTGTGATGAGGGTTTGTGTTGTAGTGGATGGACAGGGTCGCCGGGCTGCTGGGGTAGCGAGCACGCATAGGAAGAAAGGGAGAATAGAGAAGAGACTGGAAGAGACTAGGAAAAAGTCTATATCACCCCCAACCTATGGGGGTGGACTACATAACCCCCAACCTATGAAATGGTCTATATCATCCCCTGAACTTTCAAAAACCAGTCAAATTACCCCCTAAAGCAATTTTGAAAAATCATAGTAAATCATAGAAAAATAATAAAATGGAAAATCCAATTGTGTTGGACTCCAAATGAGTATATCTACACAGTGAACATATAATATGGTATGGTTTAGTACATTTTTTGCTGTAGCTTTATATCTATGTTTTTCTTCATAACTGTAAAAAATTGTACTACAACCTACCACATTATATGTTCATTGTGTAGATCTGCTCATTTGGAGTCCAACACAATTGGATTATCCATTTTATGATTTTTCTGTGATTTAGTATGATTTTTAAAATTGCTTTAGGGGGTAATTTGACCGGTTTTCGAAAGTTCAGGGGGGTGATATAGACCGTTTCATAGGTTGGGGGTTATGTACTCCACCCCCCCATAGGTAGGGGGGTGATGTAGACTTTTTCCGAAGAGAATAGGAGGAAAGAATAAAGGATGACACGTAGGTCCATTTATAATGGGTAAAATAGACTTTTTATAATAAGATCTCATGTTTTTGGAGTTGGAGCACTGTAATTTGCCAAACACGTTCGTCAACTCCATATTTCTTTAGAATTAGTGAAGTGGAGCTGCAAAATGGTAAAATTAGTGGAGCAGAGCTACTTTTTCTGGAGCGGAGCTCTCCCAAACATGCCCTTAAATCAACCATTCTAGCTAAGCTAGACACTGGTTACATACGTATATATATTAGATTTTTTTTCTTATGCTAAGTTTCTACTTTTATATAAAGACGATGCGAGTGTATTTGTCTTGATAAATGCGAGTATAATTTTTCTATATTCTGAAATTATTTTGTAACAAAAAAATGTTTTTCAAAGTTATGTTTTGAGACCCACTTTTTTGTGTGTACGAAGGGAAACTTTTTGGACATTTATTTTATTCAAGTTAACAGAAAAGGTTCTAAACTTATGCTTGTTTTACGTTATTATAGTTGGAAAGTAATTCTACAAATGTACTTTGTCTTATGGTGAAAAACTCATACTTCACTACGTCAGAAATGATTTGTGAAGACATCTAAGATTTATTATGTTGGCGGCCTGCCAGCAGAAATGAATCTGATTCCATTCCGTCAAGACCCGTCAACACAAATAGCATGTGTGGTAGTGGGTGGCGTACATTAGCACCCATCACCACAAATCTTCATTAGGTGGTTGTTGTGTGTTTTTTCCTTTTATAGTTGTTCCGAGCGGGGTTGATCTCGGATTGGAGCCTATAGTCACTTGCTCCACAATTTCTCCATTACTTTTTTTTTTGCGGGTAAAAGAGAGCTCTCATGAACTAGGAAGAAAAGTTACAATCTGCTGCGATTAAGTCAACAACGCACGCAGGCGTGTGACCTAACCATGCTGCTGTATGAGCAGTCCTCCTAGCTAGTTGAGCTAGTTCATTTGCCACGGCATTACACTCTCTCTTTACCAAAGCTACTTTCCACTCTACCAAGAGCTGCCCAAGCTCTCTTGCTTCTGAATTTCTCCATTACTTTACTAGATATAAAATCCAAATCTTTAGAATTTATGTATAAGGTCAAGTACATTGAGCTGAATTCCAAATGCTACTTTACGCTCGCCTAGGAATGGCCGAATGGGGTTTGCATGGTTACGAATAATCCACGTTATCAGATTTGATTTTACATATGGCGAAACAATATTTGCATTAAAAAATTACTGATATATGGATACAAAAATATCTGAATTCATTTTTGTTGACAACTCAGTTTTTGTTTATAGCTTTGGGCTATTCAATGTGTGGCATCCATTTATTTCTTTCTCCGTCTAGTATTATATTTTCTTACCCTACTTTGCATGCTTTCTCACGCACCTTACTTATCTAAACATCTCCAATAGCATCCTTTCCACTATACCTACCTTTCCTCACATCACAACCCACCCGCCTGTCCACTGTTGGTTGCGAAGACGCTCCCCCTCTCCCTCCCTTATCCCCAGCTGCCATCACCTCCCATCCGGCGCCAAGGGCCCCTGCCGCCTAATATTGACATATTTGGCCCAATGCCCTTGCCGCTCATCGAGGATACCCCATCGCCCGTCTCCAGCGACACGCCTCGCTACCTTCGCTCCACCGCGTGGCTTCGGCGACACGCCTCGCTGGCTCCGCTCCACCGCCCCGCTGCCTCTGCTCCACCGCCATCTCTCATGTCTTCACTGCCTATGGCGTGCCTCACCGCCTTTGCTCCACAGCCGTCTCCCCTGCCTCCACCGCCGGCTCATGGCTTCTTGTAACAAAAAGTATTAGTCGAAGTTATGTTTTGAGACCTATTTTGATCTCCTAATTAACTTCACTTATTAGTGTCCGAAGGGTGTAATGCAAACTTCTTGGATATTTTATTCAGGTTAACAAAAAGAAGTCCTGTCCTAACTCATGGCTTGTGTTATTAATTTGAATTGTACATTCTACAAATATACTTTGTCTAAAGGTGGAAAACTGGGAGCTGCTTCGATATGACAATTTATTTTGGAAAATAATGCAATACAAATAGCCTTGCCATACCTTAACAAGGATTTTATGGATACAAGTATTGTTAATGAACTAAAAATAACTCGTAGGTGGCAACTTGGAAACAGTGTGATTTATATTGCTTATTTAGAGTAATCGGTGGTAGGGGCAAGCAAGGAAAGGAGGGTCCGGCAGTGGAAGGGCTTGCTGTTTAGCTAATGGTCCCATTTGGTAAGAGTTCGCTACCGGCATGGGTGAAGCCTTGCTAAAGGGACATCTCAGACGAAGCGGCAAAAAGACATTGTCCGCACTTCTTGAGTTCTGATGTTCACACCCTCTTCTGGCAACCCTTATCCTTGCTGGCAACTGAACAATTAGCTGACCTCCAAAATTTTATATAGAATCAGCAGCTTGATGGTCAGAACAAGGATGTGTGGTCTTACATTTGAGGTTCTGAGACTTTTACAAGTAGGAAGGCTTACAAATTCCTCCATGGTTCTGTGCCAGCTTCCTCACTTTTAAGTGGATGTGGAAGTCTAGGGTACAGAATAAGCACGAATTCTTTTTCTGGTTGTTGGTCAAGGATCGACTTAACACAAGAAATTTGTTGAAAAGGAAGAACATGCATCTAGATGACTACAGCTGTGTCTTATGCATTGAAGGCACTGAGGAAAACATTGATCATCTCTTCTTTGTCTGCCCATTCAGCCAGGCATGTTGGTTATTTCTTGATATTTATTGGGACATTAATCTTGACCCCTTAACCATGATCACCACGGCAAGACAACATTTTGGTTCGGTAATCTTCAGAGAAATCATGATTGTTGCTGTTTGGACCATTTGGTGTCACCTGAACCATATAGTTTTTGATGGTGGGGTATTGTCTTTTGCTTGGTGGAGAGCTTTCTTTGAGAAGGAGTTAAGGCTGGTTTCCCTTAGGGCTAAACCAGAGATAAGTCACAAATTAGACCTTTGGTTGAGTAGTCTCCCATGAGCCATCTTTTTTCCAAAATTTGGGCTTACAGCCTTGTAAAATGTACATACCCCTTTTTTGTTAATATATAAAAAATAGAGGTAGGGGACTCCCCAGCCGGTGTCAGTAAAAAAAAGACATTGTCCGCACGAGCGAAAAGAAAATGTAGCTTCCATTTCTTTTGGAAAATAATGTAAGAAAAATAGCCTTGTTATGACTTATAAAGAGTTTATTAGGAAAGGATGCAGCGGTACGAGCCTATAGAACAGATCCTGTTCAAGTAAGGTAGTTATAAAGAGTTTATGGATACAAGTATCGTTAATGGACTAAAAATAGCTTGTAGGTGGAGATAAACTCGAAAATAATGTGACTTATATTACTTATTTACAGTGGTGGTAGGGGCAAGCAAGGGGAGGGAATGCATGGTAGTGACAGGGCTTTTTGTTTACAATGTGATTTATATTACTTATTACAAGTATCAACCATTCGAACACTCACTACTGCACAAACCCTTACCGAAAGCGGCGCGAAAACCTCATCTTAATCGGTTATTTCACCGCTTCCTTAAGCCAACTAGAATCAGGGGGTCATCCGAAGCGATTATTTTGGATCGTTTTGTTTGACAAGCGTGCCAGTTAGGATAGTAAAAATTTCGCAAATAAAAATGGTAAAAATATCTTTTTCCGTAGCCCGAAGGCCACCCCTGAGCTACAATCACTCGTCACCAGTCAAAAGTCACGCGTATTTCATGCAAAATACGAGCACGTGCGGTGCCACAACCTCCGCGCGAGCCTTTTTTACCATCTCACCTAGACATTGGTCCTACAATCATGAGGGAGTTATATTCTTTTTGACCCTTGTTGCCTAAAGCTTAATTCCATTATTTGAGCTTCTAAAAAGCTTCAAATCAAAATCTTTTAAGTACAAAGTTGTAGATCTCTTCAAAACATACAAATTTCGTATAAATCTTCTATTTATCCGAGACCGTATGCAAAAGTTACGAAATTCAGAATATAATCTGAAATTTAAATTACAAGAGCGGGAATAAGGGTGGGAAACGGACTATTGAATTTTTGGACATCGTCTAACAGTTCTCAAATAAAAAAAATGACTACAAAGTTGTAGATCTCGTCGAAATGTACAAATTTCGTATAAAGCTTTTCTCCATATGAGACTATACGCAAAAGTTACAAAATTGAGAATACAACGTGAAATTCAAGTTACAAGAGCGAAAATGAGGACGTGAACTATTTTGAACATCTAAACAATTTTGAATCAAAAAACTTTCAACTACAAAGTTATAGATCTTATCGAAATGTACAAATTTTGTATAAATTTTCTTTCAATCTGAGGTCATATGCAAAAGTTATAAATTTTCGAAGCGTAACGATTCGCGGCGGTTAGAATGACTGTCGTTCTAAACGACACGGTTTGAGCAGCTTAGGATGACTATTCGAAGCGAAAATATTGTAGCGCTGTCTATCACACTGCTTCGGATGACTTAAACAAAGTGAGACATTTTGGGCCGGTTCGTATGGACCAGTTAAGATAATAATCTCTACAATAGTGACTGTGTTAGGGATCAACCGGCGTTCTTGACGACCGGCGATCTCTGGAACACACACTTGCAACTCAACGCGATCGCTTGGACACGAAGGTTTTTGTGCTACGGAAAGAGCAGCATTTTCTGTTCTATTTGATCTCCTTTTATTGAGTACAATGCAAAGCCATGCCGTCCATGGCGTGCACGTCGCGGTGTTGTAGCGCGTCCATCCCCACGCTCCGCAACGGCCTCCATGTCCGCATGCCCAGGCTCGTGGCTGAGCGAGTCTCACTCCACGGCCTCCTACGCGCACGGCGTCCACAGCCCGGAGCTCGCGCGCATGCTAACAGAAAGCTAACAAACCTTGGAATGTAAACATGCTAAACCAAAACTACCGGCATGCACAAGATTACTACTAACAAGTCTCCTCCTAATTCTTGCGTATTCCCTGTACATCAATTACTCCAATTTTGAAGCGCAGCTCGCAGAAACGATCACGCCCCAAAGCTTTGGTCAGGATGTCCGCCAACTGCTCAGAAGTTCCAATGTACTGAAGCTGCACCTTCTTGCCCTCAACACACTCACGAATAAAGTGATATCTCAGCTCGATGTGCTTGCTGCGGTCATGGAACACTGGATTCTTGGTTAGCGCAATGGCAGACTGATTGTCGATCTTCAAGTTGAAAATCCCAGCTTGCTCGCCTCTGAGTTCAGCAAGCAGCCGGGACAGCCAAATTCCCTGGCACGCAGCTGTTGTCCCTGCAATATACTCTGCCTCGCACGAGGACAGGGCAATGATCTTCTGCTTTTGGGACTGCCAGGTGATGGGATTGTCTCCGAGGAAGAAGAGAACTCCTGTGGTGCTCTTGCGTGTGTCGACATCACCAGCTAAGTCGATGTCACTGAAACCAACAAGCTCAGCCTCCCTCTTCCTCTTGTAGTGACACCCATAGTGCAAGGTGCCAGCAATGTACCTGAGCACCCTCTTCACAGCTGCTAGGTGCTCGGTGGTGGGCTTCTCCATGAACCTGCTGATGTATCCCACCGAGAATGCCAAGTCCGGCCTCGAGTTCACCAGATAGCGAAGCGAGCCCACAATGCTTCTATAGAAGGTTGAATCAACTGCAGGGGCTGAGCTCCACTTACTGAGTTTGAGGCGTGGAGACAGCTTCAACCCAGAAGGCGCCAGGGAGTCCCTTCACCTTCAGTATGCTCCTCGCCGTCCCGACAACGCTCTGGTTGTGCCGTTCCACAACCCCGTTCTGCTGAGGGGAGTACGGGGCTGTGAACTCGCGGTGTACGCCTAGCTCGGCGCAGTACTTGGTGAAGTCCGCCGCCGTGAACTCTCCTCCGCGGTCAGTGCGGAGTGCCAAGAGCTTCTTCCCGGACTTGCGTTCGGCCACCGCTTGAACGTTCTTGATCGCATCCGCCGCGGCGTCCTTGGACGGTAACAGGCACAGCCACATGTAGCGGGAGTAATCATCAACCAGAAGGAGGAAGAACCGGTTACCGCTGGGTGTTGCAGGAGAAATTGGTCCACACAGGTCACCATGTAGCAGCTGAAGTGGCTCAGTTGAGCGCCGTAGAGCCTTCTGCGGGAACGGAGTGCGACGCTGCTTGCCGACCAGACAAGCTTCGCAGAGTTGCTCCACCTGAGCGATCTGAGGAAGGCCGCGTACTATTCCGTCCCTCACCATCTTGCGCAGCGCGGCGAAGTGTAGATGGCTGAAACGAGCGTGCCAAATCCAGGCGTCGTCGTCGACACGCGCGGCCAAGCAGACTGGCCGTGCAATGGTGATGTCGAGCACGTACAGCCTGCCTGGACTACGGTGAACCTTCGCGAGCAGCCTCCTCTCCTCATCACGAATGCGCATCACCCCCTCCTCGATCAGCACTTGGTACCCGCCTTCATCGATCTGCCCGACGGAGATGATGTTGGCGGTGAGGCGCGGGAGGTAGTAGACATTTGGGAGCGTCGTGTGCTCTCCATTCTTGCAGGAGAAGAGCACAGTGCCAATCCCCTCGATCTACGCGACGGACCCGTCCCCAAAGCGGACGGATCCAGTGATGCCGGAGTCCAGGTCGGCGAACGCCGTGCGCGACCCGGACATGTGGTTGGAGGCGCCAGTATCCAGAACCCAGTGCTTAGGGTCCCAATCGCCGGAGTCGTCGAACGCGGCGAAGACCTTCTTCTCGACGAGGTGGAGCTGGCCAGTGGCCTGGACTGACGGAGTGCTCGCCGCCTTGGTCTCCGGCGACGGGAGCTGGATTTGGGGATAGATCCCCTTCTCCACATCGCACACCGACAGAAGCAGAGTGGGCTCGTCGTCTTGGGCCACATGGGCCTGTTCTTCCTTCAGCTTGCCGCGGCAATTCTGGGCCCAATGACCCGTCTTGCCACATCTATTGCACACATCACCTGAGTTCGGTCGGCCCGTAGTCGTGCCGCTGCTCCTGCCGGAGTTGTTCGCGCCGCCGTGGCCTCGTGGCTTGCCCCGGCGTTTCCCTCGGCCGCCGGAAGTGGATCCACCGCGCCCGGACTCCTGGTCCTTCTTCTTGTAACGCTCCATCCACTGCTCCTCCGTGAGCAGTAGCTTGCCATTTGCTGATGGTGGCGGTGGCGGCTCGTCGTCCGTGGCCGCCCTGAGCCTCCCGGTCACCTCCTCGATGGACAACGTGCTGATGTCGAGGAGGGTTTCGATCGAGACGACCAGCTGCCTGTACCTCAGTCTCGTGACACGGAGGTACTTGGCCACGACCTTGGCTTCCGGCTCCGGATCACCCAGCACCGCCAGGCGCTGCACGATATTGGTCAGACGAAGCGAGAAATCTTCGATGGACTCACCCTCGCGGAACGCGATCTGCTCGTACTCGGCGCGTAGGTTCTGTGCCGTCGACTTGCGGATGCGTTCATCACCAATCCGCATGGTCTTGATCGCCTCCCACGCCTCCTGCACAGAGGGCTTCGTCGTCAGGGTGGGTACTATCTCCGGTGGCACCGCGGAGCAAATTGCGTCCAACGCGGTGCGGTCGTCGTGGTGGTCGCCGTCGCCGGTCTCGACGACGTCCCAGAGGCTCCGGGCCTCCAGCTTGACCTTCATCAACAACGACCACGTGTCGTAGTTCGTCTTCGTCAGCTGCGGCCAGTTGCTGGAGCCGTCGGTCTCCCAGATCACGCGTTCCACGATCACCTCTCGAGGATGGCGAGAGCTCCTGCTCCGTGGCCGACGTACCGGAGGCGGACTCGTCGATTTCTTCCATTGGGGCGACTTGTCTCCCGAGCCACCACCGGCCTTGGTTGAAGGATCACCAGTTTCCTTTCCCTTTCACGGCGGCGTGCGGCCGCGGCTCTTGCGTGGCGGCGGCGACACCATGGCGATGACTCTTCTTCACTTTGTGGCTCTGATGCCAATTGTTAGGGATCAACCGGCGTTCTTGACGACCGGCGATCTCTGGAACACACACACACTTGCAACTCAACGCGATCGCTTGGACACGAAGGTTTTTGTGCTGCGGAAAGAGCAGCGTTTTCTGTTCTATTTGATCTCCTTTTATTGAGTGCAATGCAAAGCCATGCCGGCCATGGCGCGCACGTCGCGGTGTTGTAGCGCGTCCATCCCCACGCTCCGCAACGGCCTCCATGTCCGCATGCCCAGGCTCGTGGCTGAGCGAGTCTCACGCCACGGCCTCCTACGCGCGCGGCGTCCACAGCCCGGAGCTCGCGCGCATGCTAACAGAAAGCTAACAAACCTTGGAATGTAAACATGCTAAACCAAAACTACCGGCATGCACAAGCTAGATTACTACTAACAGACTGTACATGCACACCCCATGCATCCATGTGGATTTGCATCAAGCTTGGTATAAAAAGAAGAGACACACCCAATCGACGAAGAACCTAAGAATGGGATCCATGCATTGACGTAATAACCAGAAAGTAGAATACATGCCTCAGCTCTAGTTCGCTGGGGCTTTCACCATAGATGATGCCACATTGACTCTATCATGGGGTAAACCTAACATAGCTTAAACTAAGCTACGTTAAGAGGTCACAAGACGCGCAGAAAATCGGTGATGATGAGCGGGATCGAGAGAACGTTATTTTTATTTTTATTATTATTATTTTTTTGCTGCTATAGTAGAGAATGAAGGAACAACAGGGGGGCTCTTATATTCGCAGTGGAAGATGGTTAAGAGGTCAAAGTCCATCAAGGCCAAGTTTTAATTTAGGACAGCGGCGCATTGTTAGATAAAAAATGGTTGAACCGACATTCTTTTAAAATAATTGGTACAATAAGAATGTTGCTTAACATTTTTAAATGTTAAATCAAGATTTTTTTTAAAAAATAATCGGTACAACAAAAAAGTTGGTTAACATTTTCATGGTAAAATATAAAATAAAATATTGAACCAATATTTTTAAAAAAAGTTGGTCTATAAAAACATTAGCTACGATGTTTATGAAAAACATTAGATAAAAATGTTGAACCAACATTTGAAAAGAAAGTTGGCCCTAAAAATGATTAGCTAACATTTTTGTAGAAGAAAAAACCGTCTAGGTCAAAAGTTTTAGGGTTTAGAGTTTATGAAAAAATGTTGGATAAAAATATTGAACCAACATAAGAAAAGTTGATCCAGCAAAATTGTTGCCAGTATTTTTATAGTAAAATATCGGATAAAGAATATTGAACCAATATTTTTTTAAAAAAATGGTGTAACAAAAATATAGTGGAAATGCATATGCTGCGGGCACATGTTTTCAAACAATATAAACAAAAAACTATATCCACTCAGGCACGTGTTTTTTTAAAAACCTACTAAGCAAATCGTTTACATTTGTAACAGTAAAATTTAGTAAAAAATCCAACGAACATAATTCATGGCACGAATCTCAAACATTTTTGTAGAAGAAAAAACCGTCTAGGTCAAAGGCTCGTGCATCATATCGTCGTTAGGCCTAAACATTGAGCCTTGGCCTGGGCTAGTCATCCATCCACGGGAAAAAGTCAAAGGATCAAATGCAGTTGGGGCTTGGGCTGCATATTTCGGCCTTTACGGTGACTGCTGGCCCATAGTTCAAATACCATATTAAAGGCCCAACTGTGGTGCACCTAGACGAACAGAGCTAACCGTTGGCGCTCTCTGCTGGCTGCTGTCAAAGGATTTTTTTATTTTTTTTACGATTTTTCAAAAATAAATGTCTGGTAAAAAATTAGCAGATTTGGTCTTATGTCGCCGGTTGAAATGTCTATCGCCGGTTGAAACGGCGACAAAATAAAAAATCAGCGGCTCGCCGGCCCATCCGGCGAAAAGCTGTCGGCGCCGCAGGCCCACACAGCTTTCGCCGCCCCATCCGGCGAAAGCACTTATCGCCGTAACGGTCGGCGAAAGGCTCGAGGCCTCGCCGTTTCGTCCGACGAAAGCGCCTCTGTCCATAAAAACCGACGCGCGAGCACCCTGGCTCCAGAAGAGAGCACTGACCGGCGCGCCTGGCTCCAGAAGGACCTCTTTCCTTAGCTCCGTGAGGAAGAGAGGAGGGGGAGAGGGGTGGGGTGGAGGGAGGGAGATTGAAGCGAAGCTCTGTCAGATCTGCACTTCGTTTCAGGTACATTTCTAAACTTGACTTTTTAGTTGAGGCAAAAGTCTGTAGATCGTTTATTTATAGATCTTTTGTAGTTACATGTTTGTAGTTTAGTTTTTTTTATATAAACTAGGTCATAGAAAAGTTTAGTTACTGAATCTAGACTGCTTAGTAAATTGGGTGTTAATTTTTTATACCTATATGTAGATGCTAGTTAGTAACTAGTGGTAGTATATTTTTAGTTTGCATGGTAGGTAGTATATTGTTAGTTTGGACGTGTGCACGTAGGAAAATTTGTAGTATAGTTTTTTTATCAACTATGTCATTCGAAAAATGTGAACGGTTTCTTTTTTTGAGTTTGTAGATGTGAACTGCTACTGGCTATCTCAGTAATTTTTAGATATAACTATTTCATAGAAACTAATTAGTAATTTTATTTTTTATAGAAATGCTAGTTATATGTCATAGGAAAAAATAGTTAGCCCTCACTTTTACATTACGTTTGTAGTTTAGTTTTTGTACATATGAGGTATATAAAATCCTTTTGTAGTCAGCGGTCACTCAATTTTTTTAGTGACATTTATAGTTGAAATGAAAAACTAGTTACTCACAATTATTAGTGTTCTTATGTATCATGACAGGCATGTCAGAGAGTTTATTTTCCCAAGTGTTTTATGGGCCGGGGGAGGTTAGGTATGGTCCTGAAGGGGTAGACTTGTCCGAATTTAAGTCGTTCACCAAAGAAGTAGTTCGAGCAAGAGAGAGGAACTAGACCTCAGTGTGCAACTGGCTATTCAAGGCATTTGGACTTGACAGAGAGCAATTTGAGCTGTCAGTCATGGCTGTAGTAAGGTTTAGAATGGACACACTGTTTTGGGAGTTGATGCCCTTTGCTGGAACCCAAAACTGGAGGCAATATGTCAATATAGTTACCGAGCGTGGCTTACCACTAGTCTTGTATGTTAGTCTTGTATGTTCAGGTTTATCAGAAGATTGGGTCTAGCAGTCAGCATCAAGATGAAGACAATGCAATCACGGACGATCCTGCCCAAGAAGATACAGAACAAGAGGAGGTAGATGGAGAGCACGAGGAGGTAGATGGTGAAGAAGCACCCCGTGAACCAACTGGCGAGGCTGATGAGGGGGAACACATCCCTGAGTTAGTCAAGCAGGTTGAGAGGGAGGGGCAAGAGCAGTTTGATGCCATGGAGGGAGACACTTCAGATGAGGAGGAATGTTATCCTGTGCCACACAACTGGTCAAGCTATGACTATTCAGCTCTAACTGTCAATGAAGGCGAAGCAGTGGATTGGGAGTACAGAGAGAATGAGATTTCTGTCGGTGCAATGTATGCAAGTGGGGATGAAGTTAAGGAAGCCATAAAGCCGTGGTCTACACTATCTTTGCAAAGGCAGTTCCAAGTGGTGAAGAGCAACCCAAAAGTATATGATGTGTGTTGCGTGCAAAGCAACTGCCCTTTTAGAGTGCATGCATCTAAATGCAAGTGGACTGATTACTGGAAGGTGTCCAAATTGGTGGATCATGAATGCCAACTTGAGGAGTTAAACCCACAACCGTAACCTCACAGCTGATTTTGTGGCTCAATTCATGTATCCTCAGATCGTCGACAATCCCAGCTTCGAGCCAAAATCAATTATTTGTGTCGTGGAAGAAAAATTTCATTATAAAATCAGCTACAACAAAGCGTATAGAGCAAAGCAGAAGGCACTAGAGATGAAATGGGGGACGTATGAAGCGTCGTATAACAATCTTCCAGCCTTGTCGCACAACATATGTTTGAGAAATCAAGGCAGTTACTATGACTTGAAAACCTATCCCTGTGCTGAGAAACCAGGCAAGCAGGTATTGCAGCGTTCATTCCTAGGCTTGGGTGCTTGCATTGAGGCTTTTCAGCGTTGGTGACCAGTCATTTGTATTGATGACACATTTTTGACTGGTAGGTACAAAGGAACCATTCTGACTGCTATTGGGTCCGATGGTAACAATCAGGTGCTGCCGCTGGCGATCGCCTTTATGGAGTAAGAGTCAGGAGATAGCTGGCATTGGTTTCTTGAGAGAGTGAAGCAGATGATTGTTAAGAATGTACCGAATATGTGTGTTATTCATGACCGGCACAAATGCATTCTACAAGCAGTCGAGGACATGCAGAATGGCAACATTGAACGTCAGAGGGCCACACAGTGGCCTGACTTGAAGAGTAGGTGGTGTATGAGGCATATGGGTGCCAACTTTCATAGCCAATTCAAAAACAAGACCCTGATGAAACTATTTAAATGGCTATGCATCCAGAATCAAGAGAGGAAATTCAACCTTATTTGGAAGAAACTTGATGAACTTACAAAGAAACAAGCAGAAGAGCTAGCAAAGAGGCCTGTACATAGTGAGGACCAACATCCCGTTTCGCTTGATGACGTTGGCCTTGATGGTCCACACGTCGTGCGCAAACCTGGTCGGGCCATTAAGACATTCACTCAGTGGATTGAGCATGAGCCCAAAGAGAAGTGGGCTTTATTGTTTGACGAGGGTGGTGCTAGGTACGGCATAATGACTACAAATCTAGCTGAGGTGTATAATTGGGTGCTCCGTGGTGTAAGGGGACTCCCCCTAGTTGGAATCGTGGAGTTCTTATATCAGACAATCAAGTATTTCAGGGACCGTTTTGCAGTTGCAAACAAATCGATGTCTGACAACCAAAAGGTCTATGGATACAAGATGACTGAGTACATGGAAAAGACAATGAAAAAAGGCTCGTAGACACCGTGTGAGTGCCCATAGTGCTGCAGAATGACGGTTTGAGGTTCTCTGCAGGGACATAGGTCGATTGGGAGGGCGGCCGGAGAGACACTCACAAGAATGCATTATTACCAATCAAGGCTGTGTTTGTTCCTGCCACAAGCCAAAGCTGCATCACCGTCCCTGCACCCATGTCATTGCTGCATGTCTTGAGGCGGGAGGGCTTCAACCTCGTATGTTTGTATCCAACTATTATTTCAAAGAAACAATCTGGGCCACTTGGAAGAATGAGGTTTATCTGTATCGTATGCTAGGAAACTTCATTACTAATCCTAGAGAGCACGCACTTTATATTCCTGATCCTAATCTAGAAATGTTCCAAGGAGTTGGCCGACGGAAGAACAGACGGATTCAAAACAACATGGAACAATCTGAAGCTGGTGCAGAAGTGCGCCTCTGCTCCAAGTGCCATAAAACTGGTCACAGCTACAAGAATTGTCCAGCAATGACATATGGCTAGGGAACAAGCCAAGCGGGGCAATCTATCGTCGCTCTAGTTTCCACTTCACGTGGTCGTGGTCGCCGTGGTCGTGCTAACAATGATGGTCTTCTGTGACCACAAAATAATGTAGTACTTATTTGTGAACTATGTAATTTGTGTACTTTGAACTATGTCATTTGTCTACTTTGGACTATGTAATTTGTGCAATTTGGACAACGTTATTCATGTAGTATGTAATTCATCTAGTTTGGAATATGTAATTTGTGTGCATTGAACAATCTCATATGGTTAGTTAGTTTGGACTATTAAAATTTTGTTGTAATTATATTGTTTCATGTATGTCTTTGTCGAATTTTATTTATCAAGCTGCGACTACTTTCGTATTAATAAAGATTTAAATTCTTTTAGGTATGACCGAAGGGCCTCCGCAGCCCTACGAGACTCCAGAGTTGCTGGACAGGGTGATTGACGCGAAGCACCGATAGTTCATGTCTGCCGTGCGTGGTTTGTCACATCACACGTTTCGCGCACGA
This sequence comes from Urochloa ruziziensis, assembly GCA_015476505.1. Classification (NCBI taxonomy): domain Eukaryota; kingdom Viridiplantae; phylum Streptophyta; class Magnoliopsida; order Poales; family Poaceae; genus Urochloa; species Urochloa ruziziensis. The sequence goes on from CM027124.1 coordinate 37,921,908, forward strand.
GTGCCGTTGTCGACGATGCCCCTTGACGACTGTTGGCTTCCGAGGTAGGTATGTATAGTTAACATTGTAACGATACAATCTTATCTAGAATTAATATCGATTTTGTATCTCCTTTTGTAGCACTAATCTAAATTTTTATCGATTTTTTGCATCTTATTCTATAGGTTCAGAGCTGCGGGCCTTCTACCCATCGCGAGGTTGGTCAAGGGTGACATGATGGATGCAGAGGTCAGGGGAGCGGGCAAGGCGACACGTTTTCACTTCAACATGTCCCTCCTAGCAGCTTTGCTGGACCAGTGGCGCCTAGAGACTCACACGTACCACCTACCAGTCGGTGAGATGGCCCCTACACTGCAGGACGTTTCCCTCCTTTTGGGTCTGCCTTGTGCTGGTGACCCCATCGCCGCCCTGGACATGGGAGCAGGTTGGCGGGACGAGTTGTTGGGCCGCTTTGTCGACATTCATCGCATCGATCATGCGCCTCCGTACCGCACCTTCAGCAACACACATGGGCCCACAAAGAAGTGGCGCATGCAGTTTAGTGTGAGTGTGCCTTTTCTGTGTTTCATTTCCATTGATAGAATTGATGCATATCCATACTAACTCTTTTCATTGTGCAGGAGGATTAGTTGAGAGCTGATGCAGACGAGGCTACAGTTGCTAGGTACTTGGAGGCCTACCTACTGTGGTTATTCGGCTGGGTCTTGTTTTGCTCGTCCAACGGGACCTCGGCGCCGAAGACACTCATACCCTACGCCAGAGCGATCGCGGAGGCTCCACTGGAGGACGTACCCCAGTTCAGCTGGGGTAGTGCTGTGCTGGCGGCCACGTACAGGGGTCTTTGCGCGGGTTGCTTTAAGGTGGCCTCCTTGGAGCCCATCTTTCTTGCCTGCCCGTTGCTTGTTCAGCTTTGGTCGTACGAGCGCTTCTCGATCGGTCGTCCACGCATTCACGTGGGCCCGTACGAGCCCCTTCCTCCGGAGCACGACCAGAGAGACAGACCGACCATGGGGTCCATGTGGTGCCTCAGAAAGGTAAGACCTCACAACATTATATTGGAGCATTGTTATTTTCAATTATTTATGAATTAGAATATTATTTTCAGCCTTCGTGGGCAGGAGTTCAGACGAAGAAGTCGTACCCATACTTTGTTGGCATGTTTTACGCTCTTGTTGATGCTGACGTGAGGTGGACCCCTTACAGCGCTGCAGAAATCAGTGCTTGAGCCCCTCAGGGGCTGTCGTCTTTGTGCCTACGCGACCAGGCCTTTTGGATGACGAGGAAGCCACTGGTGTATGACATCCATGTCGAGGAGTACGCGGTCCACAGAGTACTTCGATAGTTCAACAGGTATCAGGAGTCCCCGCTGCCGGTTACACACAGCGTGCCCCAGAGCGTGCATAGGTACTTGACATCTACCGATGCGTTAATTTTTTTTGCCTAACCAACTTCTCAATTCTAATGCAATTTGATTTCTTCAGCTGGACACGTCAGGGTCAGTCTGCAGCCATGTTGTGGGCCCCGAGGGTACTACACTTTGCTCAGCAGTGGGCCCAGGCCCTTGACGACGTGGTGGTCGAGGAGCGGCCACACTCGGATGAGGCTTTCGTGGCCTATCTGGCATGGTACTTACCCAGGACACGGTCACGGGTGCTGGTTGTTCCACAGGACTCTCACAGAGCGCCAGCATAGGTTACTGACATGTACCCTGTTTCGAGGGACCAGAAATTCGCCATCGTGGTATGTTTGTCAAATTGAATCATGCTATCATTCATTTGATATGATTTTATCTTAATTTTGAACTTTGATAACTATGTTTTGTGTAGACCGAGGCTCTAGCGTTGGTCGAGGTCGAGGTGGACCAGGACTTGCAGAGGTACATGTACATGGCGCCGCAGGATCACGGGGCTGCATATAAGAAGATAAAGGAGTATTGTGCTAGGTTCAGACGGGCCATCAGTTGCCGAGGTGGACACGCAGACGTCTACCTCTCACCACGACCACATTACCTAGGTTCGTCTTCTGCTTTACCCACATGGCCACAGTACCCCGGGTCGTCTTCTGGTACACCTGCACGACCACAGTACCTCGGGTCGTCTTCTGGTACACCTGCACGACCACAGTACCCCGGGTCGTTTACTGTTGCACCTTCACCACCATGACTAGCCTAGCTCGGGTCTTCTTCAGGTGCACCAGCACGCCCTCCCAGCTACACTCCATGGCCCGCTGGTATGCACACTAACGTTTTGTTAATTTAATTCACCTTTGCATGTTGTACTTCTTTCATATAGAAATGGTTTCATATTGAATTGTTTTTCTATTTGCAACATAGTACCACGGTTCACCCCACCCAACCTGTGGGGACGCCTTATCCGGAAGTCCCTTGATCACCCGTATCAGTCCCTAGATCATTACGCTGATACGGATCCCAACACAGATTAGTGTCAGAAGCGGTAAATGACGTATAAACTAAAATAACTATATACCGTTTTAACTAGCGGAGAGCGGGCGGGCACTCAATCCTCAGTTGGAATGAGCTGTAGCACCTCCTCGCCCTGGAGTCCTAAACCTGTATGACAATGAAAGCAAGAGTGAGTATTCAGAGTTGAATACCCAACAAATCTCACAAATTTAATAATATAATTATAAATTAAAAGAATATAAATGTAGGGCCTGGAGGGGCATTTCCTCCCTGCCAGTCCCAATATTAACCCCAGAACCCAGTCATCGGCACTCCTGCCGTCCGGGTTCTCCATGCAATAAAGGAAATCTAAATAGTGGGGGCTTTGACTAAGTGGACTCATTCCAGAGTCACGGCTATCAAGATAGATTCTACACTCTGCAGAGGTCGTACTTATCTACCCCGCATTCGGTCAGTCCCTACCTCCGTCAAGGCAGGTACTGCCCTACGAGACTCATACCCACCAGTGACCATCGCTGGTCAGCATTCCCTAGGTCCAGCCACAGGTAATACTGGGGGCTAAGCAGGGGCCACTGATCATCCGCCTCGCGGATGTCGACCCGGGTCTGTGAGCTCATTAATTAGGGCCCTCGGCCCTCAGGGTCTCCGACCCTGTATCGTAGTCGACCCGTGCCGTCCAGTCCCAGTCCTCTGCCTGGGGCTGTCTCCAGCATACCCGTTCCCGACTTGGTGCGTGCCCGACTCGGCACCAGGCGCTACCTCGTTCGCCGGTCGGCACTCTGCACCAATCATACGGCTCCTTGGGATGGATTACTAGGTTCAGCTGGTGGGGTGTGAATCAAGGCCTCACATAAATAGGCACTCCCGTAGGCTGTGCCTTTTTGGCATGCGGGGTTGTACTAGGCACTAGAAAGACTCTCCCATGAACCGGTCCTTAGCTGGGATCAGAGTGGCTCTTAGGACAGAATCCCCTCCTTGGGATCTTCCTTCCACTCCCAATCAGCATCCTATAACTACAGCGGGGCCAGGCATTCACCCACGTGATGCCTCCTCATAGCTTACGTTGCAGAAATGGTGAACTTTAATGATTAAGGTGATATTATTGGTGAGACTTGCCTTCATTGTCAGTCCTTAGACGTTCCTTTCGCGGGCGTAGACTATATGTTGACCGGGCGGGGCTTCGGGCCTTCTGGAGCTTCGGCGTCTTGTCGGGCCCGGTCATGCTATCGAACAATAAAACACATAAAATAACATCAATACATCAATCAATGCCTATAGATCAGAAAGGGAAAGGGGAGATAGATATTTCGGGCTTACCTAGGGATCAGGATGGATTTCTGGAGGTATGATGGATTATCCATTAATTAGATAGGACGATGGGCTTAGGAGGGGTTTAGCTGGTGAGATGGCTTCTAAGTGTGGAAGGAAGGGCTAGGGATAATTATTCTGGGAATTACTGGATATCTAAATAATTCCTGAATAATTATATTAATTATTTAGAAATAGATTTCTAAATAATTAAGGATATTGGATTGAATTTCTAATAATATTCTGGAAAATTATTAATATAATTTTCCAGGAATATTATGAGCGGCATGATGGCTAGGGTTTGCTAATATCTGGGATTTTGGTTGGGCAGCATAAGGGCTAGGCTTTACCTAGGGTTTTATTCGGGCGGCGCAACGGCTATATAGGGCTAGGGGTTAATAGCCGACGCTTTTGGTTGGGCGGCATAACGGCTACACCGGGAGATATTTGGGGTTTGGAATTGGGCAGCATAACTGCTAGGCGGGGCTAGTGGTTTTGGTTGGGCATTACAACGGCTAGGGTGGACTGAGCTCGAAACTTGGATCGGCCATCATCCTGGCTAGAATTGCGAAGTAGCGAGCAGCTATGGGGTTTAGCGGCGGTGGGTCAGGCATTGCGCAGCCAGCCGAACTGGCTTCGTCCACAATGCTGGGCGAAATGGCTAAAGCTACGCCGCTGGTTAAACTGTTCCGGGCGTACCCGAAAGCAGAACAGAGCAGCAGTTGGCGCACCTTTCCTATGTGTACGTGGGCAGTGTGGTATGACTAAAGCTACGCTGCTGGTTGGACGGTTTCGGGCGTACCCGGGAGCAGAGCAGAGCAGCAGGTGGCGCACCTTTTTCCTACGTGTACATGGGCAGCGCTTCCGCAGTGTATAGAGAGCTGCGCTCTCGTGCGTGTGTTATCGCATGTGAGAGCCGAGCTTCTCCTGCACTCTCGGTGAGAGCTCAAGCTCTCACTCTTATAGAGCAAGGGAGAGCTCTGGGCTCTCTTGCGAGGAGCGAGCAGGGGCAGGGGCGCCTGCGGCTCCTTTTATAGGCGCGCGGGGCAAGGAGCTGGGCAGGCCGCTGGCCGGTGCTGGCGACAGCGTTAGGGTGGCGTGGTGGCAAGCAGGGACGAGCGAGCGACGCTGGCGTCGAGTGGTCGGGGTGGCATAGGGGCAGGGGTGGCATGGCAGGCGGGGATTGACAGGCGAGGTGCCGTGTGCAGGTGGAGCGGAGGGAGGCGGCGGCACGCATGGCTGTCACGGCTGCCGGCCGGTGCTGGCGGCGGCGCCGCGCGGCCGTGGAGGGGAAAGTGGATGGCAAGAATGGAAAGAGGGGAGTGAGGGGAGTCACGGCGACGAGGTATGGAGGCCAGCCGCGGGCTGGAGCGGCGGCGCTAGGCGGCGGCGGCGGCGCCGACGGCGGGCCTGGCTGAGGGTGGCAGCGGCGCTTAGGGTAGCGAGGATAGGAGGCAGGCCGGGTGGGCCGCTCAGGCCACGGCTTGGCGGTGGAAGCGGGCCGAGTGGGGAGGGGGCGCATGGGCCAGGGAGGCGGCTGGGCCGTCCGGCCAGAGGAAGGAGGTGGATGGATGGGCTCGAGGAATTGGAGGGCCAAGTCCGGACTTCGGGAGAGGGGGGTGCAGGGAGCCGGGCTGGGCCGCAAGAAGAGATGGCCCAAGGAGGGGGTTGCAGCCCATTTAGTGAAAAGAATGGTTTCTCATTTATCTAAACTAGGTTTGGGTTTAGAATTTGAATACGAATTCAAATTCGAGTAGAGTTTTGAGAAGGCTTGAGATGGGTAGAGATAGGGTATTTTGGAAGAGTTTAAGATTGAAAATTAATATTCAAATTAGATTTGAATATTAAACCTAAAGATTTGGAAAGACAGAGCGAAAGGTTTGGGGGCATTTCTATCTCTTGGAAAAGATTTCTAAAGCATTCAAATGCATCACATATGACAGATTAAATGCATGGATTTATTTAGAAAATACATTTTGAATATTAAGAGAAAGGAAATTATATTATTAATTAAGGGAAAATTATTTAAAATATATATTTTCAAATGCTTTAAAATTCGGGGTGTTACACAACCCTACCGCCGCAGGGACCTCTTTAGGTGGTCCTCTGTTTTACGACTTAGGTATGTATTCAAACATTATATTCATGCTATTTTATTACTTGCATACAACTAATTGTCTATTACATTTTTATTATGTAAGCTACACAGGATACGGAGGGATCGAGGAAGACGTAGAGACTGGGGAAGATGGCACTCAGCTAGAGGGACCGTGGACAGGATCCCTTTTCAGCACGAACCCTTACCCGAACGAGATCGACACTTCGCAGTTGGGTGGTGCGCCGTTGTTTCCCACACAGTTCTCACAGGAGGACATCCATACACCGGTTGCAGACGAGGCGCAACGTCCCACATGCCAGGTTGCACCTCCAGACCTGCTCACGTATTCACACTAGCACACCCAAGCGGCGCAGGCGGTAGAGCGTCGGGCGAGGGGTGCACACCGTCACAAGCGAGGGTGCATTTAGTTAGTACCTTCTTATTTATGTGTTTTATGTTGTGCTCAGACTATGTGTTTTATGTCATGCTCAGACTATGTGATGCATGTTGTGCTCAGACTATGTGTTTTATGACGTGATCAGACTATGTCATTTATGTCCTGCTCAGACTATGTCATGTAGTAGATGCTGATATGATGGATCACTGAAAAGCCTACGCATCTTATGATACAATGGATCACTGAAAAGCATTGACATCCTACGATGTGTCAGCGAAACTAGGCTTTTTAGGTGTGGTCGTAGGCTTTTCAGGTGCATGCGTTAATGCCGGGACAGAATCGCCGTCTTTAAAGATGATATGACGTTTTACTGAAAAGCGTACACACTTTTTGAAAAGGCTACACATTTTCAACTAGCCTTGGCGGTATGCATGCAACTAGCCTTTTCAGGTCTGTCATCTGCCTAGGCTTTTCAGCGAGCATCTAACTAGGTGCCTCAGGCATCTAACTAGGCTTTTCAGATCAACAATCATGACTTCCTTGCCTTATCCTACGGAAAGGATCAAAAAAATTTAAATTCAAAAAATATAATAGTTCTATAAAAGATACAACCTTCTCCTCAACCACAACACAACCTAAATTTTCAGTTCCTGTCCATATGATGTCCTCATGGAAGGAAGACCGAAAGGGTATTCCACCATGGAATGAACGACCGAAGTGCTATTGTGGGTACCGTGCGTGGTTGCAAGTATGTGATGATCCATCAAAGAGGCAGCAGTATGGGTGTCAGTATTTCAAGTGTCCGGACATTGATGATGATTTCAAGGTACGACATTCATTCATCTTTTCAATCTATACTTCAATTATACGGCGTACATCTAACCCATGTATTTCATTTAGGCTTGCACATTCATACAATGGGTCGACACTAGCCCTGTTCCTCGTCCAGTCTCACCAACTTAGGTTGAGCACAAAGGTCAGTACAACGTGAGACAGGCGGATGCTCGAGAAGCCAAGCGTCTTGCGCGTGAGGAGCAAGAGCGAAGAATCCGCCACCAACAGATCCATATGAAGGGCAAGGAGGATCAACTTCAGAGGCGCTGTCAAGAGTTAGCTGCCAGAGAGGCGGCACTAAAACAACAAGAAGAAGAATTTCAAGCTCGCCAAGCACAACTCCTCAAACAAGAACAGCAATAAGAGACAAGATGGGGAGGGCTCATCCAAGCAAAGGAGGAAGGAAACATTGACCCGCTACACCCAGTAGAACTTCAGTTGTGATGCATGTAGTAGCCTATTGACTATGCTCGAGAAGCCAAGCGTCTTGCGCGTGAGGAGCAAGAGCGAAGGATTCGCCACCAACAGATCCGTATAGGACAAGGAGGATCAACTTCAGAGGCGCCGTCAGGAGTTAGCTGCCAGAGAGGCGGCACTAAAACAACAACAAAAAGAATTTCAAGCTCGTCAAGCACAACTCCTCAAACAAGAAGAAGGACTGAACAGCAAGAAGAGACAAGATGGGGAGGGCTCATCCAAGCAAGGAAGGAAAAATTCACATGCCACTTTGTCTCTATTCTTGCTTTCAATTAACTGAGGAATGTATGTGTTTCCTGTTGTGCTCAGACTATGTGTTTTATGTCGTGCTCAGACTATGTGATGCATGTAGTAGCCTATTGACTATGTGATTCATGACGTGCTCAGACTATGGCATTTCTGTCCTGCTCAGACTATGTCATTGTTGACGGCCACTATTCGCCACTTTTGACCGTCAACATTCCCAACTTAATGAAGAAACTAAGTGATGCTCACATAATATTTTATTTAAACTAATGAGTTCCACGAGTTTTGTGCACCAATATGTTTTGCAAGGAAATATAGGTAATATGGTGCATAAATACCAACATTGGTGAAGCCATACAAGTGAAGGTTCATCTCGAGACAAAGGAGACTTGGACATGGTTCAAAAGTGACCCAAATCACAGATTTGACAGCACCATGTCGAAGAGCTCTCCGAGATGATCGAAATGGATATTTGGATGGCCCAATTCGGAGTCCGGACGAGAAAGTTACGCCTCCGGGAAAATCGCCGGCAAAACCTGTCCGGCCGGACGGCCTGACCTAGGCCGAACGGCCTGGACAAGCCCGGCCGGCCCTGGACCTCCACCAAACCACCTCAACCTTTGCAAGATGGCCTTAGGGTGTCACCAAAGTACCCCCAAGCATGGACTTCACAAGGATGAGTGAAGTTGAGACCGAAAGGCCTAAGACATGGAGCGGAAGGCCCACATGCAGCGACTAAACCAAACTTTTGGATCGGAACCGCCTCTTCAGACAACAAGCAACCGTCCACGAGCGTGTCGGTGCAACGGAGGGCCAAAGGGGGCCAGAGCTAGGCCGGCCGGCCTAGCCTAGGCCGACCGGCCTCTAACTGCCAAGCGTGGATCAAACGCCACTTCAACTGTCATTAGGAGAGCATCAGGACCGTCCAGGAGAAAGACGGTGCCAAATGGCACCATCTCTAGGCCGAACGGCCTGAAGTAGGCCGGCCGACCTATGACCGTGGCCGTTAATCCTCCCCTTTGGCGTGGAAGCTAAGCAGGTCCTTGGCGTCATTCCTACGCGTGATACCGCCCTTGGAAGGCTATAAAAGGCGACCTCCACCCCCATTCTACACACCATGGTGAAAGGAAGAAATCCAAGTGTAGTGTAGTGCTACCTATCTAGCTTAGAAAATAGGGAGAGTGGTGAGGTGAGAGTCCGGAGAGGAGCCGAAGTGCCGGTCCCTCTCCAACTTTGTGCCTCCGAGGAATGAAGCTTCAGTTCGAGTAAAGTTCCTCTTCTTTTGTCTTTACTGCTTTCTCTCCTTACATTAGTAGCTCTTGAATGCTTTCTCAAGTTGCGGGTACCTGAGTCTGCGCGAGTGACAGCGACTCTTGTTTGGGGTTTCCTCCCCTACTCGCGGGAGGGGAGGTCAGTAGCTGAAAGCTTAGGCGTGGTGCCTGTGCTGGCTAGCTACTTCAGGTTGTGTTGCACCCCACGGAACTGCAGTGGTAGGCGGCAGGTGGTGACAGCCCTGTCCGTCCTTCGTAGTCCACCACGTTCGGGTGTACTCATAACAGTAGTGCTGAGCCTGGAGAACCCCCTCTCTCACCCCTCTGAGGTTCTCCCGTTCTAGCCGTCGAAGCAACTAGAGGAATCAAGTATTCCTGATAGGATGTTAGCAAGTCGACATTAGATTACCTCTACCCACTTATCTGTTCTTCTTCACTCCCATCGTCCCTGGATATACCAGAGCCGTTTCTAGTACACTTCTCGTTCCTCGTGGATTCGATACCCTAGAATACTCCTAGGTGAAAGCCACATCGGCATCCGTACGCTTGCGGATTTATCTGTTAGGCTAAGGAACGCCAATAAGCTTTCTGGCGTCGTTGCTGGGGAACGGTAGCTGTACTAGTATCGTCCTAGTTTACCCTTGTATCACTCCACCTACCATACCATCCCTTATTATAAAAAAAATTATCCTACCTTCTCCATGGCTTCCATTACCCTCCGTCAGTTCTCGGCACCAGGGCATAATCATTGGGTGCCTCCACCTTATCACACCCCATCCATACCTCAGGCTTCGAGATCCGCCCTAGTCTTGCAGCCTTGGTTCGATCACAATCTTTCTCTAGGCACAAGGATGAAAATCCTTACACCCACCTACAAGAATTTGAGCAGAACTGCTCCCTCATCTCAATACCAGGCATGCATCATGAAACAGTGAAATGGAAGCTCTTCTCATTCTCCTTGACTGATGTTGCCAAAGAATGGTATTATATGACCGTAGGGACCGTAAAAGGTAATTGGAATACCCTCAAAGATGAGTTTTGTCTCAAATTCTTCCAAGTATCAAAGGTCGTTGCCCTTCGTACAGAAGCCCTCTCTTTCAAGCAACGAGAGGGAGAATCTTTGGGAGCAGCTTGGGCTCGTTTCACCAAACTTTTAGCTTCAGGGCCAGATTTGGGTATACCCGAGGCTATGTGTTTACAACACTTTGCTGGCGGTCTTAGAAAAGAAAGTGCACTCCAGTTGGATGCAGCTTCTAAAGGTTCTTTCTTCTTCTTAACCGTAAGTGAGGGGAGAGCCATCTTAGATAAGATGCTCAAGAATACTGAGCGCACTGGAGTATATGAAGATCTGCCTGAAAAATCTCAAGAGCCTACTGAAAGAATGAATGCTTTTGGTCATTCTCCATCACCTTGCCCACAGAAAGTTGCCGAACCAAAACCCCCTACCTTAGATCCTAAGCCCTCCTATGATCATCATCAACCTTTCTTTTATTCCATGTTCGATGACGATGAATCGATAGCATACGGTGATGTCCCATCATCCCCAGGAAAAGAAGATGATGCCTATAGAAAATCTGAGGTAGAGACCTCCGACCCACAAGAAGAATCCGGGATCGATGCCCAGCAGTATGTTCCATTCTTTAAGACGGCATCCCGATTCTCAACACTCCCGGGTCTCCAATACTCAAGGGACAAGACTGAATCCCCTAAGGAGGATTCACCATCCCTCAATCCGGAGTTTCAATTCTCGGAAGATGAATTCAATTTTCCGATGAGGAGTTCAAAGCTCCTAAGGAGGATTCACCATCCCTCAATCCGGAGTTTCAATTCTCGGAAGACGAATTCGAATTTTCCGATGAGGAGTTCAAAGCTCCTATCTCATCAAACCCCTCAGAATTCCAGGATCATATCAATTTTGCGATTTTGAGGAGAATGCTTTCCTTCTTGATCCAGAAAAATCAAAGGACTTCCATATCAAAGAGAAAGATACGCCTCAAGAATACTACAGGCTTGATTCTGAAAATGTTTGCTCTATAGATATTCCTGAGGTAGCAGATTCCATGTCGGGTTCGGAAGAAAATGATGAGCATGGATATTTCGTCTTTGAGAAACCCGAAGATCCATGTTTCCATGTGGATACTCCATCTACTCCCCCCATTAGCACACACGATGACTCCAACCATCACATGCCCCATCAAAACAATTTCAAAAGGGTGGTTATGGATGATTTTGTTTATCATAAGTATTGCAAATCTCGTCGTGGTATGTTGTGCTAACCTTGCAGCTAGAAAAACGACATCCGAAGATTGGTGATGGAGGGAGCCACAACACCAAGCTAGATGCTACTTCGAAAAGAGGCTCCCAAGGTCGAGCTTTTGACCATAAACAAGCATTGCCGGGAGGTAACCCGTATTTTCATTCATTTTTTTCCTTTCTTTCATTCAAATTCCACAAAAAAAATATAACAATAAAAAAACTTTATTTCCAATAAATAAAACCGAACAAGGTTTCATGACATAATTTTAGGACTCGCTTCCTTCGGGTATTTTTGTCACTAACCTTTCAGGTTGAGGCTCAAATAAACGAAGAGTTGGGCAAAAGGCTACTGCCTCAGACACTCAGTTTTTGGCACCAAGTGTCGCAAAATCTGAGCGTGGGGGAGGACATAATTTGAGCATGAAGCGAAGCATGGTCAATCCTTCAACGCTGGTTTGCACTTTTATTCCCCCACTTGAGGTTATTTCATAATGTTCATATCTTTGGATTGAGCCTCTTGTTCATATATAAAAAAATGAATGATGATACAACAAGTTATCTTGATCACAACTTTGCATCTCACATGTCGGCAAGCACAAGCTTTATTCCTTAACTAGTACTCTATGCTTGTGGGATAAAAAATTTAGGAGGATCTTGCCTAAGTTGTTGACGAGTGTGAGATAATGAGATAGAAGTGTTTCTTTCTTCTTTATTAATTCTTACTTGGAGACTTTTCTTTGAAAAAAAATCATGAAAACCCTTAGGCTCAGAATTCCTCAGTGGTTGAAAATTCCTACCAGAGCCAAATATTTCACATGCTCAAACCTATGCATATGCCACCTATATAGTTGTGTTGAGGTTTGTCAAACTTTGTGTCCTTATGGGAAAGTGACATTTCAATACCGATCAGTTCTTCCTTTATGTCTATCATTAGTGCTAGCCTTTCCATGTCTGAAGATGCTGATTCCAAAATGGATTCTTGCATCCACTTTCATCAGACATTCCTCCGTCAAACCAAACCAAAATCATTTCATCCATATACCCTTGACCAAATCCTATCCACAAATATGGCCTTTCAAAATAAATACTCTAGTCATCCCTCCTCCAATTTGAGAAAAGACATGGAGCTATCGAGTAAAAAAAAAACTCGCCTAGTCATGGGCAAAAGAAAAAAAAAGAGATAGAGAGCTCGATAGTTTCAAGTCTCCAAAGTCCTAAGAGGGACCCATGGAAAATAAAGAGTACCGCTCAAGGCCATATTCTTTCAAAAGCATAATTTATGGTTTGTTCATCACAATCCATTGTGCTTGTGTTGTGTCCATTTTCTCCCCCATCCTTGATTATCTATTTCTCAATGATCGGAATATGAAGTGTCACAACTTCCACTAGGACCAATTTTTGACTTAACAATATACACAACATAGGTGGGCCTACATTTCCCCTACCCGAGCTCCACATAAGCCTATAGATTGTAGGGAGAGGCTTGCTACTGGCCTCAGTGAGGAATGAAAATACCACATGAGCTGACTTGAGAGTGCCATCTGAGGATCTTATGAGCTAAGGTATTCTTCTCTTAAAAAAAACTCCAAGTATGGTCGATGAAGAGGGAAGTTATATCTTCATTCGAGTTGTTCCACTTTTCAACCGCTCAAGGCAGGTATCATAGCCACTTCAAACCCCACAGGTATGAGAAATGTTTTGGAATAACGTTTATGCTAGCCATTACCTTGAGAAGTTGTGCATCAAAGTCCACCTTAGTTCTTGCTCGGCCCGGCGTTCTTCAATCCTACCCTTTGCTCGGAGCGAGCAAAGATCTAAGCGTGGGGGTGTGTTGACGGCCACTATTCGCCACTTTTGATCGTCAACATTCCCAACTTAATGAAGAAACTAAGTGATGCTCACATAATATTTTATTTAAACTAATGAGTTCCACGAGTTTTGTGCACCAATATGTTTTGCAAGGAAATATAGGTAATATGGTGCATAAATACCAACATTGGTGAAGCCATACAAGTGAAGGTTCATCTCGAGACAAAGGAGACTTGGACATGGTTCAAAAGTGACCCAAATCACATATTTGACAGCACCATGTCGAAGAGCTCTCCGAGATGATCGAAATGGATATTTGGATGGCCCAATTCGGAGTCCGGACGAGAAAGTTACGCCTCCGGGAAAATCGCCGGCAAAACCTGTCCGGCCGGACGGCCTGACCTAGGCCGAACGGCCTGGACAAGGCCGGCCTGGCCCTGGACCTCCACCAAACCACCTCAACCTTTGCAAGATGGCCTTAGGGTGTCACCAAAGTACCCCCAAGCATGGATTTCACAAGGATGAGTGAAGTTGAGACCGAAAGGCCTAAGACATGGAGCGGAAGGCCCACATGCAGCGACTAATCCAAACTTTTGGATCGGAACCGCCTCTTCAGACAACAAGCAACCGTCCACGAGCGTGTCAGTGCAACGGAGGGCCGAGGGGAGCCAGAGCCAGGCCGACCGGCCTAGCCTAGGCCGACCGGCCTCTAACTGCCGAGCGTGGATCAAACGCCACTGCAACCGTCATTAGGAGAGCATCAGGACCGTCCAGGAGAAATACGGTGCCAAATGGCACCATCTCCAGGCCGAACGGCCTGAAGTAGGCCGGCCGGCCTATGACCGTGGCCGTTACTCCTCCCCTTTGGCGTGGAAGCTAAGCAGGTCCTTGGCGTCATTCCTACGCGTGATACCGCCCTTGGAAGGCTATAAAAGGCGACCTCCACCCCCATTCTACACACCATGGTGAAAGGAAGAAGTCCAAGTGTAGTGTAGTGCTACCTATCGAGCTTAGAAAATAGGGAGAGTGGTGAGGTGAGAGTCCGGAGAGGAGCCGAAGTGCCGGTCCCTCTCCAACTTTGTGCCTCCGAGGAATGAAGCTTCAGTTTGAGTAAAGTTCCTCTTCTTTTATCTTTACTGCTTTCTCTCCTTACATTAGTAGTTCTTGAATGCTTTCTCAAGTTGCGGGTACCTGAGTCTGCGCGAGTGACAGCGACTCTTGTTTGGGGTTTCCTCCCCTACTCGCAGGAGGGGAGGTCAGTAGCTGAAAGCTTAGGCGTGGTGCCTGTGCTGGCTAGCTACCTCAGGTTGTGTTGCACCCCACGGAACTGCAGTGGTAGGCGGCAGGTGGTGACAGCCATGTCCGTCCTTCGTAGTCCACCACGTTCGGTGTACTCATAACAGTAGTGCTGAGCCCGGAGAACCCCCTCTCTCACCCCGTTCTGAGGTTCTCCCGTTCTAGCCGTCGAAGCAACTAGAGGAATCAAGTATTCCTGATAGGAGGTTAGCAAGTCGACATTAGATTACCTCTACCCACTTATCTGTTCTTCTTCACTCTCATCATCCCTGGATATACCAGAGCCGTTTCTAGTACACTTCTCGTTCCTCGTGGATTCGATACCCTAGAATACTCCTAGGTGAAAGCTACATCGGCATCCGTACGTTTGCGGATTTATCTGTTAGGCTAAGGAACGCCAACAGTCATGCATGTGGCACAACTGGAATTTCAGTCCTAGGCTTTTCAGTGCTATTCGTAATAGGCTTTTCAGTCCTGTGGACGTAGGCTTTTCAGGTGCATTTGTGACACCACAGGACGGGCAACGACCAACTTTGCTTCGCCAGCCTATATGTACACACATCCATGGATGCATTGCCGCCCTGCAATTGCAAGAAACGAGACCATTTTGCTCAGCAACAATGTCTAGAGGGTCAGGTAGTGGCAAGGGTTTGAGCTTTGGGAGTGGAAAGGGGGGAAGGAAGGGACCTCCCATTGTGTGGGACGACGTCAGGTCTCTTGGTCCTGATTACTTTCGGTAAGCAGTGTATGAGTTTCCTGAGCAAAGCAAGCACGATTTCACAAAGGATAAGCCTCTTAGAGGATACACTAAGAGCAAAAAAGACTGGCCAAAATGCATGCGTGGTGAAGATTGCTTAGTGCAGATGAACACCTCCTATCTGAATGGAGGTCGTCGTTTCTTCAAATGCCCGAGAGCATGGGTAAATGTTTACTAATAATCCTCTGTTAGTTATGGTTGTCTTAGTTTCACCATCTTACTCGAGTTATTTGCTGTAGGCTTCTGATGCTCTAGAAAATTGTGGGTTCGTTAGGTGGGTCGATCCTCCTCCTCTTCTTCCCCATCATGAGTACATCGAATATCTGCAGGACCAAATCCAAGATTTAGAAACCAAAGTTGAGCACTATGAAGAAGAGGAGTACAACAAGAATGAAGCAGTGTCACAGGAGGCACCGTGCAATGACCCATATTGCAGCTGCCCCTATCACCAAAAGAAGGCAGCGTCGCCGCCACCGCCGCCTTCACCCCCTCCTCCGCCGCCGATGGGAGGATATTATGGAGAAGGTGCAACACATTATGCTATGTGGAGAGATTACTAGGACCATGTCCTGGTTATTCCGTTTAATTACCTAAGGCATATTAGGTTCAGGTCGGCACATCATACATGTGTCACACGTGCCACTGCCACTTGTGTAGTTCGAAGGTGAATGGCGCAAGCACGTTGCATTAAAATGTACCGTAGTCGTATTGTATGTAACATTGCTACATGCACCATGACCTTCTGTGTCAGGTATTTCACATTCGTTTTAATTTAATGAAGTCATGTACCTTCGGCTCTCAAGACATAACTGTTTATCAGACTTCTTTTATGAACCCTACCATCCCAGGCTAGGGCATCCAATGTGGGGAATCCAATGCCGCTTTTCAGACTACTCTGATGAACCATAGCATTCAAGGCCAGGGCATCCAATGTGGGGAAGCAAGGCATCCAATGCCACTTTTCAGTGATACAGTGTCTCGAGCAGAGCATGCAGTGAAGACGGCGTGGCGAACTTATCCGCTTGCATTGGATTCGATCTCTTTTTTTAGAACACATCCAAAACATCATGGACTCGGTCTATGGACCAACCCAATCATCCATTATATATGGCATGCCATTGCTATTGAACTTGTGCAGTGTCTCAGTTAGAAAACATGGCTTGCTCAGATCCAGAGCTCCTCAAGTGGAGCAAGGTGAGAGTTGTCGTTCCAGAAGGAGTGAATGTGCCTATGTGCTTCTGTGGTGACCTTTGCAAGCTTGTGCAATCCAAAATCTTGGGTGACTACTATGGCATGAGGTTTTTCATGCGTGACAAAGTTCGAGTATGATCCGCCCAAGGTGTCTAGCAGCATGAGAGCCAAGGTATTCACTAACCATGCCATGTTTTTCTACCCATTTCATGTTTCGTATTCTTACTTTGGGGAGTTAAAGACTCTCCCGCCTCTGTGTGATTTCTTGCAGTGGATTGGGAACCATTGTTTATTGTAGGACTGTGTCAATTGCCAACATTTTGTGCTCTGGAGCTTAGTGTTCTAGCAACTGCGCATGCTTTGCTGTTTGTAATTGACAGTTATGCTAGAAGAAGCCATTCTAAACCATCATACGAGTATCATTGCTAGCCTCTATAGTTAACCTGGAGTTCATCATGCACTACGTGTCCAGGGCACTCGGTGAAGCCACAAAAACACTCGGCAAAGAGCACTCGGTGACTAAGGACTCGTCAATTGCCGAGTGTTCTTTTCCAGGCACTCGGACGAATAGTTTGCCGTGTGCTAAACTTGACACTCGACAAACATTTTTGAAAAAAATAAAAAAATCATTGGTCGGTCGGCCGGCCCACCGCTGCCCGCCGTGCCCCCACCCGCCGTCCGGGAGTAGTTGCCCGGTAAACTAGAAGTAACTTTACAAGCAAAAAAAAAAAAAAAAAAAAAAACTAGAAATACATTTCTTTGAAACAACGTAGCAAGGCCTGAGCCAATTGGAAGCAGGTATCGACAACATCAAATTCTTCAAGTTGATACATGATTCCAACAAGTGTGTATATATCAAATAAAGCAAGTCGCAATACGTTCGTCTTAATTGCTTTCACTTATTTTATAGCTAGCTATACATGAGCAGACAGCAGACTGATAGCCATGACCATGGCTCCCAGCAAATAAATCAACCCACGGTAAGCATAGCATTTCCGAGAGCTGCCTCTGAAGACCAATACATCATCCCTCTCCCTGCTCCATTCACTCATCTCCTTGGAAAGAACAGCATTCCATGGGACAGATGGGCCATCACAGGTCTGGGCTGGGGCGTCCTTGTGATAGGCTGGCTTCTAACACCCATCATCAGCTTGCTCCTTAACAGGTTATTTTCACGTCCAGCTTATGACGACATACAAAGAAAGCTCCGGAACCTGGGGATACGGAGGGCAGCCAAAGACAAGGGATCTGAATCTGATCTGTGTTGGAAATATAAGCAATCACATGATTAAATTCCGAACTAGATTAAACATGACAAGAACAAATCCTAGCATGCAGATCTCTAACATACTAGCAAACATCAAGCACATCATCACGCTCTCAGAAAACATGATGAACCAACCGATCGGATCACAGAATACGTTAGGACGAGCGGTGGAGACGGGACGACGACGGTGTTGCTGACGGAGCGCAGCAGCCGGCGACGAAGACGACGGTACGGCCCGGCACGAAGATTGGACGGAGGACGAGCCGTGGCGAAGACCTCGAGCAGTCGCGCAGAGCGCTTCCCAAAAACCTTATTCGCCCTCTCCTGGTGCAGGATCAAAAGGACGAGCGGTTCCGGAGACCTGCTCTCCCGTTCGTCGGTGCACGCCGGCGCTCGGGATGGAGTAGACTACGGTGGCGGCGCAGCAGCAAGAAGAGGCAAAACCCTAGCTCGAATAGATGTATCTCTAGTAGAGGCCGGTAAGTCGCATATATAGGATTCCAGATATTTCACAGACTTACAAGCCAAGTAACCAAAAACTAAAACTGCAAAAGGAAGCCGCGCCCTCGCAAGGCGAGGGGCCAGATTTCGGTGGACCATTCACACGGACGTTGTGCGCCCGCGCCCATCGCCCCGCCCGGCGAGGCGAGCGAGCGCGCGCGTGTGGAGCTTTCCTTCTCTCCCCACACTCATAGCTTGAAGGAGTAGAGACAACCTCCATATTTATGTTGGCCATCCCACTCCTCCACTAGCAATGTGGGACAAAAGAGTTGCACCACTTCCACCACTTCCTCATGCACACATGGGCCTTTGAGATTTATTAGGAATTCTAAAATTTGTTCATGGACCAAGCCCAAAATTCCAGCAATCCCCCACCAGATCTCAAATGCCCATCAAAGATTTTGCCTGTTTCTCACTACTGTTTATATATCAGCGTTTCAGCAAGGACTGTTAAGTTGAACTCTCGCCTAGAGCTTCAAGCTACATTCCTCCACAACTTGACAATGGACTAGGCCTTGAATTGCAAGTTTTGTGCGGACAAGTTTCACTCAAAGTCATAACCAGTACCTGGCTGCCAGTAGCCTACCCCGCGGGTGGAGCATATACGTCGTACTCCCTGGTCTCTTCATGAGCTTACTAGAGATCACCCAAATCTCATAGACTGCGACGTTCTACAGTCGGACTCATATAGGTGTGTTCTTTCAAGAATGCTCTGTAGGGCAACATCTTTGCCTAATCAAGCCAATAGAACACATTAAAGCGTATAGCTAACCTGCCTTACAGCATTTGAGAGTATTGCATCTTCATCTCAGAGAGGGTTTAAAGGTTTACTCTCCTCACTCAACCGACAGCTTGTTCCTCTCAAGTCCTAATTCACGGGATCTCCGATCATAAAGGTTGGGTTACCACTGCGGCAACTCAAACGGGTCTCGTACCCATCTCCCTCGATGCACCTTCTATCACATTTCGTGATAGCCCTTTTGTAAAGGGATCTGCCAGGTTTTTGTCTGTTTGAATATAAGATACACTTATCACTCCAGAGTTTCTCAACGTCTTGACAGATTTCAATCGTCTCTTGACATGTCTTGATGACTTCGCATTATCCTTAGCACTGTTCACTTTGACTATCACCGTTTGATTGTCACTGTTCATAAGGATAGCCGGTATTGGTTTGTCAACCACCGGCAAGTCCATCAAGAGATCACGCAGCCATTCTGCCTCAACAGTAGCTGTATCTAAATCAGTAAGTTCTGCCTCCATGGTTGACCTCGTCAATATGGTCTGTCTACAAGACCTCCATGATATCGCACCACCTCCAAGGGTAAACACATACCCACTCATGGCATAAATATCATCAGCATATGAAATCCAGTTCGAGTCACTATATCCCTCAAGCATAGCCGGGTGCCCGGAATAGTGAATCCCATAACTCATAGTCCCCACTAAGTAGCGTGTAACCCTTTCAAGTGCATGCCAATGATCAGAACCCGGGTTTGACATAAACCTGCTCAATTTGCTCACAGCATAGGATATATCAGGTCTCGTTGCGCTAGCTAAGTACATGAGTGAACTGACTATTTGAGAATATCTCAGTTGGTCTTTAGCAATTTTCTTGTTCTTTCTAAGCATCACGCTGGGATCATAAGGTGTTGGAGAAGGCTTGCTGTCTACATAGCCAAAGCGGCTCAAGACCTTCTCCACATAATGGGATTGTGACAGACTAATCCCATTCTCATTCTTAATTAGCTTGATGTTCATAATTACATCAGCTTCTCCCAGATCTTTCATATCAAAGCTCTTTGATAGAAAAGACTTGACTTCATTGATCACATCAATGTTTGTGCCGAAGATTAGTATGTCGTCCATATACAAGCATAATATAACTCCTTCACCCCACCATGGCGATATTACACACATCTATCTGATTCATTAATGACAAAGCCCGCAGAAGTTAAAGTTCTGTCAAACTTCTCATGCCATTGCTTAGGTGCTTGCTTCAAGCCATACAGAGATTTCAACAACTTACACACCTTGCTCTCTTGACCCTTCACTATGAAACCATCGGGCTGATCCATATAGATCTCCTCATCCAACTCTCCGTTAAGGAAAGCTGTCTTTACATCCATCTGATGAATGATCAGACCATATGAGGCTGTTGTAACATCCCGCAAATTTGCAGTCTGTTACTTGTATGAAAAATCAGGAAATCAGGATTTAAAATTTTTTGCGTGAATTGTTGTGAGCCATGAATCATTTTGCAATATAAGTTAAATGCTCTCTCTAAATTCCTAGTAATTAATTTGTGCATAAAATAATTTTTCATGACAATGTATGTGTGATTTGGATTTTATTCGGAATGGTTAAATTCCATTTGGATTTGTTTAAATTTTTGTTGAGTGTGATTTATATTTGAAATGGAATTTCAAATATAAATCAAAAGCTAGTTATCTATTCATCCTATCTACCTTGGACCTTGCCCTCGGGACCAACCTGCTAGCTCGCTAACCCCGGCCTGCTATTATGCTAACACCGTCGACCCGCTAATTACCCTGACTTGTTTAATCCCAAACCCTTTTTGAAAATCCTTACATAAGTTGACTTTATTTGTCGACTCTTTTAATTAATCCTTTGCCGATGGAATCAATCTTGGCAAATAGTCTAATTCATTTGTATTGGATTTTCTCTGGCTTACTTTGAATTATGACATCATTTTCTGGATTCTCGAATTAATTCCTTGCTAATTAATTCGTTCGCGGAAAATCGGTCTAATTCATTTGTACTAAGTTTGGGCGAAATAAATTGCTACCAATTTATTTCGTGGCCTATAATCTTTTGGTTCAAATCTCAATCTATCCAAAGTTATTGGCCCTAACCCTTCTTGATTAACACCAACACCAAAACAGTGAACGTGAGGCCTATCCTTTTCCACGCTGAACATGTATAAGTGCCACGCGTGAAACCCAGCATTGTGCACCAGCTCTTTCCCCGTGCGTGTTGTCCAGCCCAGCCCACACAGCCATCTCCTTCTTCCAACGGGCCGGCCTTTTTCCCTGGCACCGAACCAGCCCAGCATGCAGCCTGGCCCGCACCGCCGCTTATGCATGACGGCCTGGGTCCTGTCCCCCTTTCTTCCTCGCGTAGAGCCAACACTGCCGCCGCCGTTCCTCTCTGCCCCGCGCCTCCGTTCCGTCGCACAGAACGACCGCCAAAACTTCGCGTGGCTTCCACGCTAATGCAACCAACCAAGCTGGCTCACCTGGAAGCCACCCCCTCTCACGTTCCCACGCAGCGCTGCCCCTGGCGCGACAGTGACCGCGCGTAGCATCGCAGCCACCCGCGCCCGACGCTTCTCGACGTCCGTGCACGTAGCCTGCATCCGCGCCCTCCATACCGCGTTGCAGAACCCTAGCGCCTCTGTATAAAGCCAATCCCTCACACCTGCTCGCCCTCACTTTTCCCTCCGCGCCGCCGCCAAGTCCTCTCCCAGAAAACCCCAACTCCTAGCCGCCGCCACACAGCTCCCTGCTGCTCTTCTCCACCAAGCAGGGAAGCTGCAGCCTCCTCTTGCACACCACCGCTCTGCCCCTCGTCTTCCCAACGAGCGAGCCGGCAAGCTGCAGCCGCGCCGGAAGGGGGCGCCGCTGACAGCCACAAGAACATGGAGGCCGAGCCGGAGGAGTTGAAGCCGCACCGGAGGAGATGCCGCTACCGGTAGCCTCTGTAGGAATAACTACATGTAATAGGATATAACTCTTTGCCTTGAGTCTTACTCGGCTTGTACCTTAGATGTCCTACACGGACTCTACCATTGTACCAACCTACTCTTTGCTATATAATGAGAATACTTGGCACCCTACGGGGTTAAGCCGTTCCACAATATTCTACATGGTATTAGAGCCACCTTCTCCTAGCAAAGACATCTAGTTGCTAGTTTTTCTTTTTTCGTCGAGTTCTAGATGGCCTCGACGAGTTCCTCTTCGGGTTCAAGCTCCTTCCACATCCCGGTGTCGGAGAAGCTAACACGTGACAACTACCTAGTGTGGCGAACACAGGTACTTCCTGCCGTGCGAGGTGCACGACTTGTTGGACTTCTAGATGGATCCATGGCTCGGCCTTCTCCAACGATCAAGATCAAGAAGACAGATGCTGCTCCTGAAGAAGAAGTCGAAAACCCCGCTTATGTGCGGTGGATTGCTGATGATCAACAAGTTCTCTCCTATCTTCTCTCATCTATGACCAAGGAAATCTTGGTCCAGGTTACATCTTGTGAACATGCTGTTGATGTATGGACTGCTATCACTAATATGTTTGCATCCCAGTCCAAATCTCGCATCCTACAGCTTCGGTCGCAATTATCTAGGGAGAAGAAGGGAGATCGAACTGCTGCAGCTTACTATGGCAAGATGAAAAGCTTGGCCGATGAGATGGCTGCTGCAGGCAAGAAGCTTGATGATGATGATATCATCGAATATATCCTTAATGGGCTCAATGCGGATTATAATCCGTTTGTCTCTTCCATGGCTGTCAAAGATACTCTTACCCTGACCGATTTATACGCTCAGTTGCTTGCATATGAGGCTCGGTTAACTTCTCAATCTTCAGATGGTGGCAATTTCTATTCATCTGCTAATGTTGCTTCACGTGGTCGAGGTCGAGATTTCTCTCAAGGACGAGGCCGCAGATTCAACAACACTGGTCAAGGTCGTGGTTATTCCAGTCCTGCCCATACATCTGAAGACAAGGATGACAATATTTGTCAATTATGTGAGCGTACGGGCCATACTGTTCATGATTGTTGGTACCGTTTCAATAGAAAATATGTTGCCCCAAGAGATGGTGGTCAGGGTTCACGACAGTCCAATGGTTCTCAGCCCAAGAAATCTGCCTCCACGGTTACTCCCTCCTATGGTGTAGATACGAATTGGTATATGGATTCTAGAGCAACAGATAACATCACGTCTGCCTTGGAAAATCTCACGAACAGTGAAAGGTATTCTGGTCATGATCGGGTACAAACTGCTAATGGCTCAGGTATGTCTATTCATCATGTTGGTAATTCTATTGTTCATACTCCCAACCATGATTTCATTTGTAATCGTGTTCTTCATGTTCCGAATGCATCTAAGAACCTCTTATCTGTTCATCAATTTACCAATGACAATAATGTTTATCTTGAGTTTCATCCAAACTTTTTCTGTGTCAAGGATCAGCAAACGGCGAAAACTCTTCTTCACGGAAGATGTCATGACGGCCTCTATCCCATGCCGACCGCCTCCTCTGTTGAAGTTCATCATGCCTCTCGTCCCACATCCACTCAGTGGCATTATCGTTTAGGACATCCGTCTTCTATAATTGTTGATCGTGTTATTCGTTCCAGCCAGCTCCCCGTTAGTCGTGAGTCCAGTCATAGTGTCTGTGATGCTTGTCAACAAGCAAAAAGTCATCAATTACCATACCCTACCTCTAGTAGTGTTTCCTCAGCTCCTTTAGATTTAATTTTCTCAGATGTTTGGGGTCCTGCTCCAAAGTCTGTTGGTCAGTTCTCTTACTATGTCAGCTTCATTGATGATTTTAGTAAGTTTACATGGATTTATCTTCTCAAGAATCGTTCTGATGTGTATAATGTCTTCCTTACCTTTCAAAAACTAGTTGAGCGTACTTTTGATAGAAAAATTAAAACTGTCCAATCAGATTGGGGTGGGGAGTATCAAAAGTTAAATTCCTTTTTTCAGCAAATTGGAATTACTCATCATGTTTCTTGTCCTCATGCTCATCAACAAAATGGGGCTGCTGAATGCAAGCATAGACATATTGTTGAAGTAGGCTTATCTCTCTTAGCTCACTCCTCAATGCCTCTCAAATTTTGGGACGAAGCTTTCTTAACGGCCACTTATCTTATCAATCGTACTCCTAGTCGAGTCCTTGGTTTCAAATCCCCGTTTCAATGTCTCTTTAACGAGGAACCAAATTATTCCTTTTTACGTGTGTTTGGTTGTGCTTGTTGGCCTAATTTACGTCCATATAACCGTCATAAGCTAGAATTCCGTTCAAAACGATGTGCTTTTCTAGGCTACAGTAATCTTCATAAAGGTTACAAATGTCTTGATATTGCAAGTGGCCGTGTATACATATCTCGCGATGTAGTTTTTGATGAAACTATTTTTCCCTTTGCTGATCTACATCCTAATGCGGGTTCTCGTCTTAAGTCCGAAATTCTTTTGTTACCATCTTATTTACTCAATTCTGATGGGAGTGTGGATGATAGTTT
The DNA here is from genome assembly GCA_015476505.1 of Urochloa ruziziensis. Classification (NCBI taxonomy): domain Eukaryota; kingdom Viridiplantae; phylum Streptophyta; class Magnoliopsida; order Poales; family Poaceae; genus Urochloa; species Urochloa ruziziensis. The sequence goes on from CM027124.1 coordinate 37,946,306, forward strand.
TCCTAACATGACTAATGGAACATTTGAGCCTGTGCAGCAGCTTGATTCTAGTCCAGGTACCTCAACTCCTTCGTGTGATCCATGTTCTGGTGAAAGTTCAGGCTTCATCCCTGTGTTACCAGGTCGATCTGGCGATCTTTCCTCTTTTGAGCATGGCGACAAAAGCGCTGGATCCCAAACGGATACACCTGCAGCTCTAGAACCTGTGGTGCCCGATCCCGAGGCTGATTTGCCTGCTTCGCCAGTGACTGCAGCTGTCTCTGATTCGCCAGCGACCGCTCCCGGTGTGCCACCTGTCCCGGTGTCCCCCTCCACCGCATCTACGCTGCCTCCGCCTGGATTTTCTGTGCCGGCGCCTGCACCACAACAACAGACACATGAACAGCCGCAAGGATCTGGTGTGGCTGAGTCAGGATCTTCTGCGGTTCCCGTTGTTGAGTCGACGGCTGAACCGGCTTCAACATCTACACGTCGACGAATTCCACCGCCACCTCCTGGTCCACCCCGTCCAGTTCATGGACCAATCCCTATACGGCCTCGGACTAGACTTCAGAATGATATTCGTAAACCAAAGACGTTTACTGATGGTACTTTTCGATATGGTTTTCTTACTGAAGTACAGGAACCATCGTCTCTTTCTGAAGCTCTAGTTTCACCATCTTGGAAGCAAGCAATGGATGATGAATTTGCTGCTCTTTTGCGTAATAACACATGGCATTTGGTGCCGGCATTGCCTGGTCAGAATATTGTTGATTGTAAATGGGTTTATAAGTTGAAACGTCATGCAGATGGCAGCATTGATCGTTTCAAAGCTCGGTTGGTTGCCAAAGGTTTTAAACAACGTTATGGCTTGGACTATGAGGATACTTTCAGTCCGGTTGTCAAAGCAGCGACTATTCGCTTGATTTTATCTTTGGCAGTATCACATGGTTGGACTATTAAGCAACTAGATGTCCAGAACGCGTTTCTACATGGTGTTCTGGAGGAGGATGTTTATATGAAGCAACCCCCTGGGTATGTTGATAAAGATTATCCTACTCATGTTTGTAAGCTTGATAAGTCTCTCTATGGGCTTAAACAAGCCCCTCGTGCTTGGTACTCTCGGCTTAGTTCCAAGCTTCAACAACTTGGTTTTCATGCTTCAAAGGCCGACACATCATTATTCTTTTTCAAGCAAGGAGATCTTGTTGTTTATTTTCTAGTATATGTTGATGATATTATTGTGGTGAGCTCTCAGCCTAGTGCTGTTGATAAATTACTTGCCAAGCTTCGTGATGATTTCGCTCTTAAGGATCTTGGTTCTCTTCATTATTTTTTGGGTATTGAAGTTTCTCCTTGTGACAATGGATTGCTTCTTACTCAGACGAAGTATGCACAAGATTTAATATTCAAGGCCGGTCTTAAAGATTGCAAATCTGTTTCTACTCCACTAGCAGTTTCGGACAAATTTACAGCTACTATGGGAGATCTTTTGGACAGTACTACTGCTACTCGCTATCGGAGTATTGTTGGAGGTTTGCAATATTTGACACTTACACGACCAGACCTAGCTTTTGCTGTCAATAAAGTGTGCCAATATCTTCAAGCTCCCACCTCGGCTCATTACACTGCGGTAAAAAGGATCCTTCGGTATGTTAGTGGTACGATGCATCTTGGTCTCAAGATTGACAAGTCTCGGTCTACATTGGTTAGTGCTTTTTCGGATGCTGATTGGGCTGGTTGTTCTGATGATCGACGCTCTACTGGTGGATTTGCTGTGTTTCTTGGATCCAATCTAATTTCGTGGAGTGCTCGCAAGCAACCAACAGTATCTCGTTCTAGTACTGAAGCGGAGTACAAATCTCTTGCCAATGCAACGGCTGAGGTTATATGGGTTCAATCTCTTCTTCGAGAATTGGGGATTTCTCATCCACCTGCTGCCGTTTTGTGGTGTGATAACATAGGTGCCACCTATCTTTCGGCAAATCCTGTTTTTCATGCTCGTACTAAGCATATCGAGGTAGATTATCATTTTGTTCGTGAGCGAGTTGCTCAACGATTGCTGGATATTCGGATTATTTCTTCTGCTGATCAGGTTGCTGATGGTTTCACTAAAGCACAGCCGGTACAACGGTTTCAAGAGTTTTGTCGCAATCTCAACTTGTGTACGTTGTGATTGAGGGGGGATGTAGGAATAACTACATGTAATAGGATATAACTCTTTGCCTTGAGTCTTACTCGGCTTGTACCTTAGATGTCCTACACGGACTCTACCATTGTACCAACCTACTCTTTGCTATATAATGAGAATACTTGGCACCCTAAGGGGTTAAGCCGTTCCACAATATTCTACAGCCTCAAGGACGAGGAGCACACGGCGACGCCGGGATAGGAGCCGCGACATCAACAACCTCGTGATGTCCCTGCCGACCGCCGCCGAAGCCGGAGCCGCACGTACGCGAGAGCCGCCATCGCCGCCGACCGCCGACGAGCTGGAGGATCGAGAAGGAGCAAGAGCCGCACCAAGCCGACGACGACGCCGTCCGTGCCGCTGGGAGCTGCAACGTCGACACCAAGCCGCCGAGCTGTTGCTGCCGCGCCACAAGGATGACGCCGTCGACACGCCGGCGTCCGCGAGTACGACGACACCGAGTTGCTAGAGGGAGAAGACGCCGCCGCCGCAAACGCCCCCAAGCGGAGCCGCCTGTGGAGCTCCAGCGTCAGGAGCGCCGCCGCTTCTTCGCCGTCACCCTCTCTTCACCAAGCCGGGCCTTGAACACCTAAGTGAGCACACCCCGCCGGCCGACCCCAGTCTTCTGCTTGCTGCCCGGCTTGACGCCGACGAACCCTCAGTAGGTAGGAAACCGTCCCAAGCCGGAGCCTTGAGCCCTCTGTGGGTTGGCCCTCGCGCCAACCACCGTCTTGTGCAGGATCCCGTCGAAGAGAACCCAAGACCACACCTTTCCGTCGCCTTGCGCGGTGAACGCTGCTTTGCGGCATTTCGCCAAGCACTCCCCGTGCGTAAACCCAACCCCGTCGAGCCTCGCCGTAACCTACCCTAGGCGACAAAGGTCTCGACTTGTTCTTCGTGAACGCGTGTCCCAGACCGTAGAGCATCCAACTGTAGCCTTGGCGCCGGGAAAAGGTGAGGATCAGTTGCACCGCCGTCGCGCTCTGCCGCCGCGAGCGCGCTCCGCCACCTTGACCTTTTGTCAAGCACTCCCCGTGCGCCGTTGTGCCACGGCCAAAGCAGCCCCTTTAACCTCGCCGTGGTGAAAAGCGAGTCCTGAACCATCATAGGGCCGTTGCGCGTGTGCCTTTGCCTCGCCGCCGCGTGCTCTGTTCCCGCTCCTGCCGCCGCCGCCGTGGAGGGCCACGCTGTAATGCATGCAAAAACCGGCAAGGCCGAGCTCTTAGCCGAGCCTCTCGTTGCTTTGTGCCGCCCCGTCGCCGTCCGCCATGCTCCACCGCCGCCGCTGCACCGCCCGAGCCGCGCTGATGGCCAAGACTTCCGCTTTCGACCACCAACGTGTGCGCAAGAACCTGCTGAAGCGCAGACGTGACCAAGGCCTTCCTCAACCTGTGACGTGCGTGCGTGCTTCGCAAGCTCGCCGGCAACGGCCGAGCTCTGCCCTTGCCGTTCGCCGCCGTCCGCCACGACCATGGTGACGCCATGGCCCGTCCTTTTTCTGTTCACGTGATAGCCAGCCTCCTTTGTTTCCTCAAGTAAATCACGGTTAGCAAAGGCCCAATCAGCAAGCTGGCCCAAACTTTCCTTCTTTTCCTTTCTGCTCACGCGAGAAGACCACCAAGTGCTATTGACCGTGACCCGCCCGCCTAGCCCGCTGGCCAGCAACCTGCTGCTCTCTCGGGCTCTTCCTTTTCTCTTCTACTAGTACGTGAAGCCCAGCCTGCTTCTTTGCTTTCTCGTCAAGCCCATTCAGCTGATCCACGCAAGCCCACCTTGATCAAACACGTGAAACCCAGCCACCGCTTATCAGCCCAGAGCACGCACACCTGTTTCGCTCCTGTTCCTCTTCCTGCTCCGCAAGGATGCCACTTGGTCCAATCACGAGCCGAAACGTGGCACCTCTTAGCAGCTAACACGTGTCCCTGTCCCTTTTCTTTACTTTTTAGAATTATTTATAAATTCAGAAATTGATTTAAACTTCGGAAATTTATAATAAATTAACCTTAGCTCAGAAAAATATGAAACCAGTTTCAGTATTTTTCTAAAATCTTGACGAACACGATAGAATAGTGTTTGCTGTTATTTGGATTTCTATTGGTTCTGATTTGGAGTTCAATTGCTAGTAGTTGTCGTTGTTTATTTATTTATTTATGCGTCCAATAGGATCCCCGGAGGTCTCGGACTACTTCGACTACTTCGACGACGTCGACTACGCTGAAGTGAAGAAATGAAGAACCTTGCTCCAGGTTCACGCCCATCCTGATTCTTTGACCTATTAGGCATTGCTGACTAGAATGCTAGCGCTTTGCTTATTACATGATGACGATGATTGAGCCATGCATAGCCTGTTTATATATCCAGATTCCTTGATTGCCTACTACTATATATATGATTGCTATGCTGTTGCTTGCATGTGTATGAGATATTGTGGATTAGGATTCTTGGCGTGTGTGGGGATAAAACCGGCAGGAGAAGGTGTTTTTGGGAAACTTGGCGGGGTCGAGCATTTTATAACAACTCGGTCTCTTGATCGAGGTGCCGGGAGACCCCTGCTCTCGAGGGGGTCCCACACCGTACTTGTGGCGGGTACATGGATGGATAGGAGCACAGGAGTTGGCGGCATTACCTATGGTGGGGTATTGCGACTGCGTTCCTCTTCGGGGGTTACGCCTTTGGGACGATGACGCTCGCCCCGGTCTGAAACCGAGTGGGGTAACTTTATTTGGGCCCCACGTACTTACCGCTTACCCATATGAACGGGTTCCAGCCAGCCTAACTAGCGCGATGCCCAGATTGCGAGAAGATCAGGTGGATGATGTACGGGAACGGGAGAGACCGTTTCCCTGAAGGACTATGGCCCCGTCTGGCCCCCGAGGGAGAGTTCGACACAGCTTCCGAAGCATCGGATTGCGAGCCGATGGACCAAGACAGGAAGGGCAGGCGGGCATGGTTGCGGTTAGGGTCTGTGCTGTAGGTTGTGTCTCAGGTCGGCTAGCTACCGATCGCAGCCTGAGTGGGTACAGTTGTACAAGCTCTGGAGAGTCTAGAATCTATACGTATAGCCGCGTCCTCGGTATGGACATTGCCCATTTTCCCTGTTACCTCTCATATTTTGGGATCTTCTACCTCCCCCTGATTTTAGCCAGTGATAGAGTGATTAAGGTTCGCAGCTACGGACGGTGAGAAGGAGAGTCTGCTCCCTCTTCTTTCAGAATCCGGCCGTAGTTGGTGAGGTGCGAGGGGAGGGAGCTCTCGCACCGACTTAGACGAGTGTGAAGAAGGTGATGTGATGTGAGGTGGGATTTGGATGGTTTATGGAGAATATACCTTGATTATATTGCTGCTATTGCATAGGAAATCCCAGCTTTCCTTGAATTATTTTTATACCTTTAGATGTTAGGCCACTTAAAGCTTGCATACAGATGGTGACGTGAACCTATCCCATTCCTTGGGGATAGTTTGTGAGCATGCAGGTTTGGACGTGTGGAAAAAAGGGTTGTGTGCTTCGCTCGAGTTGCCTGTGGTGAAGAATGAAGATGAAGGCTTGAAGCCCTAGCTACCGCTGCGCAGGAATTCTTCTTGTCGTTTGGCCTGACGGGCTTGTACTTTATTCGTATCTCCGTAATGGTATGGATGTAAATCTCTTCTATGTAATCAAAATTTATTGTATGGATATGATATTATACTGAGATGAGTTATGTACGTGATAGCTACTGATCTAGGGATTATTACAATGGTACAGGGAGTCGGATTTTCGATTTCGAAAATCCCGAAAATCCGGGGTCATCACAGCTGCCAACGAAAGTAGTGCTCGAATAGAAGTCAATCTAGCAACAGGTGAGTAAGTGTCAAAGAAGTCTTCTCCTTTTTTTTGTGTGTATCGTTTGGCCACAAGCCGAGCCTTGTACTTATCAATAGTACCATCAGGCTTAAGTTTCTTCTTGAACACCTATTTACAACCCACTGGTTTTCAACCATAGGGCCATTCAGTTAGCTCCCATGTCTCATTAGAAATAATCGAGTCCATCTCACTCTGGACAGCTTCTTTCTAATCATCTGCATCTGGAGATGCATATGCCTCAGCAATGGACGTGGGAGTATTGTCCACAAGGTACACAATGAAATCATCACCAAAGGATTTTTCAACCCTCTGTCTCTTGCTCCTTCTAGGAGCTTCATTGTCATCCTTCTCTAGGACGTTCTCAGGCAAATGCTCAAGCTCATCGGGTTGTTCAGAAGACTCAGCAGATGCAATAGGTTCAGGAATAATCTCATTAGAAAATCTAGATTTGCTATGCATATCTTTCAAAGGAAATATGTTCTCAAAAAATGTTGCATCACGAGATTCTATAATAGTATCAACATGCATATCAGGTATCTCAGATTTAACCACTAAAAATCTATAAGCAATACTCCTCTGAGCATATCCTAGAAAGACACAATCCACTGTCTTAGGTCCCAACTTATGTTTCTTTGAAATAGGTATATTGACTTTCGCCAAACACCCCCATGTGCGCAAATAAGAAAGCGATGGTTTTCTTCCGATCCACATCTCATATGGAGTTTGATCTTTATTCTTGTTTGGAACTTTATTCAGGACATGACATGAAGTCAATAAAGCCTCCCCCCACCATGCCTTAGACAAACCAGCAGTGTCTAACATGGAGTTAACCAAGTCAGTCAGCGTGCGGTTCTTCCTCTCAGCAATCCCGTTTGACTCGGGCGAATAGGGAGGCGTCCCAACAGGTGAGTTCTCTTCTTCTTTTCTTATTTGTTTTTAGATTTAAGTTTTAAATTTAGATTTGAAGTTTGGATTTAAATCCAACTTCAAATCCCACTCAAATAAATCCAATAAAATCCAAAAAGACCCTAATCACAAATGCAAGACGAACTTTTTAAATAGAATGCACATTTTATTTTACTAAGAATTTTGGAAAGGGAAGAATTAATCCTTAAATTGCAAAAGAATTTGTGAGAGCAAACAATTCACCAAAAATTCAAATTACACCTCATATATTCCTCATTAATAATATTCGAAATTTTCGGGTCGTTACAATTTGCCCTCTGCTGCTCCCCATCCTGGCATCTGAAGAAACCCATGCACATAGATGCAATGTCTTTATTTTAAGAAGGTCAAATTAATGCGATGTATTGAGCAATGTAGTGAGATGAATACTTACCCACAGTTCATTCAGCACCCACTCGGCTTTGTTGTTGTATGCCGGCTCCTCTCGGCGATGTAGTGCTCCCACGTGTATGCCGGCTCCTCTCGGCCAGCGTGTGTCACCAAGCCAGGGAAGTGTAGGCTGCACAAAAGCCACAGGATGCCACTGGGTGGGCGATTGTGGTCACATGGGTCGTTCAAATCCCATCCCCTGCACAAGTGATGTAGATAAATTAAACATGTCAAAGAAAAAAAGAATACGTGCTGAGGCCTGTGGCACACGACAAAGGGTCTCTTTGGCGTGTACCTAGCCTTTGTCGTGTGCCTTAGGGCGGGCACACGGCAAAGAACCGCTTTGCCGTGTTCCCGTGATCCTGCACACAGCAAAAGGCATGGCACACGGCAAAGGCCCGGTTTTCCGTAGTGTCCACCTATACTAACTATTATACAGATGGAGTTTGCAGTGGTATATAATTATTCTGAATCGTAGGATTTTTTATACTAGAATGCCTCAATAATTAACTCCAGTAGAAATGAAAAAGTAACTGACAAGGGAAAGATGATACAGTAGAAACAAAGGTACCTTATTATTTATGTGAGCAATCTTTTCCTTGTTCTCTTCGGATTCGCACCACTGGAGTAATGAAGGACAACTAGTGATCTCTAGTGTTCTGAGCTTGGTGAGTTCATATATGCTCTCGGGCAAAGACTTGATGCCTTCGCAACGATGTATCTTTAGATTCCTGAGAGTGGTGACGTTGCTCAACCCTTCTGGCAGTTCTGGAATGCTTTCGCAATCCATCAAACAAAGCGTCTGCAGGGAGACGAGTCGTCCCACGCTCTCCAAATTGTTCAGGTTTTGGCACCCCCAGATTGTCAGCTCACGGAGAGAGGTGAGGTCTCTCAGCCACTCTGGCAGTGATGTCATACTTTCACATTTGGACACAGACAAGATCTGCAAGGAAGTGAGTTCACTCATCCAATTCGGCAGATCTGAATGGTCATATGCTTTTAGATACAGTATCTGCAGCTGGAGGCAGGAGAGCGCTTGAGTTAGCTCCTGTGAGCTGCTCAGATCACGGCAAGACTTAATAGATAAATATCTGAGGCTAGTGAGGTGATGAAGGAACTTCCATTGATGGAGAGGTAACTTGCTGGATTCAATGGAAAGGCTTTTTGCTCGAACAGGGAAGCACGAAACCCGGGCTCCCGACGATGATAATACATAATCGCTGCTATCTATCTTCCAGATGTCAACTTCAGGGGGACAAGGGTTGAGGCACAACATGGGGCATTGATGTATCTCCAATATCTCCAGTACGGGGAACATGAACTTGCTCGCACCATCCTCACCGCAGGGGTACGTCGTGTACCACTCTTTCAGGCTTTCCATGCGACATAGAGTAAATTCCCGCAGTCGACGAAATGCTCCTACTCCACCACAGAACTCCTCGTCGATCTTTGTAATGCCGTGCATACCTTCAAGTGACAGAAATTCCAGTTTTGGTAACTGACCGAGAGGTGGCAAGCAGGTGCACTTAGGCAAATCCACGATAGCAATCTTGACAAGATTAGGGAAATGAGGAGCAGCGTCTATGAGCCAGGCTGGAAAATATTTACTGTTGTAACCTTGCAGACAGAACTCCTGAACATTGCATGGTGGCACTAGTTCTCCTAACACATTTAGGTCCTCCGTAAATCGATTAGCATCTCTAGTCCAACCAAGCTTCAATGTTGAAATACTACGTTTCTCTTCTAACCATATTCTCCCTGCCTCTTCAGCAGTCTTCACATTCTCCAACATACATATCTCCAAGTCAGGAGGATTTACATCCTGAAGGCGAAAAAGGTTGCTCCCTGACTCACCATCCGAAGCATGGACCACAAAGCGTGGTAACGATACTGTTGAACTACTGTTAAATTGAGGTATCTTGGACTCATCCAATTTATAGCATCCACTAACACTTAGAAACTTCAGACTACCCATATCTGCTATGCTTTCCGGTATTCTAGATAGAGAACTGCAGTTTGAGAGGTCAAGCGTATGTAGCTTTCTAAGGTTACAAATACCTTCCGGTATTTGCCGAGTATACTGACTATTAGACAAATTCAGATATTCCAGGTTGGAAAGGGAATATATAGATTCAAATAACTTTTTTTGACGGGGGATTCAAAGAATTTCCCCTCCAACATTCCTTCTTCATCTATAATTATATCCAAGCATCTTGATAAATTCAAATACTGTAGTTCAGTGAGATTGCACAACACGTTTTCCAGCCCTCTGAGATACTTAAGATTGTTTGCATAAACGTTGCTGCAACCGAGTAAATTCAAATATTGGAGTTTGGTAAGGCCATCCAAAACTTTTGGTAAACCTGCAACATCAACACAGAATGATAAATCTAGATGAATCAGACATTTTAGATTCCCAAAGGATGCTGGCACTTTTCCCAATCCGATAACACCTCTTAAGCTCAAATACTTGAGATTGGTCAAGCTGGTTAAAGCTTCAAGTAATCCTTTGATATGAATGGCTTTTGATGACAAATTTAAATATTCCAGTTTCGTGAGGGTTCCCAAAACTTGTGCTTCTGGCTGCCCGTATAAATACGAGCAGTATGACAGGTTCAAGTACTTCAGTTTTAAAAGGCTACAGAAAGCTCCTGGCAGCCCTCCAATATTTATGCAGAATGATAAGTTCAAATATTGAAGGTTGGTGAGGCTCTCCAAGTATTCTGATACACCAGTAACATTGCAGCAACTTGACAAATCCAAATGCTCCAATTTTGTTAGCCTGCTAAATGAGTTTGGTAATATATCTATCCCTGAACAACCTGACAAATCAAGATACATCAAGCTCTCCATTTCTCCGATTGGATTTGGCAGTGCCAACATCGCAGAAGACCCACACAAGTTGAGGTAAATTAGTTTTGATAACTTGGTGATACCAACAGGAATCGCTTGATGCTGGACTTTTGGAGCTTTAAGATACCTCAGCTGCTTCAAATTGCAAATAGAAATTGGCAACTGCTGTATAGAGCATTCGCTTAAATCCAAGACACGTAGGTACTTAGCAGATGAAAATACATCATCATGAAGGCCAATTTTGCCACAGGCAGGAAAGTGTAGGTACCTAGTAGATGAAAATGAAGTATCCGTAAGCACATTATTTTCACTCTCCAGATAACGCAGTGCCCATATCTTGCTAGGAGAAGGCGTGAATGACTTCAATGATTCGCTACAGTCATTCAGCAAAGCAAAGCGGTATCTCCCTCCCTTAGCGTTGCTTTGCTTGCTAGCATCTAGAATTTCGTCCACCATGACATATTTGGCTATGTCGTGCACAAGATCGTGCATCGTCAACAATGTAACCTCATCATAATTCACTCCAACACTCTGCAACAAAGCAAATGGTAGCGTCAGTTTTCACGTTCTAATCTGTTTACGTGTTGACATATAAACTAGTTTGTGTAAATATTAAATAATTAAATGGTTGCAACTAAATGCTAGTTGGTAGAATTCAAAAATTACTGGCTACTATATCTACAATCATGTGCCTTGTGCTTCAAATGAAACCGAAGATTACCATAAATATACTTGCATATTTATTTAGTAACGGTCTGCCTCATCATTTTTCTCTTTCTTTCTGGCTATATGATCTTGGTAATGTAGCGAGGCTATGAATATACTTCAAAGAGTTTGTATCACCTCGATGTAAAAACGTTAAATTTTAAACAAAATGTCACGTTAAATTATGTGTGTGGCGACTTTTTTCGACCTTTGTATTCACGTTTCTCGCTGTTTGTAAATAAACAATAGAGGAAACGAAGACCCTACAGGCTCATACGTGCAGGTGGAAATTTGGATTGTTTGTCTTTTTTTTTAGCCAAATTTGGATTGTCCATATGGTAGTTCCAACAAACAATCCACATTTGGATTGTCCAAGATGAACCCTACCATGCATGCGGGGCTGCTGACATGGCATGCCTATGTGGCATGACACATCGGATGAGGGACGAGAATGACTTGCTTTTGCAAAGTTGGAGGACCATTTTGGACTTTTTAATAGTTCGGGTTGGAAGTTCACCCTTGGCCGATATTTGGAGGACGTCGATGGTTATTTTGCCATTAAAAAAATTGTTCAAGCTTTTACTCATTAGTGTCTTACATATTTGTTCACGAGCTGGTCCCATCGACTGGTCATGGACACATGGTTCAGTAGCGTCGTACCTTACCATAGGCTGGGACTTGATTTATACTTGCTTGAGATATGATAGAAGAAAAGAGTGCTTGCAGCAGGATTCGATCATGGTGTCAAGAGTAGGAAGGACCAAGGATAGCATTGCCTCATGAAGGTGTGGTGAGTTTGAGATTGTTGAGAAGAGTCCCACCTTGCTTATGGAGAATGAAGTAGCACAACTTATAAGTATAAGGGAGTGCTCACCAATCAGACTAGTCTTTTGGGGGAGAGGGCTTAAGTATCACTTTGTTGTTGCTTTTCTTGCTGGACTAAATTTGTGAAACGGTCCAAAGACCTAGGGAATGTCGTAGGTCCACAGGAATGGAAGTCCGAAGGCGCAGGTGCACATGGGCATGTCATCCAACAATGGTATCAAAGCTTTTAATTGTTGGAGGTGAATAACTCACATTGGTCATGGAAGATAGCGACATGTTAGGTGGTACGATCAAACTAGATGCTGAAAATTATTCTCTATGGAAGCCCATAATGGAGGACTTGTTGTATTGGAATTATTTATACGAGTCCATTGTGAGAGATAAAATTCCAAAAGGTGTCACGAAGGAAGATTGAAGAGTATTCAATCGGAAGGAAGTAGAAATTTATATGAGCCAATTTTGAGAGATAAAATTCCTCAAGGTGTCACGAAGGAAGATTGGAGAGTATGCAATTGGAAGGCAGTAGGTATGATTCATCTGTATATGAACCATAATATTTTCCACCATATTGCTAATGATACATATGCATTCAAGTTGTGGAAAAAAAATGAAGTCTACTCTATGGAAGATCATGCTGGAGGACTTGCTGTATTGCAAGGATTTATATGAGCCAGTTGTGAGAGATTAAATTCCTCAAGGTGTCACGAGGAAGATTGGAGAGTACTCAATCGAAAGGCAGTAGGTATGATTCAGCTGTACAACAACCTTAATATTTTCCATCATATTGCTTATGACACAAATGCATTCAAGTTGTGGAAAAAATTGGAATCTTACAGAAGACAGCAGTAGACAATGCCTCAGTGATAAAGTGGCTTGCAAAACTAGAGTGCCGAGATGGCAGCAGTGTTACTGAGCACTTGAATGTCTTCTAAGGCCACATAAAACAGCTGTCATCTATGAAGATAAATATTAATGATGAAGTGGAAGCATTGCTATTGTTGAGCTCATTGCCGGACAACTGGAATACTCTTGTTGTGTCACTTAGCAACTCAGATCACAGTCACATTCAAAGATAAAAATTGTTTGTTACCATTGTGGTAGGGAAGACCACAAAACAAATTAGTACATATTTTATATAAGAGAGCTTGTAGTAAAACAAGGCAACAAAACCAAGAAAAAAGGTGAGCCAAATTCAACACCAAATGTGACCGGTGAGGACTGTTTCATTATTGAAGATGATAGTTGTTTCAGTGCTATTCATGATGATGCTTTGAGTTGGGTAGTGGACTCAGGTGCCTCTTTCCATCTCACATCTCACAAGGAGTAATTCACATCCTACACAAGTGGTGACTTTGGCTATATCAGGATGGGAGATATAGGGCATGTTTGGTTTATGCCCCATCTTGTCCAACCAAATTTTGGTCATAATGACCAAATCATGGGCATAGCCAAAATGTTGGTAAACTTGTGTTTGAATTGTTACCTTACCAAAGTTAGCCAAATCAATTCAACTTCTTGGTATGACATGTGGACCCCACATATTATTGTTATTATATTGTTAAAATATAGCCAATTGACATCTTGTTTGTAGATTTAATTGTCATGAATATAAATATGCAAACGGATTTGTAATTTGAGCCATTTAAGAGTAATTAGCACCACAATATTGCTCAACTAGCATCATTGGGTTCCATGTAGTCATTCTGCTACTGCCATGTACCCTATTCCTGCAGCGGTTGGCGGCCAAATATTTGGCGAGCGTTCTCCTCACCCATGTTCTCGCGCCATTGATTGCATGTAATCTGTGTTGGCAAGAATTGATAGTCAATTGTAGACACTCAACCAAATAGATGCCAATTCATATGGGCAAGCCAAAATTGGTTTGGCTAACATTGGTAGTCAACCAAACGTGCACAGTGACTCGTCAACCATTATTGGTAAGGGCACTGTATGTATTGACACAGGTATGGGTTGCAATTTGACACTTGAAGATGTGAGGCATGTCCCTAATATATGACTGAATTTGACATCTGTGGGAAAGATTAATGGTATTGGCTCAATGGTATTGGACTTGGTAGTCGTTTTGGTGAAGGAAAATGGAAGCTCACCAAAGGATGTCTCTATGTGACCAAGACCAAGTTATGCAAGAAGTGAATGTTGCTTAGACAAGTTCTAGTATTAAGTTGTGGCACAAGTGACTTGGACGTATGAGTGAGAATGAGATTCACTCCCTTGCTCACAAGGATTTACTCCCTAAGGTGAAAGGTATGACTTTGAGACCCTGTATCGATTGTTTAGTAGGTAAACAACATAGTGTTGCTTTTCGTACTTCCACTACTTCATATCGTGCAAATACTATTCTTAATCTTGTGCACACTGATGTTTGTTCTGTGATAGAGATCTCACTTAGTGGAGCTTTATATTTTGTTACATTTATTGAGGACCATTCGAGAAAGATTTTTGGATATGTATTGAAGAACAAATTTTATGTGTTGGATGCTTTCAAGAACAAATTTTAACAAAATCTTTTTTGGTGCCCATTAATTTAGCTGCTGACAAAGCTCTACACCTAACAAATACAACTAGATGCAAAGTGGGTTCTATGCCTTTCACTTATCTTGGACTGCCTCTTGGCACCACAAGGCCGTCTTTTCATGAATATATGCCACTGCTCAATAGGATCGAAAGAAGAATGATGGGCATTAATCCTCTACTCTCTTATGCTGGGCGATTGATAATGGTGGACTCTCTTCTAAGCACAACTCCCACTTTCTTCATGGGCCTCTTCAAGTTCCCAGCATGGGTGATTAACCAGATTGATTGCTATAGAAAGCACTGCCTCTAGGATAGGGGGATATCAACAAAAGAGGAGGTTGTTTGGTGGCTTGGCTTGAAGCATGCAAACCAAAGGATCAAGGAGGCCTAGGCATTATAGATAGGACTGGGCACTTTTTTCCCCCAAAACCGAGACCGAACCGAACCAAGCCAAATCTAACCGAAATGTCAGTTTTTTCAGTTTTTGGTGTCGGCTTCGGTTCCTGTTTTTGTGAACATTGGTGTTCAGCATCGGGATCGGTTCTCACACCTGGCACACCGAATCACCGATCAAAAACCGAAGTATTGCAGCCCGCTTTGCCCTCACGTCCCACATACTTCCAAGCCCAATGGCCCAAGGCCCAGTAGATATTCCCACCTCCACAAACCATTATCATTCTTGACTTCTCGTTCTCCTCTGTTCCTCATGCACGAGCACATCACTCCCTTTCCAAAAAAACAGAGCACATCGCTCCTTCTTTACTATCCAGTTCTCCACTCCTCTTCGATTCCCCACACCTGTGAGGCCTACGCCTGCAAGAATCTGTGACGCCCACGCCCCAAAAAAAGGCCAGGCTGGGAGCTACAAGGTCCGGCGGCACCTGTGCAGGGAACGACGAGATCCCGCGAGGGGAACGACGAGGTCCGGTGGCTGCTGCATGAGGAACAGCGAGATCCCACAACGCAAGGGAATGACGAGGTCCAGCGGCGGCAACACGGGGAACGGCGAGATCCTCCTATGGCTGCACAGGACGATGAGATCTAGCGACTGCTCAAGCGCGGGTGAGCAGCGAGCCAGTATGCCTGCGCAGTCGATTCGGTAGAAATCGGTGAAAATCGAACACCGAATCGAATTAAGCAACACCGAAATTGTCGGTTTTGTATTCTCGCTAACACCGATTGGTTTCTGATTTCTATACACCGAATTTTAGGATCACCGAATATACCGAACCGAACTGTCGGTTTTTACAGAATGCCCAGGCCTAATTATAGACCTCAAGCAGCATAACAAAGCTTTGTTACTTAAACATCTACACGAGTTTTAAATAAAGTGGATATGCCCTGGGTTCAGCTCACTTGGTCCTCCTTCTACTCAAGATCAAATCCACCTCAAGCTCGCTATGCAGTGGGGTCTTTCTGGTGGAGGGATGTTATATCTCTCTTCCCTACTTTCAGCTCCTTAGCTTCTTGCATAGCTAAGAAGGGTGACACAATTGTCTTTTGGACAGATGATTGGGGACTAGGTCCACTTAACAACAGGTTCCCCCAATTATTTTCCTTTGCCAAAAGGAGAAAAATTTCACTCGCCAGTTTTACAGCAATGGATGTCCACACAGCTTTCTTCACTCCTTTTATCAGAGGTGGTATATGAATAACTTCAAAGCCTTCAGGTTATGATGATAGAGCTAAACCATAACCTTGACGTTAATGATCAGTGGAACTATAAGTGGGGAGCTGCTCCTTTCTGTGTCAGGAAGGCATACACAAGAATTGATTGGCAATACACCTACTTGCCCCCTGTTCAAGTGGCTTTGGAAGTCTTGCTGTCGGCCTAGACTAAGGTTCTTCTTTTGGTTGCTATTACACAACAGACTCAACACAGAAATATGCTAAGGCGCAAAAACAGAATTCTGGATGACTATTCATGTGTCTTGTGTCTCACAAATTTTGAAGAAGCTTTGCTACAGCTTTTCTTCCAATGCTCATTCAATCAGGCTTGCTAGGCTTCTCTTGGTATTTACTGGAACCTAAACTTAGCGCCTGTGGACATGGTATTGCAAGCTCGTCATGCCTTTGGCCATTCAAGTTTCAAAGAAGTTATGGTGACTGCTTGTTGGTGTATTTGGTGCCATCGAAATGCCATAATTTTTGACTCGGCGACTACATCTCAAGATAGATGGAAAGCACTTTTCAGGGAGGAGTTAAAGAAGACGATCATGCGAGCCAAGCCCTCCCTGAAAATGGTTCTTGATCTTTGGTTATGTAATCTGTAATATGTTTTAGTGTCTTTTAGATAGGGCCATATGTTGGGTCTGAGACCTGTGTACATGCAAATATTAGTTTTTTTCTCCTTTTTTATATAATGAAAAAGAGCCAGGGCCCCACTATTTCGTCAAAAAAAAGGGTTGAAAGGAAAACTAGCAGGAAGTTGAAATGCATCAGATCAGACAATGATGGTGAGTATAGAGGACCATTTGAAAGATACTATAGAATCTATGGTATCTGGAAAGAGAAGAAATTGTCGAATACACCTTAGCAGAATGGCCTTATGGATGGAATGAACATGACATTGCCAAAAAGGGTCACAACCATGCTCACTCATGCAAAATTCCCAAATAAATTTTAGGCTGAGGCATTGATGACTTCAGTATATGTACTCAATTTGTCTCCATGTATTCCACTTGTGGTTGATACTCTTCAGAAGGTATGGTCCAGAAAGGAGGTATCATACAGGCATTTGAGAGTTTTTGGGTGCAGGGCCTTTGTGCATTCCCAAAATATGAGACGTCAAAACCTGATAGCAAGACCAAACAGTTCATCCTTCTAGGCCACCCTAATGAGCAGTTTGGCTATAGATTGTGGGATCCTATCAATAGAAAAATTGTAGAAGACAGATATGGTGTTCTTTGAAGATGAGACAATAAAAGATATTGTGTGGCTAAAAATGAAAATCACTACACCTCGAGTTGCTAATTTGGATCCAATTCCTACTCCAATTTTCCGTGATAATTATGGGGGAGATGATAGTAGCATTGAAGATGCTAGTACAAAACATGATGATGATCAACCATCTATACATGATGATTATGATGTTGATGAGGATGTTGAAATTGATGATACTCTAGAAGAAGGAAAACAACATGAGTAGTTAATGGCTCAATTGTTAGGGCGTTAGCTTTCCAAAAATGACATTGGCTCTGGCTTTTCTAGAGACTCAGCTTTTTATGGCTCTGGCTTATTTTTTATGGAAACATTTGGTAAAACGACTTCTCCTAACCTTTTAGAATGGAATGAATAAGTGAAATGTCCATAAGCTGGGGAAAGCCCATTTTTGTGGCTTATGGTTGCTAGTTCATTTTGCGGAACAACTTCTCTTGGCTTCTTCGATAAGCCGGTTTCATTTTTTTTTTTTTTGCATTTGGCACGGCTTATGCATAAGCTGGTGCTGATGCTTTTCCATAAGCCCTACCAAAGGGCACCTAAGAAGAACTAGCAAAGTTAGTAGGCCCTCTACAAAGTATCCACCACATGAGCTTTAGTTGTTGGCTAATGGTGGTGAGCCCTCATGCTATGGGAAGGCTATGTCTGATCAGCACAAGGATCAATGGTTGGAAAGTATGAAGGATGAGATGAATTCCCTATATGAGAACAACATAATTGAATTGGTGAATCTGCCAAAGGGTAAGAAAGCAATAATGAACAAGTGGGTGTGCAGATTGAAGTCCGAGGAAAATAGCTCACATCCAAGGTACAAGGCAAGATTGGTTGCGAAGGGATTTGGTCAAACATAAGGTATTAACTTTGATGAGATATTTTCTCCTGTTGTCAATATTTTTTCGATCTAAGTTGTTCTTGGTATGGCTGCTGCAATGAATTTGGAAATTGAGCAACTCGATGTGAAGACAACTTTCTTGCATGGTGACCTAGACGGACCAACCAGAAGGATTTGAGTTTGCTAGAAAAGAGCACTTGGTTTGTAAATTGAACAAGAGATTGTGTGGCTTGAAGCAAGATGCTTGGTAGTGGTACAAGAAGTTTGAGTCTTTTATGATAGATCTTGGTTACCATAAACCGCAAGCCGATCAATGTGTCTTTATGAAGAAATATGCGGAGGATGATTTTATAAACCTCTTGCTTTATTTTGATGATATGTTGATGGCAAGAAATAGCACAAAAGATCGTTGTCCTGAAGAAGACTCTGAGCAAGTCATGTGTAATGAAGGATTTGGGATCAGCAAAACAAATACTTGGCATGAAAATCTCACATGATATATCAAATAAGAACCTTTAGCTTTTACATGAAGGATATATTAAGAAGGTACTTGAAAGGTTTAATTTACAAAATGCAATATCAGTTTGCTCTCCACTTGTAGGACACCACAAATTATCAATCAAGTAATGTCGTACCAGCAAAAAGGAGAAAGAAGTGATAAAGAAAGTACCTTACTAATCTGTTGTGGACAGCTTGATGTATGCTATGGTTTGCATTAGGCCAGATATTACCTATGTTGTTGGTATTGTTAGCTAGTTCATGAGCAATCTAGGAGAAGCGCATTGGGTAGCAGTGAAATGGATTCTCAGATATCTTAGAGGTACTTTCACGCTGTGTTTATGCTTTCCAAATGGTGACCCTATTTTGCAAGGCTATACAGATGTTGATTATACTGGAGATAGGGACTCAAGAAAGTCCACATCGGGATATCTGTTGAAATTTGCAGGGGGAGCAGTGTCATGACAATCATAGAAGTAAAAGTGCATTTCTTTATCGACAACATAGGTCGAGTATATAGCAGCGACTGAAGCTTGCAAAGTAGTATTGTTGATGAAAATTTCTTGCAAGAGTTGGGCCATAAGTAAGAGAAGTACAATCTGTTTTGTGACAACCAAAGTCTTATTCATCTTGCCAAGAATCCAAGCCTTTATTCTTGAACCAAACACATTGAGGTGCGGTACCACTGGATTCAAGAAGTGTTGAGTTCCAAGTTGTTACAACTTGATAAAATCCATACCGACATGAATGGTGTCAATATGATGACCAAAGTTCTACCTAAGGAGAAGTTGCAAGCATGCAGCCAGGTAGTGGGCATGATGGTGGCCCCTCACGAGTTGGAGGAGGAGATATGTGGGGGTAATCCTTCTCATGATGTGGGCAGTGAGGAGAATAAATGCCTCTAGTGAGCAGCCCCACATGTAAGGTAAACATAGCCTAAGGTGTGGACCAACATTGGGTGAGTTTAGCACCTTGTGTGTTGCCTTTTAGAAGAAGGGAGAAGTCTATGAAAACAGAGAGAGACAGAGCCACGAAAATGTCAGGATAAGCCTCCAGACAAGGAGAAGAGAAGTGATGGAGAAGAAGAGATATTATAGAGGAGAACTTGAAAGAGAGTAAGAGATTGATCCTCAAGGTTGTTGGTTTCATCGAGCCACCGATAAGAATATTGGATCTATAGAACAATTAGGCCCATCTATAGAATGACAAGGATAAGCACATCTAATATAAATGGTTAAGAATATCTGCTACACCAAATTAAGTTACAACCGTGGGCCAGATATTTTGCCTTTATTGGCAAGAGTTTGTAGCATTTCCCTTTAAGTGACTTAATGACATCTTTAGTATACAAAAGCATAGATTTTTATTACTATGGCTTATTTATGTAGAGGAATTTTGCAATACTTGAAATCGTCCATCAGGCTTAATGAAATGGCTGAGACATAAGAGGTACCATGAAAAAGGTGCCAATCCTCGGTACCAAAATAGGTGAGATCCATACCAAAATAGGAAAGGTACCTTCGGGTACCTCCTGGTACCTTTACCAAAATAGAAAATGTACCTCCTGGTATACTATTCTAATATTTGAAGATGATGTCGCATATGCAAGGATCATTAATCCAGGGACAGGTGGTCTACAAATTTGTTTCCCAAAACATATGCCTTAAACCGAAATCTCCAATGCCTAACCCTTACTATCCATGGCAGTGTCCTTTATTTTTTTTACTCATTCTGAGTATTTAGTTTCTTAAACATGTTATCACTAGTCATAAAATTATTAGCCCAGGTAAAAGCTAGCATCTATACAACCAAATGAGCGATTACATCAATTTCTCAGCGCAACTATTCGCATATTCTTGGAAGTTACAATATTTAGATTGAATATATATGCGCTATGCAGTACATGAGTTTTCCACAATAGGTTGAATAAAATAACTAAAATTGTGTAAGCAATCACTTACTGTAGGTGCCTTCGAATATTGAAGGAAGGACATCTCCATAAGATGACCAATATAATTCTCACCATGCTGCCAACTGGTAAACATGCTTGTTGGTGGCTCGATGAAACCAAGCGAAATCCAGTTGTAAATCAGATCATCTTTGACTATTTTGTGACCTTTTGGAAATGTTGCACAATAGGCAAAGCAACTCTTCAAATATAGCGACATGTGGTTGTAGCTTAACATCAATGATGCAATCACAGTATGATGCAGATTTGATTTATCTCCCCAAGTTGATTGGCTCCAAATATCGCTATCCCTCACCGACACCCATTTATCAAATGACATGGATTGCAACATGTACCCTAGGGCATGAGCTGCTAATGCCACGCCTCCACACTTCAATGCAATTTCCCTTCCTACCAACTCCAGATCATCTTTGTCGCTAGTCATAGCTTTGGCTTTGAGGTCAACCTTTTGTTTTATTATATTCCAGCACATCTCCCCATCCAAGAGCGGAAGCTCGTAAGGTTCAACAGTACAAATCCTATTTGCAATATCTTTGTCGCGGGTAGTTACTATGACAATAACCTTACTACCATTGCCAACATTTAGCATAGCCTTCAAATCATATAATTCAAAAGGGTCACTCTCCCACAGGTCATCTAAAACAACAAGAATCTTCTTACCAGAAACTAGTCCTTCAAGGAAAGTTTTTATCATCTCCCTTGTAGTCAATCGGCTCTCCTGTTCTGATAGTTGTGATATTATAGAATTACCAATTTTATTCAAGTCAAATTCTTGGGACACATAGACCCAAACCTGGGAATAATTATTGAAATAAGCATCAGCGAAAATCATTTTTGCCATGGTTGTCTTGCCTATGCCTCCAATGCCATGTATCGGAAGCACTGTGATATCCTTGGTGACAGTGTCAGACAGACATGACAATATCTTCTTCTTCTCTTCAGTTCTTCCTACGATGAATGCTTCTGTCACGGATGAATGTTTCTCGTTTATCTCGTAGTTGCCCATTGCAGGTTGAGCCTTGCTTGAATCCGAAACTGTTGTACTGGTCTGCGATATTCTTCAGTTTACGCCGCATTTTCTTCATCCTACGAGGCATAGTAATCTTGGTGGCATTGGGAAGACGGGGGACCTTGATTAATTTCACTGATTTGTTAGTACACATGAAAATGAACGGTGGATGAGATGTAAAACTTTTCGTCGTAGTGCAGAAGGGGTTTCAAAGAAGAAGAAGAAAAAGATCTGGGGTTCTGTTGGAATACAAATTGAACTATATATAGGGATCGTTTGCAGAAGCAAAGAACAAATACGAAATAATTTCCCTTAATATATCTGCTGGTACCTTTGGTGCAGCCGGTTTGACAGCCTTGTCTTCTAACTCGGCAAGCATGTCGGAGATGTCATGCGCGGCATCCTTGAGCCTCTTCAGGCACAGCTGAACCGCCTTTTCCGTGATCGACCGTATCTCAGCGTCCTGCAGCACCGCCTCAATGGCCTCCAGCGTGTCCTTCATCTCCTCCAGATCCCGCTCGAACTGCCAGTGCAGCTTGACCTCGCCTTGGATGGCCGAAGCCAACATTCCCGTCGCCTGCTTGATGACGGCAGAGGCAAAGAGGCCCCCGACCACCGCAGCGGCCATGGCTACGTACTCGATCCGGATCTCTGCTACGAGTACGGGCTATTGACGACTATCAGTATGGGCGCATGTGGTGAATGGCGACCACATTTCACAGAACTTTGGCGGAAGACACGGTTCAACTTTCCAGCTAAGAAAGCAACCTCACCGTACGACAGGTAAATTTGTTTACGTTCTGCTGTGTACATCGATAGCTGGAAAGATGCTATTTGTCGGAAGGCACATGTGCAAGCGGTTTAGTAAAGTGTGTAGCATAGTACTACTTTGACAATTAAAATCACCAAGCGGCCGGTTCTAGCTAGTTTTTACTACGGAGTATCTTATCTACTCCCTCTGTCTCAGAAGTCTCTAGTTTTAGAGTCTAAAATTTACCAAAAAAGAGTATTGTTCTCACTTTTCAATACAACTCATATATATTTCTATCTCTCTCCTCCTCCATCTCTCCTCATTTCCCATGCGCTCTCTACATTTTCATTCCTCAATTTCCATGCCCAACTCCTGTAGCTATGTTTATTATGGAATGAGAGTAGTATTTTTAGTTGCATCCGAAATCCAAGAATTATTTATTGTTGGATGCGGCGATTAGTAATATGCGTCCGAATGGAGAAGTGAGCATTGATCCGTGTACCTTAGTGCCGGTCAGCCAGAGCCGGCACTAAAGGGGCCTTTAGTACCGGCTCCAGGAAATAGTGCCCGTACAAAGCCAGGTCAGTACCGGTCAATGGCACCAGCTGGTACTAAATGACGTCATTTAGTATCTGCTGGTAACACAGACTAGTACTAAATTGTGTCGTTTAATACCGGCCGGTATCTACTACCTGTACTAATATGACTCCACTAAAAAATGTTGCGCCCTCTTCTCTCCCTGCTTGTCATCTCCCGCATGCATCCTCATCTCTGTCTCTCCACCCCCTTTAATTCATCTCAACCCCACCACTAGCTCTCTCATCCTTATCTCCTTCCATTTCTCACATCTCTCTCTCTCTCTGTTCAATCTCGTGCAGGGGGAGAGTGGCGGGCGCGGCCGGCCGGCCTGGCGCACAGGTGCGGCGGTGCCGGCCTCCCCCTCCGTGGGCACGGCGGCACCGGCCTAGAGGACGGGAGGCGATGCGGGATCTGTGTGATTCTCTTGTTCTTGTGAAATTATTGATTCTTGTTGTTGTGACTGATAGATTGTGAGATATATTCTTGTGATTTTTGTGATGTGATTGTGAGATGTATATATTGAGATGATTTTTGTAATGTGATTGTGTGATTATGAGATGTATTCATAAGATTGTGGATTGTTATTCTTGTGTGTTTGTTGATTGGGAAAATAAGAAAAGAAAAGAATAAAGAAAAGAAAAGGAAAAGGAGGAGGCGACGACTGTGGGGGATTGACGGGAGGGTAGTTTAGTACTGGCTTGTAAGTACCAGCCGGTACTAAACTGGGCACGTTAGTACAAGCTGCCTATGACCGGTTCTAAGCCGTCCTGTGACCGGTACTAAAGGTCGATTCTCTAACAGTAAATTATAGTAAATTATACCTACCATACAACAACTTGTATGCTTGTATCACTAATTTGGTCCAACAACTTGCCAGATGTGTGCATGTACGGTCACGTGTACACAATGGAATGTATTTTGCTATAGTGACATGAAACCTAAGCCCATTTCACTCATCACAAAAAGATTAAATTTCTCATGGAGGTTATATAGATGAACATATTACTTGAGCTGTATACAAAAATGCACCTACATCAACACTGAATTTCGATTATATACATTGTGGACCACTGCAATTTTCCTACTACAACGAACAAACTAAATTAAGGAAAACGGATTACAATTAGCATTGTAAGCATCAAAGCTCACTCCAACAAATTGTAATCTGTTCACTCAAGTGAAGAATTTGTCAATTTGGTGCATGTTCAGTCAAATACATCAATAGTGCGTATATGTCCGAGGTGGGGCCACAATTGAGGCCAGATACATTCCTGGCTAGAATTGTTTTTTTTCATGGCTCACTTGTAGCTGTTGACGCAAAATCCGGACCTGGGATACACACGCAACATGGGAGTTCTGCTTTGATAAAGTGCATGTTCCAATTGGCATGCCATGATGCGCGGGTGTGCCAATCAATTTAACCAAGAAAATTGACAAGATGGAAGAGGTCAAATACTTGAGCCTATGGGTTGGGGGGATGGATTAGCTCATAGGATAAATTGTTCAGCTATGGTAGCCTGACAATCGCAATAAATAAAGGATATTAAATGAAGCACATAGATAGACAACTCACATTGGTCTTCCATGACCGACGGGAGGGTCGGCGCATTTACTCCGTCGCGAGTGGACCCATTGACTAACTCAAATCGTATAAACCAGCAGAACCGACACTGTATACACCTAAAACAGCTTGTACAAACTCGCAGAACAAAGATGTATATACATAGAACAAAATAATTATTCACACCGAACAAATTGTATGAACTCACAGAACAAACACGTATGTGCCTCAAACAGATTGTATGAAC
Source organism: Urochloa ruziziensis (assembly GCA_015476505.1). NCBI lineage: Eukaryota > Viridiplantae > Streptophyta > Magnoliopsida > Poales > Poaceae > Urochloa > Urochloa ruziziensis. The sequence continues at coordinate 37,970,956 of CM027124.1, forward strand.
TCACAGAACAAATATGTATATACGTAGAACAAAATTATTATTCGCACCGAACAAATTTTATGATCTCACAGAATAAATATGCATGTACCTAGAACATATTGTATCGCAGAACAAACATGTTGAACATATTTGTTCAGGCCAAATCTTATAAGTCACTTCAACGATGTGGAATTACACGCTGAGATGTTGTGACTTGTGAGCTGCACCATGCTGAGCATGGACAAGCTCCCGCCAGATGTGGTGAGCATGGAGCCATGGACAAGCTCTTGCCAGATGAAGAGCCGCGCCACGGTGGTGTTGAGCGATGCGAGCATAAGTGTGAGTAAGGGGTATGGACAACGCCTAGGAGGCTACTTGGATCTGGAAGAAGAATCACATCATCGATGAAGAAAAGGGTTGGGTGTGCTGCAACTTCGAAAACGCCAGGTACCAGAAACAACACGGCTTGATCATGGTATATTGGTATTTGAGCTGTTGTTGGCTGTAGTCTGCTTGTTTTCTGAATCCTTTGATGATGTTGCTAGTGCTATTTAGTATAAATAAGTGATCGATCTTCTGATGAAATTGTGGCCTTGAATTGCATTCAAGAAACATGGTTTTAAATATCCCGCTATAGCTATTTGAGGGTAAGGTACCGCTATTTGTACTCATGTACAATTTAGCCGCTATAGCTTGCTATAGCCTCATTTAGCCCGCTATTAGCTGTTTTTTAGCCCAACCGCTAAATCTTCTTAGCCCGCTATTTAAAACCATGCAAGAAATCTTTGTGTTAAAAATAGTAAACTGAAATAATCGATATGTTGTATGGTAATTACTGAAGCGTCATTTTTTGTTTACTATGATATTTTTGTGTTCTATGATGCATATAGTATTATTTTTTTACTATTTAGATTGTGCAAGTACAATAAGGTCATATCACTATGCTGTACTACTACACCGGCAAGTTTAGAGTGAACAATAGATGATATACAAGTGGATGGAGAGACAAAAGTGGGCACCACCATTGCATTACATAGTGATTTTTATTTAACTACCCTATGTTATTTCAATGCCGCAAAAAAATAGGAGAGTTTAGACAATACGACAACCAAGCAACAAGTGAGATTTTCATAAACGAGATGATCATGAAACAATTCTTCTCAACTTATCACACTAAACATCATGAAGAATTACAAATTAAAATACACACATGGCTCATTACCCAGTGTCTCGCCTCACTTGACTTAGTTACCGTCAATTTTGGATCTGCATGCACGGAGAGAAAATCGGGAGGACATGCATCATGAATCAAGCGAATTGATTTGTTGAAGCCCAGAAAATATTCTGGTAGATTGATTCCGCAACATGCATCTTCAAAATAAAATCGTGTACACATGTTTAGAAACAAACATCTCGTAAATGTGCGGTACATATGTCATGCTTCTTGTATTTGCTTAAAAAATGTAACCCAATAATGTACAATAAGCATGTCATGTAATAACATGTCAATTTTTAATCTACCCTGACTCTACCAACAATGTTAAACGTCATGTCGTGCTCACGTTATATACAGCCATGTCACGTGCATCTTCAAAGTGTTACATTGTTTTCTCTCTCACAAAGCCTGTCACGTTGGTCTAAAAAAGCGTGAGAGTCTATTAAACCGTTCCAATTTGGTCATGTTAGATCCGTCATCCGTGCGTAGGAGATATTTTCATGTTTTTAAAATTAAAAATATCTATACTATAAGGATCCAAAACAATTGATAAAAAACTGCTTTTCTAAAACCTCCCGTACCCCTCACAGCGTCCCCACTTGACAGGGTTCCACCTAAACCCACCTAAAATGTTTGGCCATCAACCAATTCAAATAAAGGCCTTGTGGACGTCCGCGGCCGATCCAACGCATGAGGGATAGTTTAGGCGGCATTCTTTCAGGAAAACCGAAAAATTTCACTCACCCCCGCCCAATCTACCCGCCCCTGCACCCACCGCGCCATAGATGGAATTGTTAGGTGATTTACCGCGCCATAGATGCAATTGTTAGGTGATTTCGAACCGAAATCGTTCTTTCCATAAACTTTATTTCCATAACAGCCACAATACATCATATCGATTACTTACCAAAGTCGTGGGCGTCCAGGTTCATCTCCTTAGCCCTCCTGCCCCCTATATAAGGCGCCCCTCCTTATTCTCAAAGCACACAATCTCTCCCTTCATTCTCACTCAGAGTTCATATTTCTTTGCAAGGGCGTCGGCGTCGAGCGCGGCGCAAGGGTGGCCACGACGCTCGTCGTGTCCAAGCTCGCCAGGTAGAAGCGGAACGTGCTCCGCGTTGTGACGGTGTCCGGTGCCGTCGAGTGCGTGGCGTCGTTGCTCCACGACACCGGCGACGAGGAGAGCAACCTTCTCGGCCTCCACGTCATCAAAAAGCTGGCTGCGGTGCCGAGTTGCTCATGGATACATGTATCGTGAAGATTTTCTTTTATATATGTTGCTGATTGTTTAAGATTTAATTATACAAAAATTTCCTTCTGTTTCCGCCGGAGGCCCAAGCTTTCGATGTATGAATATATAATTTTTAATATGAGATGATATTGAATAATTTTAATATGCGATCTAAAGGCAATCCGAGTGCTTTTCAAGGCAATCCGAGTACTTTACAAGTCATACGACTAATTTCCATATCGAGAAGAGTCCTTGCAGTACTCTACTCTTGTTCTTCACGCCTGGTACGACTCTGAGTGCTTGCCAAGCCAATCGAGTGCTTTTTCGAGTTCTTGATCAGTCTTGGACAGGTCTTGGTTGTCACGAGGCCATGAGGTGCTTAAGCCCCATTGACAGTCCAGCGAGCTTTAGGGTTCTTCAAATTATCTTGGAGATCATCATCCGAGTTGTAATTTGCACCCAGAATTTGTAGTCATATCAAATCATCTTGGAGATCTTCATCCGAGTGGTTTTCTTGTACCTAGCCCCCGAGCATAGGAGCCAGCGGGGATGCATCGAGTAGTATGTAGTCAAAATAGGCACCATCAATAGAGTAGCGAAACAGAGGAGGAAGTACTTTACAAGTCCTACGACTAATTTCCATATCGAGAAGAGTCCTTGCAGTACTCTACTCTTGTTCTTCACGCCTGGTACGACTCTGAGTGCTTGCCAAGCCAATCGAGTGCTTTTTCGAGTTCTTGATCAGTTTTGGACAGGTCTTGGTTGTCACGAGGCCATGAGGTGCTTAAGCCCCATTGACAGTCCAGCGAGCTTTAGGGTTCTTCAAATTATCTTGGAGATCATCATCCGAGTTGTAATTTGCACCCAGAATTTGTAGTCATATCAAATCATCTTGGAGATCTTCATCCGAGTGGTTTTCTTGTACCTAGCCCCCGAGCATAGGAGCCAGCGGGGATGCATCGAGTAGTATGTAGTCAAAATAGGCACCATCAATAGAGTAGCGAAACAGAGGAGGTCGTGGCAGGGTTACAAGGTTGGTTTCGAGTAGAATCCTAACCAATTACTACTCGGAGAGTGCTTTTCAAGGCAATCCGAGTACTTTACAAGTCAGACGACTAATTTCCATATCGAGAAGAGTCCTTGCAGTACTCTACTCTTGTTCTTCACGCCTGGTACGACTCTGAGTGCTTGCCAAGCCAATCGAGTGCTTTTTCGAGTTCTTGATCAGTCTTGGACAGGTCTTGGTTGTCACGAGGCCATGAGGTGCTTAGGCCCCGTTTATTCTGATTAAATCAGTAGTCTTCAAAATATTATATGGTGTGCGATAAGAATCGCACTCCATATGGAGTAGCCCCCGAGCCTTAAGTTGAATCGAAGAATCAGGTTGAGGGTCCACAAATCTTGAATCTTCATCTTGTTCTTGAAATGTGCAATTTTACACGGCCAGCTACGTTTCCTTTTACACGGCCAGCAAAGTTTCCTATCAACGTACTCCTTGCATGAAATACACGGCCCGCAAAGTTTCCTTTTACAAGGCCAGCAAAGTTTCCTTTGAATTAGCTCCTTGCATGAAATTACACCTTTCCACAAAAAACATTCACAACTTCGGTTCCTCTTGAGAGGGTCCCTGCCCAGCCTTATATTCACGGCGGGCAGGGTTACAAGGTTGGTTTCGAGTAGAATCCTAACCAATTACTACTCGGAGAGTGTTTTTCAAGGCAATCCTTCCATATCGAGAAGAGTCCTTGCAGTACTCTACTCTTGTTCTTCACGCCTGGTACGACTCTGTCTGGAGAGAATCCATGTGTCCCTTATATTCACGGTGGGCAGGGTTACAAGGTTGGTTTCGAGTAGAATCCTAACCAATTACTACTCGGAGAGTGCTTTTCAAGGCAATCCAAGTAGTTTACAATTCATACGACTAATTTCCATATCGAGAAGAGTCCTTGCAGTACTCTACTCTTGTTCTTTACGCCTAGTACGACTTTATCTGGAGAGAATCCATGTGTCCCTTATATTCACGGCGGGCAGGGTTACAAGGTTGGTTTCGAGTAGAATCCTAACCAATTACTACTCGGAGAGTGCTTTTCAAGGCAATTCGAGTAGTTTACAATTCATACGACTAATTTCTATATCGAGAAGAGTCCTTGCAGTACTCTACTCTTGTTCTTCACGCCTGGTACAACTCTGTCTGGAGAGAATCCATGTGTCCCTGTGGGCCCATGGTCGTACCTCCAACAAGCCCCCAAGCGCTTCATCGTCGAGTATCATCAACCGAGTGCTTGCCAAGCCAGAGTAATGTAGTCGAAGCCCCATCATTGGTACTTGGCGACTCAAATATGCTGGAGAAAATCACTACTCATACTGTGGAGTAGACTCTAGAGTACTTTCAAATAAGTACTCAGAGATTTGAAATCACTACTCGCCTTGTGGAGTAGACTCTGTAGTACTTTCAAATAAGTACTCAGAGATTTGAAGTTACTACTCGCCTTGTGGAGTAAACTCTGTAGTACTTTCAAATGAGTACTCAGAGATTTGAAGTTACTACTCGCCTTGTGGAGTAGACTCTGTAGTACTTTCAAATAAGTACTCAGAGGTTTGAAGTTACTACTCGCCTTGTGGAGTAGACTCTGTAGTACATTCAAATAAGTACTCAGAGATTTTGAAATCACTACTCTTATTATGGAGTAGACTCTGTAGTACTTTCAAATAAGTACTCAGAGATTTTTAAAACACTACTCTTATTATGGAGTAGACTCTGCAGTACTTTCAAATAAGTACTCACAGATTTGAAATCACTACTCTTCTTGCCGAGTAGACTCTGTAGTACTTTCAAATAAGTACTCAAAGATTTGAAATTACCACTTGTGGGTAGTTGCTTTATAAGGCTAGCTGGCCTCTACAGGTGTTCAGCCTGGTCTTAGTTACATCTAAGTACTCAGGGATCCTGGAAAGTAGTCATGTGATCAAACCACGCACACGTAACGCTCCACGCTTACACAGTAACTCTACGCTCAGGTCGCCGCATGCTGAGCAGCAGCGCATGCTGCTCCGGCGGCCAAGCCTTGGGCAGCGCAGGCCATGAGCGGCCAAGCTCGTTCATGTTCCTCAGGACCGCCCCCTCTCCTCTCCTTGATTTCTCTAAATCTCCAACATAAACTTCCTTTGATTCAAAAACCAAATTGCAAGCTGGTACAAAGGTCTCCAATCCGTATATAAGTTTCTCGGCTAGAAGATCACTGCATCGATCACAATCAATCTCTGAATATTGGGGGAAGAACTCGACCATTGATTGTCTGTCAGTGTTCATCCAATTTTTCAGAGATTTCGGTGTAAACCATCCAAAAGTTGAAGCTCCAAATAAATAGTAAAACTCATTTGTTTGTACCCAAATTTGGTGTGGTGCAAGTCCAAGTATCCAAGATTCCATTTTGCATGAACAAATTGTACACTTCATATGAAAAATTTGGAGAAATCCATCTCTGAACATGACCCTTCAATGCTGTTTTCCAGACAGAAAAATTTCTAAGTTTCAGCCGAAACTGCTCCAGATTCAAACTTTGTCTCCAATTTAAATACTCAAATCAACTTTTCAATCTAGGTCAACATAACCAGATGAAATTTCATAGCTCATAGGTACTTTTTCATGTTGGACAAAGTCAAGTGTTTAGGAAACATTTCAAAATTAGGCCCCTCCAACATGGTACTTAAGCATATTTGACCTTTATTGAAAAGTGCTTCAAATTTGAGTTTCAAACCGAAATTTGAACTTCTTTAACTCAAATTGATCACTTTTGCTCAATTTCAAACATTTTGACCTATTTCATTATAGTTGACTTGGTCAACTCTCAGGTTGACTTGTTTGACCAAGTTCCTTTCTTTATTTTCCTACTCCACCTCATCATAAGATTAGCTCCTTCAATCCATTGTATTTCTCCTCATTAGTGCATAATCATGATGATTAACTTCCTTAAACACATGCAGTGTTACAGCGGATTCTGGTAGCGATGCAGGAGTGCTCTCTGGTGACTTCATTATATCACATCATGTATTTCTAATACCATTTCATATATATATATAAATAAATATATAATTAGTATATACGAGTGTATTGTGCGTTGTCTCTTCTATGCAACAAAAATGACTACAAAGATCAAATGTGCACTAGATCATCATGATTTACGTATCAAATGATGAATTAAACACCCTGCAGATAGCTAAACAGACAGCCCATTGTACAAGCTGTCTGTGTAAGCTGTCTGTTTGGGTAAAAAGACAGCAAGCTGTTGTCAGGGTTGTACTTGCCCTGAACGATGAACATGAAACAATTCTTCTCAATTTACCACACTACTAAACATCATGAAGAATTACAAAATACACCTGGCTCATTAATTACGCAGTGTTTCGCCTCACTTAGTTTACTGGATGCTGGCGTAGTCCGTGGGTCCGTACGGCTCCAGCCACTCAGCGAGGAGCCCTCCCCCCTTCTTCCTCCTGGCGCTGTACCCCATGTCCCGGCACAGATGGTCGTGGTACCACGTCGTGACGGCGCCGATGCACGACTTCAGGTAGAAGATGCCGCCGCTTTGCCGCTTGGCCCACCGGCCCCACCGCTCCCACTCCGCCACGCTCCGCTCCATGGCCGCGACGCCGGGCAGGCGCACGGCGCCGTCGAGCAGGTGCGCCACCCACTTGGCCATCATCTCGTAGGGGTAGATGCTCGCCGCGCACTCCGCGTACCCGACCACCGCCATCTGCGGAATCCGGGGGTGCACGCAGTGCCTGTAGAGAGGGAGCATGGCGTCGGAAGGCCCACCGGCCTGCACGACGATCTCGCGGAACCTGGGGGACGCGAACACGCCGCTCAGAAGCCGGTCGGCGTCGAAGCCGGTGGCGAGGATGACGACGTCGGCGTCGACGACGCGTTCGCCTGTGCCGCCGTCGTCATGCACCAGGCCGTCAGCGCAAAAGCTGAATGCGGCTGTCTTTGTCAGCTGGATGCTGCCTTCGTTTACCATGTCGTAGAATCGCTCTGGCAGGGTGCCTAACCGCCAGCCTAGGATCGACTGCGAGAAGCTGCATTCTGGCGCCATCCCATGCTTCTGCAACGGGATCTGCGTCTTGTAATATGCTTCCACCAGTGATGCCATCAGCAGTCTCTGGAAGATTTAAAAATGTCGGGAATGGTTAGACCTCACCTCATTTGAAGCCTTGAATAATCTCACAGAAATTTTAAAGAAAACAGCTGTATCCCAAATTTTGACTTTACTATTTAAATTATAATTTGGGTTTTAGTACATAGGTACTGAAAAAAATGGACATTTAAGTAGCAAAATTGGGTAACTCCCATGTTATGACCAGTGGTATTTATCTCTGGTATTTTTTACGAAGTAGGCTTATATAGTTAGCAACAAACTATCAGGAACTGAAATCCATTCTCCTTTTGTTGTAACTAGATTGTGCTAAAGTCATACCAGTGGAGTGAAGATTGTGGCGAGAAGGCTCAGAAAAAACCCTTCTCCTGGTTTGTGAACCATCAATTCGGACAATCGAGTCATGGCAAGCTTCCCGAAACTGATGCCCCCCCAGATAAGCTTGGCATCCACCATCCAATGGTTGCTTCTGTAAATCAATGTGCATGGGTTCTTGGAACCTGGTAGGAAAGCCACGATGAACACGAAGGTGCATGTTAGTTTCTATAGTTGTCAAGAGATTCCAATATAGTATACTAGTACTGTAGTCTATAATGTTTGGTGAGCAGAAGGCCGGGCTGCTTTTTTTTTAGTCATTGTTCTTATGTCTATGGCTGCTATATATATAGTTCGTTGAATAAAAAGTCTATGGCTGCTAGTTCGTCTTTTTAAGTCTATGGCTGCAAGGAAGGGTTATATGGTACTCTGCATTAGTACCGGTACTAAAGGATTCTCCGTGAGTAATATTAAAACAAAAATGATTCTCCATGAGTAATTTTGAAACAAAGCATCTTATGTTATCTAGTTAAATATTATGTGTAGGTGACATGGACATGCGAGGCAAGATGTCGTCGTACGTTTTTGAATCGTACATACCACACACGTGTATGTTCCGCCTTGAAAAAATCACATGACTTGTAACTTCCACTTCAGGTTCAAAATATTTTTAAAAATAATTTTTAGAGAGACCATGACACCACCCTTTTCTTTTAGTATCGGGTGATGACCTGATACCAAAGATGTTTGGGTTGGAAAAACCAGTACTTAATGGGGGATTTTTCAATCGATCGGTACTAATACAGAGTTCTTCAGTAATTATAGCAAGAAAATAACTACAAATATGCGGATCATGATGCGCTAAAGTCTCATCTAATGGTGATGACTCAGCTGGGTCATAGATGTGCCAAATGAGATTTTTGCTCATATTGAAGATAGAGAATGAGGAGATATCTCTTGTTCAAGAGATAGTCTCATTCATGCATTATTCCTAAATCATGTGGGTTGACGCGTGGGGCTATGGAAGTACGAGCCCAGTCCTGGTGCATATTTTATAGATGTGTAATGCATATTAAATAGAGTGTCATGTCATCAGCAGTTTTGATGATGTAACAAAAATTGAGGAATTGAAAGATATTTTATCTAGATTAAACCATGTATTCATGGGTTTTAACTAGTTTATGTCTTGCATGTATTGCTTATGAAACACGAACACGAAACAATACATTGTGAGGGCTATTTCACCCATCAATTAAATATATTATTGCTTATATGACATTTTTGAAAACATAAAAATGAAATCTCACTGGAACTAGCGTAGGAGCTAGTGTTTAGTAATTTGAATCTAACTGTCAGGATGTGACCCGACGTAAGAGCTTGTAGTTGGCTCTAATCATTGGAGGAGTAGGCTTAATAATTGCAGAAAGATATAAATAAATAATAGAATAAATTAGAGACAACCGTCTCCTTGTTCTCACCGTTGATTTTGGCACACTGTGCGACAGTATCCAAGCCAGACTTGCCGGAGCCGACCACGACGACACGCTTGCCTCTGATCAGCTCGTCGGCGTCCGCGTGCGCCATGCCCGAGTAGTCCATGGAATGCAGCACTCGACCATGGAACACTTCAGGGCCTCTTCCCTCTGGAAACTTAGGAACCTTGGCAACGCCGTACCTCCCAACGCAGAGAACCAGGAAATCAAACCTGTATGTCTGTGAAAACAAGAGGTGCCCAATTAATTATAAGCTCGCGTTTTAGGATTTACCAAATGGCACCTGAACTCTGTCGATCCGTACCTGAGTGCCCTCGGATTCGTCGGCATGCTGCACGGTGAGCTGCCACTCGCCGGAGCCATCGCCGAACGCCTCGCCGTTCCCCGACCACCGTTCCCACGCCGCCACCTCCCGCTCCGGCGGCCCGACGTACTCGGCGGCGAGCATCTTGCTGCGGAACCGGACGCAGTCGAGCACGCCGAACCGCCGCGCGTACGCGGCCATGTACGCCGCGACCTCGTCGTGGCGCGGGAACGACTGCTCGGGCTCGGGCGCCAGCTCCGCCGGCCACGGGAAGTCGGAGAACCGGAACGCGGCCGCCGGCGTCTGCAGCGTCGTGGAGGACAGCGTCCGCGTCCACACACCGCTGACGGCGGCGCCGGACTCGAAGACGACCGGCCGGAAGCCCCTGGCCAGCGCGTGCTTGCATGCCTGCTAGCCCGCTTGGGCCGGCTCCGACGATCGCCACACGCTTGTTCTTCACGTCCATCTCTGCTACCAGAGTATGATGTGTTCTTTCTGTGGAAGAGGGTTATCGATTGGGTAACATTTCGTTGTGATGTACCATGTATTTGTAGTGCCTAAAAATTTGTTTTTTTTTTAAAAAAAAAAGAAGAACTCGCTCATACATGTGCATCCACATGCAACCTGCCATTATTAGTCACATATATACATACTCATAAAGATTAGGGCGGCTAATTATAAGATTATTGACGGTGCCATCAAAGACCACAATGGACAGACCATTTACGAAGTTAGTTATAGGCGCGTAGTGCAATTCCTGAATTCGTGTTCAATCATTGGCTACGACCTGCTACGACGTACCTTCGTTTGGTAGTTAGTCCATGGACAAAAGCTAGCTAAGCCGCCTGGTGATGTGTGCTGTGCGTCGATGGCGACGACATACGTATACGCATTACGGGATTTGAAGAAAAGGACACACACATTTGAACATCACAACACAAGAGTGGTTTGCAGTTTGCTCAAATCATTTAGAGCCGCAGTTAGTGCTTTGATTACTACTCCAAAGATAGATGGATAATGTATCACCCTAAGGCTGTGTCTCGGATGGTCCGGCACATGTTGTATCATTTATCTTTCCATGGTACGACCCCCAGTGTGTTTCTGGGGAAGGCATCTCCAAGGAACTCAGCATGTTAGGTATATTCATTCATAATAAAACTAAAATAACTTGCTTTTTAGACAAAGGAAAGTACTCCTAATAAGTCCATACGCACTGATGTGTACTAGAGGACAACCCCTTTGTCATACTCTTAATAAACTTTCCAAGCAAATTAGGTATACTAGGTGATACCCCGCGCGTTGTTGCGGGAGTTTTTAAACAAAATTTTAAGTTAACTTGAAAGTAGAAATACTAAAGTGATTGCATGACAACATTCTTTTGCAAATAACGTTATACATGAAAACATGTTCATTTTGTTGAGAGATAACGACTCTTAAATGATTGGTCCTCCGTGTATGTCTACTGTGTGAATTTTATAGCGTGATACTCACAAAGACTAATAAGTTGCACGTACTGATGTTATTAGTCACAGAAAATGGATAAAAGACATAAATAGATTATTCTAGTGGATGATGACGTGGCGTATGATGTAGTGGGTTTTTAAATGAAGTGGATAGCTTGCATGTTTAGAGAAATAGTAAGTGGAGATCATCTATATATGTTATATAGAGAGATAACGACTCTTAAATGATTGATCCTCCGTGTATGTCTACTGTGTGAATTTAGAGCGTGATACTCACAAAGACTAATAAGTTGCACGTATAGATGTTATTAGTCACAGAAAATGGATAGAAGACATAAATAGATTATTCTAGTGGATGATGACGTGACGTCTGATGTAGTGGGTTTTTAAATGAAGTGGATAGTTTGCATGTTAAGACTTAAGAGAACTAGTTAGTGGGGATCATCTATATATGTTATATAGATTCATTCCTGTTGAGATGTGCAGCGTTGGATAGGATGATGAGCAGGGTCCACTTGTCATTGAGACCAAGAGGAGGATAGCTGGCCAAGATAGGAAGGATTTTGTTCAGAATTCGAATTCTAGTTCGAACGAATTTATATTGATCGTATTTTCAACACATTTTTGTCCAATAAAATCGATCTAATACAAACCTATACAGCATGAATGCACGAAAACAAAGCTATATACCCTATATTGATTATTTATTTAGAAAATACACAGTTCCTATAATTATGTGTTTTTCTGTTACTAATTGTTGAAAAAATTTAGAAATACAGGAAAACCTATTGTTTTATTAGTGTAATCATTCACATTCCAAAATTAAAATTTTGGGGTGTGACATGAGACCTTGGGTACCGCTCAAGTCGAGGAGAAAAGAAGTTTGGTTGGATTCACTATGTAAGAGACCAACAAAAAGAGAGTCTCGTAGGAGACGGAATTAAGCCATGTCTACTATGACATATAGGAGATGCGGATTAACAAGTTGTGTCTCCCATGAATGTGCTCCTAGCGTCATAAGACAAGGAGAGGCGGATATACAAGGTCTCTTGTAATATAGGAGATGCAGATATGAAACCAGATCTCCTATGTGTCTGGTAAAAGAAGACGTGGTTTGACAATCCGCATCTCCTATATAATAATCCACGTCTCCAATGTCTCCTGCAGAAGGAGGCTTTTAGGTCTTAGAAGGCGCCTTACATAGGGATTTGGAATCCTAGGCGGTTCGTCGGAGAAGACGATGATGGGTGCTTGACTTTTAGCTTTCAGTCGGTTTTTGCCTAGTGTCGCTTATAATCTCAAAATTGACTTAATTTTATTTGCTTTTCACTCAATTTTCCGTTGCTACAAACTGCTACGCTGGCATGATTCTATTGGTCCAAAAATCGACTGAAACTTAAAGGAAAATCACTAGGCGATAGCGAAGCTGTGGTGAGGAAAAGTCCATCTGCCAAGATCAAATAGGAGCAAACTTGGCCCATCAAACCAAACCTTGAGGGGCAAAGACCAAAACAGCCTAGAAAAGCCCACTAGAATCAGCTAAATAAGTACGTGAAGCTTGCTTCAGTGTGATTTTAAATTCAATGAGCTTTATAGTGCTACCGTATCTGAACGACATTTTCGGCGACGTGGCCGCTAGCAATTGATTGGAATAAAAAAGATGATGATCTCGGTTTATTCTGCTTGCCGGGTCTCACAGTCACATCCATCTATATTGTATTAGAATTTAAATGGCACATGGCAATCACTCTGACCTCATCAACGACACGGTACAAACCACTCTTGTTCCTTTCCGTATTGGCGTAGTCTTTTGTCCGAGTGAAGTCAAAGAAGATAATGAGAGGAGAGATAAAAGGCCCGGCTGTTTCTGGGGCTCGACATATGAATGTTCTAATTCTTAGACGTGGAGCTCAAATTGTATTTAGTTTTGGACTAGCTAAAATTCAGGTGTTGTTGAGTACTGTCAGTGACTATTTTTTACTTACGGTATCTTAATAAAATACTCAACATTAATTCTCAAGTGATTATCTAAAAAGAATAAAAAATTTAAAAATTCTTACAAGAATTGGAAACATCTGGCATCATCCAGTAGACTCTAATTAATCATCATAGCTATTGGATCTATTATGTTTTCTAGTATGATATAGTTGTCTAAATTAGCCCCTAAATTAATATCTAAGTGTTTCACCCACGACATTATAAAAAATAGCTTAGAGTAACCCTCTACCTATACCATTATAAATAATAATTTATAGTAATAACCTTTCAAATTTGCATCTAAATTATCCTCACTAGTCCATCAACCTGTGCTTCTGCACGGGCTAGAAATTTTAAAGGTGTGAGTACTACAAATGACATAATATATTTAAATGTTATTAAAAATATGACAACAAATTTTAAAAGGCATAGGCTAATTAAAATTGCTTATCTTCCTTCTGCGTGGCTTGTTATGATCATTTGTTAACACAATACAATTGTAACCACTCCATTATTGCTTTTATGGTGTAATATATTTTTATTGTCAATTTTCCTATATGGCTTTTCACCCCTATCATGGTTCTACTCTTTTCTTGTTAAATACATGTTTACTTCAAACTTTTCTTCAGCTATGTCAACTTTGCTCGTAGTCCATTCTAAATTTTAGCTAATGGCATACTTGTAGATGAAGATCCCAATAGATTGCTTTTTGTGCATCCCAATTATCTTGCTTGCCTGAACTCTACACTCTTGAGCAGTCAAGTAGCCCTCGAAGGAAGAGGAGATGCAAGTTTGATGCTCTAGTATGTGAGGTGAGGACAAGTGGGAGGCATGTCATCTTCTAGCAATGGAGCCAATCGCCAATCAGTGTCTATAAAGTTTGTGGATTGAAGCCTACCTAATCATGTAGATTAACCGTTCACATGAAGAATGTTTTATTTGGCCAATTTGCTCATTCAGTTGGGATCACGTTCTTGTGCTTGTGTTATATGTAGGACCGTACCAAAGTTCTTGAGGCTTGAGTGCGAAGCACAAAATAGGCCAGATATTTAGAAATTATGAATAACCAAAGTGTATTTGGGTTTCATTATATATCTTATGAATTTTGCAATACTAAGAACTGCCATAATTTCTCACAAAAAACTACCAGCATTTATGCTAAAAGAGTAAAGGGTTAATTTTCCTTAACGGGTTCTTCTCTGAAATGAGAATTTCAGTTGCATTTTTATATTTAATATTCTTCACAATGTCATGCTCAGTTTCAATTATATGTTCCCTACTCCACGATTAACAAATAGGACCAAACCTAACTAAGGATTAAAGATGATCGAGTCGAGGGTAACCAATACAAAATGATCCAATTTGATTGTGATGGATAAAAACCTTGATGCAAAATACGATGATGTGGAGTTAATTGAACTGAAGCCAAACATCCACATATTCACTTACTCATGGTCCGTACCCGAATTGAGAAATAAGAAATTGGATGAGATGAGAGGTTAAGCTAGAGTGCAATAGGCATGGTTCGCAGGATTGCTACTTTGTAAATGGCGAGACGGGTTGACACATGGTGGAAATCAGCTAGCCAAGATGGCATCGACGGCAATCGATCGGGTCGCGGCCACGGCAATTGGCACCTCACGAGTCACGACGATCATGGTGCATCCTTGCGGCATGCCGTCGCACTCGTACCAGGTCGGGAGGGACGTGGCCTGTGGGCTTTGGGACGAAAGAGACTAATTTGCCGTCGCCCGCACGGGGGGCTCGGTGCGCTCGTCCCCCCCCCCCCCCCCCCCCCCCCCCGCGCGGCTCGGTGGGCCCCACATGCTGAACTCCAACCCACGTAACGCCCCCCCCCCCCCCCCCCCCCCCCGCTTCACGTCCTGGGCCTTGCACGGGACATCCCACGTCCCAGAAAAAAGTTTGTCCTAGAGAGAAATTTTGTCTAGAAAAAAAAATTGCAACAAAATTTGTGAAAATTTTTTTGCAACAAACAATTGTCCAGAGGACAACAAACAAAATGTAGACATTTTTTCTGCGAAAAAAGTTTGAGAAAAATATTTTGCATCCAAATTTTGAGCAAACATTTTACAGGCAAAAAATGTGAAAAATGTTTGAAGGGAAGTTTTGCAACAAATTTGAAGCAAAAGGCGAAAATCTTTTTCAGAAAAATTTTGCAACAAACTTTTCTATCTTCCAAACTTTTTTAAAAAAGAAAAACAATCTGGCGTCACTCCGTCGGGGCGCGTGGTGGGGTGCGTGGGTTCCACCCACGTGGGCGCGTGAGCGCCGAGCGCACAGTGCCGACCGTGCGATCAGGCGCAAATTTGGGATCGCGCTTTGGGACGTGGAAGATCTAGAAAAAATTAAGAGAGGTAACTACAGTTTGGGGCCTTCAACTCTGGAGGACCGACGCCGTTGAAGTCTGGTTATATGCATTAGATCGCATATTAGATCACTTGGAGATAAGTATTTAATATAACTCGTTATAGCATAGGTGGACAATTCGAACCTAACAATTGGTGTAATGACATCTCATTAATTATGTCAACCTAATTAACATTGACGTCAAGTCTCAGCAATAAGATATGGCGTGCATGGCTTTATTTTTCGATGAAAATAAGCAGTATATCTCCATATATGGTCTAGACTTATTTTTTCTTTAGTGGCAGATGTGAGTAATTTTTAAATAGATATAGGGGGTTATTTTATACTAATTCTTCATAATGGTGTAGGTGGGTAATTTTACCATCTTTTTATAGAGAGTCCACTAGGATCCTAGGTGGCTTCACGTGGAGGCTTCTTTAATTTTTCTCATTTTGAGAGCATCCACCTAGGATCCTATGTGGCTACACGTGAGGCTTCAAAAGTAGCCTCCAATTAGTAATAGTACGAAGTAAGATGTCATTATTAAAAATTACCCTTAAACCTTCGTCTAAACTACCTACATATGTCTTTTTTTCTACCAAACACAATGCACTAATAGACACTTGTACAATACACATATTTATCCCTATGAATGTCATGAGAGATACCAGCAAACATATCTTGAGATTGACAAGTCATCGTAAGCTTGCGACAGTATCGCTATCAATTAGTACGTCACTAAGCTTGCCACTAAAAAATAAATAGGTGTAAATAAGAGCGATTATGCTGAGCCAAAGATTAAAACTTAAGGCTGACAAGTTCACCAAAACAAACCTAATTATATGCTGGCGGCCGCATCACGGATGCCGGCAAGTTTGACTATGATAGTAGCACTCCTCGTCTCCTCCCCAACACGAAGAAAAAAAGACAGTAGCAAATGGACGTGACAAAGAAACGCGTGGCGATCATCGGAGCCGGGCCGAGCGGGCTGACGGCGTGCAAGCACGCGCTGGCCAAGGGCTTCCGTCCGGTGATCTTCGAGGCCACCGACGCCGTCGGCGGCGTGTGGACGCGGACGCTGGCCTCCACGAGGCTGCAGACGCCGGCGGCCGCGTTCCGGTTCTCCGACTTCCCCTGGCCCGCCGGCGTCGAGGACGATGAGTTCCCGCGCCACGACCAGGTGGCGGCGTACATGGCCGCGTACGCGCGGCGCTTCGGCGTCCTCGACTGCGTCAGGTTCGGCAGCAGGGTGCTCGCCGCCGAGTTCGCCGGGGCGTCGGAGCAGGAGGTGGCGGCGTGGGAGCGGTGGTCCGGGAACGGCGAGGCGTTCGGCGACGGCGCCGGCGAGTGGCACCTCACCGTGAAGCACGGCGAATCGGGGGAGACTCAGGTATGGTCAATGTCTACAGTACATAGCTCAATAATTCACGGATGGGGTGGTGACAGCTGAGATTAGGATGCCAGGTGCCTTTTTCAACTGCAGTGGAAAATGACAGGAACAGTAAATTTACCAGATATTTTGATTGGGGACAATTTGCAATGATGGCATGCTAGAAACTGTTACCTTGATTTTGTTGCCTTTTTTTCACAGAAGTATGCGTTCGATTTCCTGATCCTCTGCGTTGGGAGGTATGGCGTGGCGAAGCACCCTAAATTCCCCGACGAAGCAGGCCCTGAAGTGTTCCGTGGGCAAGTGCTCCACTCCATGGACTACTCGCGGATGCCGCACGCTGACGCCGACGAGCTTATCAGAGGCAAGCGTGTCGTCGTGGTCGGCTCCGGCAAGTCGGCACTGGATATCGTCGCGCAGTGCGCCGTAGCCAACGGTGAGAGCTAGAGATGCTTGGCACACACTCAAGCCTTATTCTTTTTTCTTTTCTTTGCTTTGCTAATTCACACCCCAATATATGGAGAAATGTTCATCCGTGACTGTCAGGTAGCGAGTACCCATGTACCATGGTTTACAGAAACCCCAATTGGGCAGTGGATCCCAACCTCACCTGGGGTGCTTTCTTCGAGAAGCTGATGACCAGTCGGTTGGCCGAGCTGATGGTTCACAAGCCCGGCGAAGGGCTGGCCCTGAGCCTCCTCGCTACGGTCCTTTCTCCCATAAGGTTGCTGATAGCCAAGGCAACCGAGACGTACTACAAGGCGCTCATGCCGATGCGCAAGCACGGGATGGTGCCCGGCCACAGCTTCTCGGCGGCGATGCTGGGCTGGAGGATCAGCGTGCTCCCGGACAGGTTCTACGACATGGTGGTCGACGGTGGCATCGTGCTCAAAAGGTGCGACTCCTTCGGCTTCTGCACCGACGGCGTCGTGATGGATGGAACAGGAGAGCGCGTCGTCCACGCCGACGTGGTCATCCTCTCCACCGGCTTCGACGCTGATCAGCTTCTGAGCCGCGTGTTCGCGTCGCCATGGTTCCGTGAGATCCTCGTGGCGGGGCCTTCCGACACCATGCTCCCTCTCTACAGGCGCTGCGTGCACCCCCGGATACCGCAGATGGCGGTGGTCGGGTACGCGGAGAGCGCGGCGAGCATCTACCCGTACGAGATGATGGCGAAATGGGTGGCGCACCTGCTCGACGGCGCGGTGCGCCTGCCCGGCGTCGCGGCCATGGAGAAGAGCGTGGCGGAGTGGGAGCGGTGGGGGAAGTGGGCCAAGCGGCGCAGTGGCGGCTTCTTTCTCAAGTCGTGCATCGCCTCGGTCACGACGTGGTACCACGACCAGCTGTGCCGGGACATGGGGTACGGCCCCAGGAGGAAAGAGGGGGAAGGGCTCCTCGCTGACTGGCTGCAGCCGTATGGGCCTACGGACTATGCCGGGATCTAGTGAAGAAGAGAGCCCTAGTGTGGGGAATGAATGGTTACTGATGATGGGGATGCCCTGTCATGTTTGAATCATAGCCTAAGTTGCCACAATTAACCTTAGGCAGCTATAGTTTGCCTAGTTAGTGTTCGTTTGCAGTCAAAGCTTAGTCTACCTAACGACTTATTTGTGATCCACACACTTGCTATAGAATGAATTTTCTTGGCTAACTTTTCCTTAGGTTACGTGTTGTCAATTTTCTTACAATAAAAGTATGGCAAGAATAAAGATATATTTGGTTTGTACCTAACGTCACGTCTAAGTTTGGTCAAGCTACAGTTTGTTTTTTTTTTATTGAGCCGAACAAGCTACAGTTTGTTGAGCTAGTGTTTCGTTTAGGGAAAAGTTCGGTTTTCAACCTTCAACTCTGACAAAAGTTCGATTTTCAACCTACAACTACAAAACTGGGTAGAAAAGGCCATCCAACTGCCGAAACGGACAAATTTAGCCCTTTGGGTGGTTTTAATGGTGGTTTTGCATTTTCTAGATATTTTAAAAGTGTTGGTTTAATAAAAAAATTATAACTAATTCATTTCAAATCATAAAAATATGAAACTGGTACCAAATTTTTTATTAAAAATGTAATGTATTGTTGGTGCTCTATTCAACATTATTTAAATCTTATTCGTTCTAATTTCTTATATTTTATTATAAACAATAAAACACTAAAAATAGTAAAAACATAATGTGTAAATAACTTCAAATAGAATACGAACAAATAATCTACATTCTAATAATTTTTTGGTACCAATTTCATATTTTTATGATTTAAATGAACTAGTTATGACTTTTTATTAAATTAGAATATTTTAATTTTTAGAAAATGCAAAACCACCTTTAAAACCACCCAAAGGGCCAAATTTGTCCGGTTTTGGCAGTTGGATGGCCTTTTCTACTCGGTTTTGTAGTTCTATATCGAAAATCGAGCTTTGTCATAGTTGAAGGTTGAAAATCGAACTATTCCCTCGTTTATAACTACTGACTATGGCAAGCCACATATTCTTAGCCTCCTAGCCCACACGTTATACTCTATGATTTTTACTAACTTTGCCACATTTATGGCTAAGAATTCGTTGGTCACACTTTTTGTCGCAAGCCACACTTTACCTAACCATAGTTGTGACAAAAGTAGTATAAATCCAACAATGAACTAAACATACCGTACCGATAGTAGTAACCTTAGGCAAGAATGTTGCAAACTTAGTTCTCAACCAAACATATATGCACTAAACTTTACAACATGCCACACAAACTTGGCATAATGACATATTTTCCCTAATTTTTTTAAAAATGTTGAATGGTTTCCATTTGACTAAAAGCAACATGATTTATTCTAGAAGATGTCTTTAGTGAGAATCACTCCCTCTCTCTAAGTTCCACAGGAAATTTTTAATCTTCAAAGTAAAGAAGACGACCCGGATCAAAATTAGGCCACTATCCTAGTGCTGGCAGCGCGCAGCGATTAGCTCCCCCTCGGGTGGAACCTCCCAGCAAAATTAACAGTGCAGAAAGTGCGGCGGTGCGGTCACGGTTTGGCCTATGTTTGTAAGACTTGACATACCGATCAAGACATTCATCTGTCACCTGCAGTTTGCTAAACCACAGTAATATAGTTCTGCTGCAAGAATATATTGTTAGGTTGATCTCCAGCCAGTTGGCCTTGGCCTTTGACTCGTGTCCTGATCGAAGACACCCAGCCCAATAGAAGGCTAGTGGGCCCCTGTTGTGCAACTCTATAAGAGGAGGTGGGGACTATGACACAAGGTATGAGGTTCACCCATGCAGCCACTACCCACCGTTTTCTAACCCTAGCCCGATCAAGAGAGGGGGCCTAAGAGCGACGGGATGCTCCACCAAGTTGTCATCTCGTCGCCGGATGACCCTGCTCGTCCACCTCTTCTCCGACCATCGCTGCCCGTGCGCAGAGCTTCATCACCGAACCTGAGATGGCCAGCATCTACTGGAGAGACGAGGTATGTATCACGAATGGATACACCCGCTGATCTACTCCTAGCCGATTCTAAAATTTTAACATATATTACTGCCTAATTCCTCTGTATCACTCACAGGTAAAATGAATATATAGCTGTGAAAAGGAGTAATGATATTTGAGATCTTTTATGAGTTTTCCCTTAGACCATGTCAGAAATAGAATATCTAGATGTAAACAACCTTGAGACTGATGAATCATTAAATCAGTTAGCCTTTTTGTCAACATGATCATCAGGATGAGACATAATCTACAAAATCTTTTTAATTACTATTATATTTGCGCTATTGATCAAAAGTACACATGTAGAAATTATAAAGCCTTTGGCTGCCGGGCAGATTTGCTCTAGAGTGACGTCCACGACATCACGAACTGTGTGTGGTGCCTGGTGCGCAGGAGAAAAACACAAAGCATGATCATCAGAAATTAGCTTGTGTTCTACCAAACCAAAGGCCGCTCTGTTTTTGAAGTTAGCTTGCGTTGTATGTAGAAAAATAAACATGCGCATACAATTGACTAATAAAGCATCAAAACACATGTAAGAGATCGAAAATTGCATACTGGGCCGGTGGCAGTGGCCACACATACTGGCCGGGCCGCTGGTCCGATCGAGTCGACAAACTACCTCCTTCAAAAATCAAATTAAATGGAATATAATCGTAGCATGCATCCAATCCAAATTAGATCGAGATAAAAATCATCCATAAAAGGAGCATACCTGTGGTCCAAGCAGGAGCACGCTGCAGTCGTGCACCAATGCTTTGATGAGGGTTTGCCCATGCGCAGAAAAGAGGACGATGGAGGATCAAATTAACCTCCAGCGAGGTTGGCCCTCGTCGATGTGCCGCTCGAAGATAACCTCCATTTATCTCTCCGGGAATCATGATTAATGCGGACGGATGATCATATGCATGTGTCATGATAAAGGAAATATAGAATAGAATAATTTTTGTCAAAGAAAAATCAAGCAAGAACAGATTAGATCAGATGTTTAAAAAATAAGAACGAGAATTTCCAATTCACGCTCTCGCACATGGCTTTGCAGGCCGCAAGTAACAGGCGTGAGTCAACGCTGCCGGTGAAGCAGGGATGTAGGAACCCGGCTGCACCCATGTGCTACTCATGCCGATGTACTAGGCTCGGTGTAGACATGTACTTGTAATTCATCGAGGCTGATGTTCAACGGATAATCACCTTACCAGGTTTCAGAACCAGAATCAATCCATGGCAGGGGAACGAAAAAAAAAACTGCAACTGTATGGTTGGCATTTGTTTCTTCTGTTTTCAGAACGAGAGGTGAGTTTGATTTGATTTAGGATGGATGCGACGACGTCCACTTTGTTTAGCGTTAAAATGGGGCCCGGCAGGTATCAAACCCTGCTAATTACTCTCGGTGGCAAAAAATGGGACATCAAGAGCGAAAATAAACATCGAAGTGAGTCTCTCTCTTTTCTCTTTTATCAATTCGCTCATATCTAGTGAACCCAATGTACCTTACATGTGACATGTGGGTGATAATTGACAGACAAGTAACGAACGAGAATAAAAGAAGGTAATTTTGAGGAACAAGTTGCCTACTTGATTACTATATTCTCGGTATCATCTCTTTCTATCATTCTCACAAGCACATGACGAACATGAACCCACTGGCATGCAAATAGGCATCATCCCGTAATTCGTGCTAATTAAATCGAGGTCATAGTTTTTTCCAACACGTACACTGTTTTAAATGCTAGTCTCCCGTCTCATCTCGGATTAAAAGCCGTAGCTGTCGTAGCTAACTCCCAAAGCCAGCAAAGCTAGATCTCTAGATCTCCACAACAAGCCAGCAAGCAAAGCAAGAGGAAAACAAAGGGCGATGAGCTACGGGCAGGTCGATATTGCCGAGAGGGCCTACTACCCCCCACCTGGTGATTTATTCTCTTGTTTTTCATCATCAACTCTTGCAAATTTGCACCGGAACTAATACATTGCTTTCACTACCACGATCATAAATATAAATATAACATTAAACAAGCCAAGTTTTTGTCTATTAGGGTTATTCTTTGCTTAATCCTAGCCTACAAGAAGTTTTCTATGAGGGTATTTTTTTAGTTATCTGGAAATGTGTCAGGAGATACCAAAATTTGTACCAGAAGTACCAAATCTGGAATTCTGGATGGTAGCTTGCCGATATTCAAGGACATCTCATGTTATGCCTTGGCGGTGCCTCTTCATACCTTTCCAAGGATTGTAATAAAATGCTAAAGTACTATCTTAATTAATCTGGATGCGGCCAAGCAACTGGATTCTGTCAAGTTGATGCCTATTTGAATGTTTCCTTGTGGAATTTCAGGGCATCCTGAGCCTTACCATCCTCCACCAGGGTACCAGCCCTACTGTGATGAGGAGGAGAGACCTTACTACCCACCTCCGCCATATGAAGAGGATGGCTGCTGTGCTGGCTGCTCTAGGTTCTTCAAAGGATGGTAATATATGTTGCCCTTCATGAACTTTGTTATGTTTATGTTTTATGAGCACATTACTAATTAAGGTAGCATATTTTCTGGTCTTAAATTAGC
The DNA here is from genome assembly GCA_015476505.1 of Urochloa ruziziensis. NCBI lineage: Eukaryota > Viridiplantae > Streptophyta > Magnoliopsida > Poales > Poaceae > Urochloa > Urochloa ruziziensis. The sequence continues at coordinate 37,993,876 of CM027124.1, forward strand.
GTAATTTCATTTTGGTCTATTTGAGCATCGGAAATGTGTTGAGTAATCCAAGAGAGGCCAGTCGTTACTTGAATACTACTATTATACAATAGATTTTACTACTGATCTTTGGTTGATATATAACACGATTTGAACGAGTGATAGCGTCTAGGGATGACAAAGAGCTCATCAGCTGATGATGCCTATTAGTGAGGTTTGAAGTAAAATTCAGCTCATTTTTTTAAAAAAAAAAAGAAGTAAAATTCAGCTTTAGTGAATCAGGTGATGTATTGATGGCCTAAGTGCAATATTTTGCAGCATGTAGTGCACATTCAAATTATAGCGATCCTCAAAGTGGAAGAATTAAGAAGTGGTATTGACGTTTGAATTAAAAATTATATCGTAAGAAAGTACCAGCCCCAAATAGAATCTAATCGTGGGCTTTCATTCAGTTATTATAAGGAGAGATTCAGTATATGACACATCACTTGTGACAGAGGAAATTCTTGTAGATCTTTTTTTGTTTACAGATCAAACTAGTCATGAGTCTATAGAGTGGTACCACCGTAAACACAAAAAAAAAAACAAAATCCTAGGATTAATTCAGGTACATTGGATTGAATGGAAGCTTGTAATGACTTTAGTTTGAGCTAGGAAAGTTGGAGTTTATTTTTGGGGCAGCGAGGAAAGTTGGACTTAGGGCCAAGCAAAACACCAAGAACTTGAACAAACCAAACATGTTATGCAGTTTTTCAATCATCACCGTATGCTTGCCTAACCTAATACATGTGTCCTACCTAACTAGTTCGTCTCGTTTTGCCGTTTCCCTCCTGCAGTTTTGTCCGCTCTCTGCTGCTGCTGCGTGCTGGAGCAATGCTGCGGCTTCTTCTGAGATGTTTGATCAAACTGGCATTAAGTTCCAAGCTATTGTCTCTACTCTATAACATTCTGGAGCATACCATGCTTTTCAAATCGATGTAAAATAACTAATAAGAGGAGAGTGTTGATACGGTTTCAGAGAGTGTTTGTCTGTCAAAAAAATAAAATAAAGGTGTATATGCATACGATTAATTTGGACGCCATATCTTTCTGTCTTTCCTGTTTGATCTTTGCTTTCATTTACTGCAGTTTCGCTTGTATGTGCAGGGAAAACTGCAAGTCTGGAACCTTTGCTTTGTAAACACAGTATTTGTTAATACACTTGGGATAATTTATTGGAACAGTGATGGTTTTGTGGTGTAGTTGGTTAGCACTGAAACAAACAAGCCACCACCGTCCCTTCCGCCATCCCAAGAACTCCAAATTGACGCCCCAAGAGGAAAGCAACATCAAGATGCCGCCGCCGCCGCCCAAACATGTGAATCAGTTCTTCGGTTTTCACCTATAGATGTCCCTGGAGGTTGTGGCCCTCAAGGCAATGCCTTCAGGAAGGAACACAATGTAACACAGCGCCGTCATCGTGAGCAACGGTCGAAAACCGAGCATGGCTTTCGCTCGAGAACCTACACAGCCTGATGACCACCAGTGTCGTTGCCCACCACAAGACCTAAGGTACATGTTCTTGAAACAGCCCCAGCACACCTTCTCCGGCACTGGTGGTCGGGCAAATCGGCTTGCGGGACGCCGGAATCAGCCAAGCGGAGTTGCATCCGCCGCCTAAGTACCGACTGACCGCCATCACCCCAAAGCGCCGGAGAAGGAGATCAGGGCAAAGCCGAAGAGCCCCGCCACCACCAACCTCGCGTCCCCGCGGTCGCCGGCATACGGGCCGGCATCGAGGGCATGAGGAGGGGAGGAGGCGGCAGCGGGCATCCTAGCCTGAGCGAGGAAGAAGAGGTCCCCACCGCCACCATTCACATGCCCGTGAGGACCTCCAGCGGCAGCGAGAGCGCGAGGAGGTGGAGGTGGACCGACCTCCAACAGGGTGATGCAAGCGGCAACTCAGCCACACATGGCCACCATCGCGCATCCACGAGCAGCCAAAGCCGCCCCAACTCAATCCATTGTTACCTGTCGCCCTTGCACATGTTGCACGCATCCATTGAGCTATGTATGGCGTGGGAACGGCGGTTGTTGGGGAACGACGAGGCATTCGACGACAGCTCCGGCAAGTGGCAGCTACCGTGCAGCACGCGGAATAGGAGGGCACTCAGGTACGGGCGTAAATATGGCTCAGAATTTAGTGGTTACATGAACACAATTCTGATAACATTTGCAGGCCAACTCTTCAAAATCTTGCTTAATTGGGCACCCATGCTTTCACAGACATACAAGGTTTTAATCTTGCAGGCACCCATTCCTTTTATGCTCATTACTACCGGTTGTTGTAAACTAGTATTGATGTGTTGTATTTAGTACAGGCTTTTACCGCAAACCGGTACTAAATGGTTTGTGAAAGTCCATAATCATTAGGTACTAAAGACTCGCATGAGTAGGGGTGAAAGTGGTGAGGATAATTTCCGCATCTGATCCATTCCGAATCCGAATTTTGCGGATATGGAGAAGCATTTTTTATATCCGTGTGGATATGGATAATCCGAATCCGATTGTGTGTGGATGCGGAGTAGGATATGGTTTAAACGAAATCCGATGGATATGGATTATTCGATAATTGAACGCGGATTATCCGAGGCTTATAATAGGATATCCGACTAATCTAACGAGTCCACCATGTCACTGCACTACAAATTGAGTTCAACTCAAATAACGAGACACCCATAAACTATGCCGTGGTTAATGAACTATAAAGATGAGTATTTTTTGTGTTACGTTGCTAAATTATACTTTGATTTAGAAATTATTAGTCACTATAAAAAACCTCATGTAAGCATGTATTATCCGACTATATTAATCCGCATCCGCATTAATCCGCATCCGTTCCGGAACCGCTCCGACTCCGCACCAGTTCCGACATCTGAAAAAAATCTGCATTCATAACCGCATCCGCAAGATATCCGCTCTGCTTCATATACGACAAAAAAATATGGATGAGGATGTGGAAAAGCTATTATCCGATCCGATCCGCTTTCATCCCTACGCATGAGTACTGGGTCCTATATTTTGGCCCATCAAATGCAAGGAATTAATGGAAATTTAAGTTTCCTATCTAGTAGTGTTACATTGGCTGCTCCAAAAACATTTTATTGTTTGAAGAACTCTCCTCTTATTGAGCAGTCAAATGACATAGGAAGCATAGAACATAGATAGAGATACAAAGTTCGCGATGTGATATTCAAGTAGAAAACTACTACTGATGGGGCAGGTAAGTAAAACCACTACGATATGTGGTGCACACTTTTCTCTCGCCTCCCACTTGCATATCTCTGGTCTGCTCTAAACTTTGCTAGTGTAAGGTGGGTTATAGCCAAGTGATATGACTTTACTACAATTACTTGGCATAATTAGTAAAATAACAATACTATATGCATCATAGTCACACAAAATGGTACCGAAATTATTATAGTATACATAAAATGGCACTTCAGTAATAATTATTGTACAACATATTAGTCAATTCAGTTTAGTACCTTCTAGATATTGCTTGATATTCTGTCAATCCAATGACAAATCATTGACTGAAATAAGAATGCATGCAAATGAAAAGCATTAACTTTTCATATATGAGCTCGATCTTATTGCTAAAAGCATTACGGAGTATGTTATTAGAAGCAAGCAACAGTGTAATGATTCAAAGACAGCTTCTCTGCAAGCAAAGCAACAAACCATGATGAATTGCAACAAAATGTTGATAAACCATGAATGCAACTCCCACGACCACAATTTCATCAGAACATATAAAGAGCATTTATTTAGACCACTCACTACCACTAGCCGCAGCACCATCGAAGGATTGAGCCTTATAACAGGAAGACTAACAAGCAACAGCTGAATGCCATGATCAAGCCCTGCTGTTTCTGGTACCGGCATTATTGCCGAAGTTGCAGCACACCAAGCCCTTCTCTTCATCCTCCGCCATCGCCGCGCGCACGTTGAGCTCGTCTTCCTCGGAGATGCGATTCATCTCCCAGATCCGAGCAACCTCCCATGCCTTGTCCATGCTCACGCTTATGCTCCCGTCGCTCAACACCACGGTGGCGCGGCTCCCCACGTGCGCCGGGAGCTTCTGCCCCAGCGTGTAGTCCACGAGGTCAGGGTGCGATGGCTGCCCGGCGTGCCCCATCGCCTCCGCGTGCGCCAGCTGCTCCAGGAACGACAACGACGCCGCCGCCGGGGCTCCGCCGCCGTCGAGGTTGAACTCGAACTCGGTGAACTTGCGCCACGCGACGGAGGGCACGTCGACGTCGTAGGTGCGCGCCACGACGCACCACAGCGCCCGGCCGGTGCCGTGGCGGACGTAGTCGGGGAAGATGGCGCCGGAGAGCGCTGCCAGGATGTGGCCACGGCACACCGCGTCGTCGCGCGCCCATTTCCTGGCCGCGTCGTCGGGAGAGGCGGCGCCGCCGTCGCCCAACGGCGGCGGCGGGTCCTCGGAGAGCACGTGGGCGACGCCGGCGGTGTTGAGGAGCAGGAGCATCGACTCCTTCCACCGGAGGTAGCTGACGTCGCCGTTCAGCGGTGTGATTTTGGGGAGTGACGCCATTGATCGAAGTGGTTGATAGGCAGTTAGCACAATCGTCAAAATTGGAGGTCTCAGGATCAGAGTCGTGCTCTCCTTCGTGGTGAGGCCTGGAAGATCACGACTTATGGAAAGAAACCGTATTGGGATATATTTAGTTGAGTATACATGTTGGGTCTGAAGGATCACACTGTTATACAAAGCAACATAAGATTTGTTAGGAAGCATAATTATAATTCCTTTTCGATTTGATTTTGTCGTGTCATTAGTATATATTATACCGTGCTTTTGCAAAAAAAAAGTATCGTAAACAAGTTTATCTTTACCTTTTTTAGCAGAAAATATTTTCTTTTCTATAGACAACGTAGAAATTGAAAAACACGATGAAAAAGAAATAAAAGTCACATAATGGATGTCAAGCTTATTAGCAACAAGTACTCATGTCAATATATCTTCATGCTTGTCAAAATAATTTCACCAAAATACAAATACATTCTAAAACTGTCGAAAAATAACCAGGATTAATCTTGTAGTTTCTTCTAAGGCACACTGATTATGGCACTGCAAGCACTTGTCACCCTCTTGGTCCTCCGTCATCGCCTTCTCTACCTAGAGATCGTTATTGGCCATAACAATGCGCATTTCCTCCCTAGGCAAAGGGTAGTGCCAAATAAGGTCCATGGTCGCATGATTCCTTCAGGCTTTAGCATCGGCGACTCATGGATATGTGCATCCGTGGCGGAGCATGTTGGTCGTGCTAGCGTGTCAGGAATATCTAAGTAATGGGCTAATATTCTGTCTAATGTACCAATTCACAGCCCATGCAAGCCTAAGGAAGTAGCACAAGGAGTACAAAGGGAGGGAGGCAACAGACATCAAGGGATCAAACAATTATTCAGAATATAAACACGTCTTCTATCCATCATGTTCATCTTCTCTCTTTCTCATGTATCTCTAACCTTCTAGACCATCCTTGAGATATCTCTATGTTCTTCCTCCTATCCTTAATCCTAGCTTGCTACCTCCCTGAACAACATCTTTGTATCGGATCTTATACATGTGCTTGGTTATACTTCACTACTGAAGCGAGCCTTATCCGAAGCGACGCCAAACCCTTATCTGAAGCGGCGTGACAGCCGCTTCGCTTAAGGCGATGTGAATCCATGGGCCATGGCATAAGAAAGCTCGAGCTTGCCCAGGTCACCTCATGCGCCAACCCCAGCTGCCTTGCGGCATCCGCCCGCCCCATGCCCAACTTATTCGGTCTAGCCTCTGTGTCTCTCCCCAAGCTGGCCATGGAACTGCCACTCATGCTACTCCAACTTGCGAAGCTTTGCACATGCTCATATCGCACGAGATGAAGCTTCATGACGGCGTCACAATAGGTTGGATGGGCACAATCAATTTGGGCGGAAGCAGTCGACCCGAATATGAGGGAAACATTCCCCTTAGGAATAGACTCAACCCACTTTGCTTTTGAACCAAACACGTCAAAAAATAGGTCTAACCTATCCCATTCCACTTCCATCCTCAACAACACATGCTTAGAACACTCCATGTATAAAGTTACTTGACATGTTTTTTTGTATTACACCGTTGATCTCTTGACCACTTTTTCTAGTGCTCTGTATTGATTTTTTCACTTCTACAAATGCAGGTAACTTCACCGGGTGGCAACATTGTACATACGTTGAAGGGGAGATCGTCGATCCAACTCGTCCAGCGCCCAGGCATCGCATGGAGATCCCACATTTCTGATTATAGTTTGAGTAGTGTGCACGGGAAGTTAGTTTTCACAGGATACGCTGCCTTTCTTTTATAGTGTAGCACATCTTCACCTTGGTCATTCATTGCCATACCCCTTAGAACCCCGCACACTACATGTTTTATAGAATTCCTGAGGGGTGCCCTAGGAACAAGGCACCAGTGGAGTGCAGCTGAGAGACCCATTCCACACCCTCTCAGACACCAAATGCATGGAGATCCGGAAATAAAAAAAAGTAACAGATCTAAACCGAGCATCCAAATTAAATCTAGATCACGCCATTGTATTTCTTATAATAAAATCTTTAAAACAAGATCACACATAACTATATTTAGAAACAAATTCAAGAACATTTTTTATCCGTATAAATCATTGTGGCTACAGCGAATAAATAATTGAACAAGTAGAACAAGTGGTTGTTTTATGCAAACAAAATATTAAATATAACCACACGAATATTTGTTTGTGCAGGACAAAACAATAGAAAAATGTCACGAATAAAGTTGTAGACGTGTGAACAAATAATTGTATAGGACGAACAAAAAAATGAACGTGCCAAACACTCAAAGGCGAACAAATAATTCTACACAGAGAACAAATGTATTCACATTGTGAACAAATTATTTTTGCAAATGAACAAATATATATCCATTGACAACATATTTATGTATAAATAGAATTTCATAATAGAGGATTAAAATGAAAATAGAAAGGACAAATTAAATGAAAAAAATGAACAAAAGAATATGTACATGAATGTGAAAGAAAAATAAATACGAAATAAATAAAGAGAATTACTTTACTGCACAAACATAACATAAATGTAATACCACAAAACACCAAAGTTACATGCAAGGGGAAATATTTCTATATAAAAGGAAAAGGGTAAAGAAACAAAAAAGAGGGATAAAAAATTTAGTATTAATGAAAGAAAAATATATAAGAAAAATAGAGAGAAGAAAAAAATAAGACAAAAGTAAGTAAGTATGATTGAACAGAATAAAGAAGCCAATTGAAACTTGTCTAGTGGTGCAATGATAGTGGACTCTCATTCTAAAACATAAAAATATTATTAAAGAAAAGGAAAAAGGGCATACGAAATAATAAATAAAACAGAGAAGAAAATAAGGATACATGATAAGAAAAGAAAATAAAACAAAATGAAAATGAGTGAAAAGAAAACACAAGCTGCCTTGCGGCCATGGCGTAAGAAAAGCTCGAGCTTGCCCAGGTCACTTCATGCGCCAACCCCAGCTGCCTTGCGGCATCCGCCCGCCCCATGTCCAACTTATTCGGTCTAGCCTCTGTGTCTCTCCCCAAGCTGGCCATGGAACTGCCACTCATGCTACTCCAACTTGCAAAGCTTTGCACATGCTCATGTCGCACGAGATGAAGCTTCATGACGACGTCACAATAGGTTGGATGGGCACAATCAATTTGGGCGGAAGCAGTCGACCCGAATATGAGGGAAACATTCCCCTTAGGAATAGACTCAACCCACTTTGCTTTTGAACCAAACACGTCAAAAAATAGGTCTAACCTATCCCATTACACTTCCATACTCAACAACACATGCTTAGAACACTCCATGTATAAAGTTACTTGACATGTTTTTTTTATTACACCGTTGATCTCTTGACCACTTTTTCTAGTGCTCTGTATTGATTTTTTTCACTTCTACAAATGCAGGTAACTTTACCGGGTGGCAATATTGTACGTGCGTTGAAGGGGAGATCGTCGATCCAACTCATCCAGCGCCCAGGCGTCAGATGGAGATCCCACATTTCTGATTATAGTTTGCGTAGTGTGCACGGGAAGTTAGTTTTCACAGGATACGCTACCTTTCTTTTATAGTGTACCACATCTTCACCTTGGTCGTTCATTACCATACCCCCTTAGAACCCCGCACACTACTTGTTTTATAGAATGCCTGAGGGGCACCCTAGAAACAAGGCACCAGTGGAGTGCAGCTGAGACACCCATTCCACACCCTCTCAGACACCAAATGCATGGAGATCCGGAAATTTTTTTAAAAAAAGGTAACAGATCTAAACCTAGCATCCAAATTAAATCTAGATCACACCATTGTATTTCTTATAATAAAATCTTTAAACCAAGATCACACTTAACTATATTTGAGAAACAAATTCAAGAACATTTTTTATCCGTATAAATCATTGTGGCTACAGCGAATAAATAATTGAACAAGTAGAACAAGTGGTAGTTTTATGCAAACAAAATATTAAATATAACCACACGAATATTTGTTTGTGCAGGACAAAACAATAGAAAAATGTCACGAATAAAGTTGTACACGTGTGAACAAATAATTGTATAGGACGAAAAAAAAATGAACGTGGCAAACACTCAAAGGCGAACAAATAATTCTACATAGAGAACAAATGTGTTCACATTGTGAACAAATTATTTTTGCAAATGAAAAAATATATATCCATTGACAACATATTTGTGTATAAATATAATTTCATAATAGAGGATTAAAATAAAAATAGAAAGGACAAATTAAATGAAAAATAAAAATGAACAAAAGAATATGTACATGAATGTGAAAGAAAAATTAAATATGAATAAATAAAGAGAATTACTTTATTGCACAAACATAAAGTGTAATACCACAAAACACCAAAGTTACATGCAAGGGGAAATATTTCTATATAAAAGGAAAAAGGTAAAGAGAACAAAAAAGAGGGATAAAAAATTTAGTATTAATGAAAGAAAAACATATAAGAAAAATAGAGAGAAAAAAAGAATAAGACAAAAGTAAGTAAGTATGATTGAACCGAATAAAGAAGACAATTGAAACTTGTCTAGTGGTGCAATGATAGTGGACTCTCATTCTAAAACATAAAAATATTATTAAAGAAAAGGAAAAAGGGCATACAAAATAATAAATAAAATATGAAGAAAATAAGGATACATGATAAGAAAAGAAAATAAAACAAAATGAAAATGAGTGAAAATAAAACACAAGAAAAGAAAATAAAAGGAAAAACAAAGAAGAAATAAAATATAAAGTAAACAAAGAAAATCTTGTAGTTCGCGAATATAATTATGGATACTATTTAAATACAAATAGAGGTCGTACTTAATTGTAATCATATGCGAAGTGATGGTGTAACGGTAGTTTACTACCCTCTTGAATAGATCCTAGTCACAAGTCCTACACCAACACAACTTTTATTGGATTTTCTCCAGCGCAAGAAAAAACGGAGAACAACGAATGGGCCACTAGGTGGGGCAAGAAAAATGAGCGGGTTAAATCCAGCAGCCCTAAATTGAGTTGGGCCGAATTCAGCCCTCCTACATACCACGGTGGACCCAAACAACCGAAAAAACTAGGTGCCTGAATCATTTTATGGGCCAAAATCACGAAACCACGCGTCCGTGCGCAACACGTGACAAGTTGCTATCTGGGCGACAGATAATTCCATAAAAAATCTGGCCGACAGATCGCCTCCCTCGTCGCATCTGACCTAGAAACCAGGAGGAATCGTCCTCGCCGTCATCTTCTTGCGCGCGCCTCCTCCTACCCAAAGTTTGAATCTACACAGGAACCTCGCCGCCGATCCACGGAATTCCTAGGTGCTTTGTTCGTCCATGGCGCTGGCGCTCGTCCCCATCAAGCAGCTCGACGGCCCCCGCGGCTACCTGCGGTGGAAGGAGTCGATGCTCCTCCGCATCCACAGCCTCGGCGTCGCCCGCGCGCTCTCCGAGCCCCGCCCCGCCGCCGCCGCCGCTGGTGACGACTCCGCCGCGGCGGCGGCGGCGAAGTGGGCGCGCGACGACGCCGTGTGCCGCGGCCACATCCTCGCCACGCTCTCCGACCGCCTCCTCCCGGACTACGCCCGCTTCGCCACGGCCGCCGAGCTGTGCGTGGCGCGCGCTGGCGCGCACCTACGACGTCGAGGCGTCGCGCCGCGTCCGGCTGGACGAGTTCCACGCGTTCCAGTTCGACGAGGCAACCGGCGGCGTCCTCCTGGAGCAGATCGCGCACGCCGAGGCGCTGGGCGCCGCCGCGAGGCTCGACGACGACTACGTGGCCGACTCTCTGTGCGGGAAGCTCCCGGAACTCGTGGGCACCGCCGTGATCGTGCGCTCCGGGTCCGGTCCGGGCGACGACGAGATGGGCATGGGCTTGGTCTGGGACGTAGCACGGCGTCTCGTGGCGTCCGGCATTGGGCCGGAGGATCTCTGGAAGACGACGATGGTGGACAACGAGGGTCAGGAGGGCGGATACTTTTGACGGTCTGAAGCAGGAGCAGAACACGGCGGGGCGCAGGAACCGCGCGCGGCGAGCCTGCTGGACATGTTGAGTTGTTGACAGGATCTGCAGGTGCAAGGTTTGATCAGTTTCATGCCGTGGAGATGGGTTTCTTTGTCCGCCCTCAATTAGGATATATTTTCTTAATGTTATGGTTTCTACTAGATTTTTCACCAGCATGGTAAAGATGCTTTCGGAACTATGAACATTAAAAAGATATAAGGGCACGTACAACGCGTCGTCGAAACCCGTGCTCTGAACATTTGGAGAAACCATGCTCTGAACATGACCCTTCAATGCTGTTTTCTAGACTTGGATTTTTTGCTAAGTCCTCAAAGAAAGAGTTATGGATTCGAAATTTTTGCTCCAAAAAGAATACTCAAACCCCATTTTCTCTCTTGAAAAACATTTTCAGGTGAAAATTTAGCACTCATAGTTACACTTTTATGTTGGGCCAAGGTCAAGTGTTTAAGAAATATTCCAAAGGTCAGGTTATGAAATCTGTCAGTTTGGGGACATGACCAGTTCTGAAACATGACCATGGAGGATGATCTGTTGCTTTTGTTGTATTTTTTTTACTAGTGTGGACTACACATTTTCTTGGTAGGGTTACAAACACTTACCTTCTGTTTGTTTCCTTTTCTTCATATAAAGGTGTTTAACCATGTCCAATGATTAAATCATGAACCCTAATTGTCATTCCCGAATTGTTGGGTTTTGTTTTATTAAATTGTCCAATGATTAAATCATGTGGAATATTTGAGTGTATTGTGCATTGTCTCATGTATGCAACAAAATGGCTATAAAGATCAAGTATGCACTAGATCATCATTATTTATGTGTCAAAGGATGCATTAAACACCCTGAATAGACAGCAGCTGTCTGCACGGTTGCACAAGTTGTCCGTTCAAGCTGTCTATTTGTGCCGAACAGACAGCAGCCGTAGACACTGTTGTACTTGCCCTAAGCATTTGCATCGTTGCATCTCAAAAGTGCAAAATCATTTATTTCAGCAAATGATGGTGCTTTTGGATCAAGCATTTTACTACCTCCTAGTTAAGGTTGCAGCAACCATAGATATATGAAGGCACCTAACTCTGTTGAAGTTGAGTGGCGGTCTGGTTCAAAAATTTGCATAGCATTGCTTTGTGGTGTGCGTACTTTTGTTGTGTTTAGCTGTTGATTCTATATTTCTACGTGTCACATGAAGAATGCAATGTGTCGCATCCGCCTCATGCTATATCATATTGACTCGTATTACATCCACGATCAACTCGTGCAAGCGTTCTTACTTCGCACATTGACCATGGCTTCGTCATGTGGGTTTATTGATTTGAAGTTTAAAACAAAACGAAAAACCATAACTAGTTCAAGTTTCTACTGTCAAGTTATTTCACTGTTTTGTAGTTTTATGATTTTGAACATCAATCACCATTCTCCACTGCACGGCAGGTCTAATGCCCATGACCTATGCATCTTGTAGGTCATAAACATGGTATCATTTTTCATTATTTAAACTATTTAAAACACCCACATTCAAATTTTAAAAGTTGAAACTACTTAATGGTTGTCTCTATGACTAATGATTATTTATATTAATTTTAGTATGAATAATGATATATGATTGTTTTAATTTCACTTAACTGTGAGTAGTTACACTATTTTTTTTGTTGGACTAATGATGTTAATTTTAATGGAACAGATCACATCAACAATAAGGTACATGATGGTGTGGTGTATGGAAATGGAATAGGCTCATAGTATGCGTGATAGGTGCACCTCCGATTTGTCTGCGAACATTAGAGATCAAAACGTGACAGTTCTTGCGAAGAAAACATAAATAAATCTATGAAATGGGCTTAAACAACATTATGTTTGTGAAATTTATTTTGATATGATTAATGATATACTTTAAAAAGATAGAACCATTTTAAAGCCATTTAAAATAATAAATAACTTCAAGCATGTTTACTTACAAACAAATCATATACATTGGAAAAGTAACTTTTATATTTTGATCTATTTTATCTTCATTTATATTCTCATTCATAATAAATTATGAATATCGATACAAAAAAAATAAGCTACTTATATTATATGTTCTGGGTCGCCCCTAATCAATTATTACACTTATTTATTCTATATTAATATCTATTGATGTTTCTAGCTATGTCTTATTACATCGGTAATTGATTTTTACAAATACAAGTTATTTTTCATTTTTACATATAATGCTTTTGATTTTTTTTGATTTTATGCTTCTTAATTGCATGACACTAAATAATTAACAAAAAATATGATATCTAAGTCAGTAGTGTTATATTTTGGCCATCTGACACGAAAGAAATATTGAACAATCAACACATATTGGAAAAGATATTCGTTAATATTACAACTATTGTTTCTACATGTTTCGCGGTGGATGTTATATCAAACATGAGATTCATATTGCAATGGGAATCTTTTATCCTAAAGTCAATGACATAGTTATTTTTAATTTTTTAATGTTGTAAGATCTTATCTAATGTTGCAGTAGTGAATTTTCTTACATTTTTTTAATATTGTAAGATTTGATTTCTATGTTGTAGAAGTAAACTTTTGCTACTGCGGCAGAATGTCCAATGAAAAATTTCTTATCATACGAGCGTTAGTGAGTCCATATCTAAATTCTTAGTTTTGCATATATATATATATATATTGTAAAAACTAAAATTTTAAAAGTACGAAAGAGTACGTATTAAGTAGAGATTAGAGAGTAGAAAAACAAAATACATTGTATGTTTGCCACTTGTTGCATGAATGAGAGTGCGTAGCTACCGGTCCTGCCACTCGGCGAAGACGAGCTAAGCACCTAGCGGCATGGTTGCCACTTGCCATGTCCTCAAACGAAGTGCAGCCAGCCGGTCAAGTTACCACCATACCCCTTGCCTTTGCAGAGGAAGGGGGCATTGTCCGGTCGGTGAATCAGAACTAGATTGAGATTAGAGGGGCCTTGTACGTGTCAGTTGTCACCTCGTCGTCTCTTCTCCCAATCTCCCTGGCCTCCTCCAGTTGCAAAGAAGGCAACGCGGAAGGTTGGACTCAACGCGGAAGACCCAAAGGTACCTACCGCCACTCTGCTGCCCCTCCTCTTCTCCCCGTCAAAATCGTTTCCTAATTTCTCTGCACACCAAGTGTTCGCCGGAATGCGGGAAGTCTTCCTGCAACCACCAACGCCACGCCATCGTAGCCAAAAGCCAATGGAGCCTGCACGGGAAGCTTCCGGAGCTCGTGTTCCTCGGCGTCGTCATGCCCTCGGGTCCGGACAAGGAGGAGGAGGAGGGCATGAGCCCCGTCTGGCGCATGGCTCGCCGTGTCGTGGCGGCCGGCATCACTCCGGAACATCTTTGGAAGACAGGGGACTAGGGGAGGAGGCAATGGCTGAGGATCCACTATCCAGCCGAGGGCTGCTAATATGACGGTCTGAGGAACGCCGTGTTGAACCGTGGCGAGGCTAGTTTTTGCCTGAAACTGCAGGCGCAGGGGCTTGATCCTCGTAGTGATGGGTTTGCCAGCGCTTATTTTGGGTGTTTACAGAGGAAGGTGCGGTGCTGCACTCTCTTTTGCTTGCTTCGACACGGTGCGGCGCTTATTTTGTTATGTTTGGATGGATGGAACATGTTCCCTCCTAACTCATCGGAATTCTACCCGGGTGAACGGGAGTAGCAATGATTTTTCAGTACATGTACGTACAGGCCGATCGAGATAATGTTAATTGCTGCACAGGCATTGGCCAGGGTAAAATCACAGAAGAAACTTAAACAAGGGACATAATAGATATGGCATCTAGCAGCAGTCCAGCCCATTTGCTGAACGACTGCTTCAGCGCCACCGCGCTTTCTGGTTGCAACCAGCAGCAGTACGTCCAGTGCATCTGTGCAGTCAAGGGGACTGCTTGACTGCTTCAACACCAGGAGTCAGGAAGGTTGAACGACTGGATCGACAACAGCAAGATGAATCAATTTAGCCTGAGAGGATGATGCGCAGCACAATTTTTGTGCCATGACGATCAACATGAGGCCATAGGCAGAGTAAACAACCAGACAAAGAGTACTGCACGATGCAACGTTAATATGCTTGTATACTACAAACTTCGCTAAAGAAGCATCAGTTGTGAATTCTACTAAAGTTCCCAAGATAGCATCTTCCATCCCCACATAGGATCATCCTTGCACACACAGCTTCCATGCAAGTCCATAGCTCCCTTACGGGCATATCTGCTAGCATTATATCTCAGCTTCTCAAGTACAATCATAGTTACCAGAGTGATGACGACTTGACGAGCACATAGCTAGGATACCTAATTCAGTTTAACATTTACTATAGATCCTTACACTAGTAGCTATCATATATAAACACTAACACATCAAAAGAGAGACACGGAGACACGGGGGAGAATTTTTACCAAGAGCAGGGTCTAGAGTCCTCCGGACTTATCCTGTCGGATAGGTCCGCTACTGTGCGGGAAGCCGGGAACAGCTCCGCAAACGGAAACGGGTGAAGTGGCTGGCTAGGCATGGTGATACACTCCTCCCTCTTTCTTTCTTTTTTTCTTACCCGTCCATATTTTATTTATTACACGGTGAAGTGGCCCGCTAGGCACGGTAAACAAGTGGCTCCATTGGCTAAGGGTTTATTTGGATCCACCAGCTAGCAATTTCAAAAGACTATTTAAATTCTTTCTAATTGCTAGTTTTAGATATTTTGATTAAAAAGGTAGCTTTTAAAAGCCTCTCTATTTGGTTATTCAAACATAGTCACTCCCTATTCCGGATTTCTCGCTAGCTAAATATAGAAAAAAAATAGCTCTCTCTAGAGGGCATGCAAGACATAGAAAAGCTGTTGGGAAACATGAAGATATAGAAAATGATTTTTATGCAAATGACTAAAAGATGATTTAGAGAATGAATTTTAGAGAGATTCTTAGAGATGCTCTAATTGTTGGCTAGCTAATTTTAGCTGAACTAACTAAAAATAACTTTTCAATTAGCTAGTTGAACCGAGCTAATTGTAACTAACTAGCCAGATTAGCTAAGTAGATCCAAATAGGACCTAAGTTTCATCATCAACTCTAATACTATTTAAATTGGGTAATCCAACTTTTCATATCGGACGGGGTCATCGTCCGTCCCTTGAACCGAAGAGTCAAAGCACTAGGATAATGTCTTTACGAAGAAAACGTGTTATCGTCGTCGTTGTCACAAGCCCAACAATTTTTTTGTCAAGTGTTCCGGCCTGGGTTGGTGCCAGGGGCGGATCTAGAGTCATTTATCGGGCTCAGCTGACCCCGATGGATTCTTCAAAATTCAATGGAAATCACTGTTATATACTGTTTCTACAAGGCGCTGACACCAGCCAGTAAAGGAGCTGACCCCGGTGCCTATCTGAGCTAGATTCGCCACTGGTACTACTTGGTGCTTATACCTAGAATTTTTTTTTATTTTAATCCTTTTTAATCTAATATTTTAATAATAACCTGTCCCAAACTAAATTTCCAAGAAGTAGCCCTTTTGGTCGCGGCTAACAAATTGAAGCGACTAATACTTCAGTCGCTCCAAAGCATGTGGCGCGACTAACCATCCACGCTGGCACTCGGCCGCCAGCGTGGGCGCTCGGAAGGTGACGTGGGCACTCGGCCGCCAGCGTGGGCGCTCGGAAGGTGACGTGGTGGATTTAGTCGCGCCACATGCTTTGGAGCGACTGAGCTATTAGTCGCTCCAATGTGTTTGGCGCGACTAAACCCTTCACAGGGCCGCCGCGCGCCCCTCTCCTTCTTCCTCCTCCCTTTCTTTCTTTCTCCAGACCGAAGCTGAGGGCGACCGCGCCCATGGCGACCGCGCCGCCCCCCCTTTAGATCGGACCGTTTGTCCACCAAATCAAGGGGGGGATCCGTGGATTTTGCTCCAGGAAGGTAACTCCTCCATCCTATCCACTTGGATCTGTTTTTTTGCCCTTGGTTTGGCCGTGTGGAGGTGCTAGGGTTAGGGTTAGTATTGAGTTCCCATGGTAAAATTAGTACGAAACGGCCACGGTTACTTGTGTTAGATCGTGGATTGTATCGTTGGTGACGCCTTCCTATCGTATGGATTGTCTTGCATGGACGGATTTCGTTGTGCTATTGGCATGTAGATATTGATGTTGTATATGAGTATGAATATTGATTGGTATGTAGGAATCGTTTGTACTATGTTGTGGTGTTGGTGTAGTTGAGACAATGTGGGATGTTTATAGCGCGAAAAACATGTGTACCTTATTGTATATACAAATTTCCCATTGTATATCATGTTAGTTTATTTACTGTACAACGTATATAATTTGTTTGCCATGTATCAGTAGCAAAGATCTGAGATAATGTGGAATTTTGTTCTTAGAAATATAGTTTGCTGTAGATAATTCATTTATATTTTAATTTACGCCGTGCATTACTTTGTGTAATTTTTAGGAAAATGGCGGTCAACCCGCAATACCCCTTGCTTGAGACTTTTTACGATGATGGGCACCGCGGGAAGATTCTGGAGGAACGCACACAGGTGTTAAAGTTTGAAGTAACCTTTTAATTCGGTTCATGTTATAGTAATGTAGCTAACATATTTTGCATTTCATGTTTGGTCTTTGCAGATCTTGAGGCCTCTTCGTCCCCGTACACACAGCCCGTTGGTGTGGGATGATAGGTACACCGAGTTCATTCGGCGGTCGGGGTTCCTTCCTTTGGCAAGGCTTGTGCAAGGGAGGCTTCCAATGATGGATGGTGCTGCGCTGACTGCTCTGGTGGATCGCTGGAGGCCGGAGACTCACAGCTACGATGTTGACGAGGAGGAAAGTAATGAAAGCATCGATTCAGAGGAAAATGATCCAAGCTACGATGCAGATGTCATTGGGTCATCACAAATGCCTGATGCTCCTCGTCCTACACAGTCCACCCAAGGTACTCCAAAGAAACCTCGTGCACGGAAGCACCGTGATCACACTGACGTGGGGGTGAGCGGCAATGTCCTCCCTACTGAACCAGGCCGGCCGCGTCGGAAGAAAAAGCCTTACACCCCAAACCCCACCCCAAGATCTGGTTGATTGTAATGGAATGTACTTTGTGTTCTCGTAGGACTATGTAGCTTTTGCTTATTGTGCTATATTATGTAATCGAATTTATGTTATTTGCTGCACTATTGTATGTCGTAGACATTTTATGTTTCATCGAAATATGTGATGGACTACGTAAGAAATGAGTTGTTGCTTGTGGTCTATTTATCGAATTTATAATGTGCTAGTCGTTGTTGAGGTCGTTATCATATCGTGGGTTAGTCGCGCCAAGGTCCATGGCGCGACTATAGAAGCAGTCGCGCCACCGGTCCTTACGCACCACTTGAACGTCATTCATTACTGGGTGGAAGTAGCACTTGGCGCGACTCAACAGGTAGTAGCGCCATGAAGCGTGGCGCGACTACCTCCTTCCGAGGACTTAACGTGCGGTACCTCGTCAGATGGTGTCTCCGGTATTTCGGTGCCACTTGTTGTCATCATCTCATCTGATGTATGAGTAGAACCATCGGTTGACGAATCGACTGGTGCTTCCGAAGTCGTTGATGAATCTGCGGGTTCTTCAACCAAGTAACCTGATGCATGACGATTCGCATGAGGTAGTGCATATACATGTTCAGGAGGCAAGGCAAGTGCACGAGCTCCTCCTCCTCCTCGTAATGTAGTAACTTTGAACATCTGATTCACACGAGCAATTAAATCCTCATATGAAGGTGGACTACCAAATATTGCCACATCTTCCCTCATACTTGTAAATTCTCCACTTTCATTAACCGTGCCACCGGAGAAGAAACGAACTATACGGTCCATCTACAATGATGCAACCACGAAATGATTTCTCTGAATCAATCTAACAAATATTTTCTATAGTTAAACATTTTCAAAATAATTTTCTACTCATACATAGGCAACAAAAATCTAACCGAAGAAATAATGACCAAATCGTTACATGCAACTCATTCTAGACGAGAAAAGTTCGTTAACATCGACATATTGAGGCACAACCCATCACTAATCATATAGATTTCGTACTAGATTCACCATTCCAACCCAAACCCTAGCCAACTCAAATGCAAAGAAAACACTGATTCACCATTCCAACTCAAATCGAGTGCAAAGACTTGGGTTAAGTGGAGGAGATACCTTGCTTGAGCAAATCCCACTGATTCCCCACACGAATCGAGCGACACACGGGCGGATCTAGATGGGGGGAGGGACGGTCGCCATGGGGGAGCTTCACCTCGACTTCGGTCTCGGAAAGAATAAGACTGGAGGGAAGAAGGGGTCGGGCGCGCGGTGGCTCTGTATTAGACTTAATCGCGCCAAATTCTTTGGCGCGGCTATAGTCGCGCCGAAGCATGTGGCGCGACTCAGCACAACCACGTCAGCGCCCACGCGACCAAGCTGGCGGCCGAGTGCCAGCGTGGATGGTTAGTCGCGCCACATGCTTTGGAGCGACTGAAGTATTAGTCGCTCCAATTTGTTAGCCGCGACCAAAAGGGCTACTTCTTGGAAATTTAGTTTGGGACAGGTTATTATTAAAATATTAGATTAAAAAGGATTAAAATAAAAAAAATTCACCTATTGAAGAGCAAGCCACGAACATCGGACATGTTCTGCTTTTGTTTTTTACTTGTTCTGACTTATTTAATCTTATTCGTTCTCACGAAACACTATTGAATCAGTTAAAATCATTATCGAGACAGCGTCCCATGTTACATGACCACCCACTATCGCCCATGTGTTAGCTGCTAGGGAGGGGGCGCCGCACTAGGCTTGTGGGTGAGCTTAGGCTGTGTGTTAGATTGTAAAAAAGGTAGAAAGTATGGAAAAGTACTGTTTTCTGTAGAACCATGTATAGAGACTGAAATAAACTGACACGATTTTTTAGATAAATAACTTTTCGTGAAAGAAAATGATTTTGAGAAATCTAAACAGGCGAAGGAACGAATTCAGCCTAGCCTATGCAACTCCGTTCGCCCCAACGCCACATCACCTTGCAGCTCAGATCACCATTAAAAGTTAAAAATTAGCTGATCCTGTTTGAACTGCACTAGCTAAAATTAATTAGCTACTGTAGTAATTAGTTGATAAATCCCCACCAGCCGTTGACCGTGCCTAGCCTCACTTCACCTTCACCATTAATCTTTACCTAATAGTAAATCAAAGGAACTAAACCTTCGTGTTTTCTGCCTGGTCCGTCCAACGTTCTCAGATTTTTGATCCGTCGTCGTACATGGGCGGCGCTAGGACTTACATACCGAGCCGGACTCTTAACGCAGCTGCGATAGAACTCTTGGTGCACGCGACAAGACCGACGTCGCCCTTATAACTCACTAGAAGAAAATGAGGTATCCACGGACGACATAAACAGCGGCTATTTTTGGACCCGGTGCTAATGGAGCATTAGCACCGGGTCCAACGGCTAGCAGCCGCGCGTCGGTGGGGGGACCTTTAGCACCGGTTGCATCCAGCAACCGGTGCTAAATCCACCCCTTTAGCACCGGTTGCTGCCTGCAACCGGTGCTAATTCCAGAGTAACATTTAGCACCGGTTCTAGCTAGGGACCGGTGCTAAATCCCCGATGTTAGCACCGGTTGCAGCCAGCAACCGGTGCTGATTATCTATCTATATATTCCCTCCTTCCTCCCCACGCCCGAGCCAGCATGAATACTCCGAGCTGTGTTCATGGTGTGCTCGGGTTGAGGGGAGATTTTGCCTTTTTTCAAAAATTGTGAAGCTTTCCTTCTTTTGAAGCATTCTACGAGGTACACAATTTCATCCTCTCATGTTCTTGTTTAGTTTCTATTGTTATTATACTTTATAAATATGAAATTTGTGAAGAAAAAAGAGAAGAGAGAGAAAGGGTTATATATGTGTGTTCATAGTGGTTTAAATTTAATGTTAGGTATGTATTGGAGAACTTTTGTTAGAAATGTTTTTTGAGTATGCTTTTTAGTATTTTATTTATAAATGGAATATAATGATTTTTATTTTGTGTGATATGTAATTTGGAATATAATGACTTTCTACGAGGTACACAATTTCATCCTCTGATGTTATTGATTAGTTTCTATTGTTTTTATACTTTATAAATATAAAATTTGTGAAGAAAAAAAGAGAAGAGAGAGAAAGGGGTATAATATTATACTTTAGAAATGTTTTTTCAGTATGTTTTTTATTATTTTATTTATAAATGGAATAGAATGATTTTTAAAAATGTGTTATGTAATTTTTTATATTAATTGGAGATATGTGAAATTGGTTAGTTTATTTTGACAGAAGTTCATATGTTGTAATGAGTATTTTCTCAATAACATTTATTGTTTTTTCAGAAATAAAAACCTTGCGGATATTTCGATATGGCTACTGCTGGAGGAAGTGGGACCGGTGATAGTGATCGTGGTTCGTCTCGCGGGAAGGGCAAAACTACAGTACCACCTCATGATAAGTCGAAAAAATCAGGACCTTGGGTGAAAGCACAACTTAATTTTTTGATTAAAACACATGAAGAATGTGTTGCGAGGGGTGAGGAACCTGGTTTTGATCTTCAAGATCTGTTGTGGCGCTACGGTCCAGCTCCACCATCTTCTGCACCAGGAAAAAATATATCAGAGCATCCTACTTTCCCACCGAAGGATGGTTAAAGATATAGGTCATGTTGCATGTTGGATGTGAAAAATTTATGTACGACATCTTGAATAAATTATGAACATTGGTCGTGTTTCATTATGACTTTGAGAAATACAATTTTATTTTCAATTAGATCACTTTGTAATGTATGAATAAATTATGAACCTTGGTCGTGTTGGATATTTCGTTAATTTTGTAATGTATATGAACTAATTAGATCACTTTGCTAAATGTAGATGAATAGGCAATGGATGCACTTGGCGGACCGACGCAGTCAGGAGTGGGTTGATGGCATGCATGCTTTTCTCGATGTGGCGGAGGACAACAAGTCGCCGTCAGGTGACATGTTTTGTCCGTGTGGGCAATGTAAAATCAGAAATCGTACAAATCAAGAGGGGTTCTTCACTTCCATCTGATGACCCATGGTTTAATGCAAAACTATACGGTTTGGTCGAAACACGGTGAAAGAGGAGTCATAATGGATGACAATGAAGAAGAGGAGGATGATAACGACATTCAATATGGTGCCTTTGCGGATGTTGCAATGGATTATGAAGATCAGGATGGTGCTGACCAGGAAGATGTTGCTCCATAGAATGACCCTAATGATGCACTTGGTCAAATGTTACGTGATGCCGAGCAAGGCTGCGACAATGACAAGGAAAGGAAAAAGATAGATCGTATGTTACAGGACCACAGAACTGATTTGTACCCAAATTGCAAAGAGGGGCTGAAAAGGTTGGGTATCACGTTTGATTTTTTGCAGTGGAAGGCATGTAATGGTGTTACTGACAAGGGTTTTGAGGAATTATTGAAACTCGTGAAGAAGATTCTTCCCGAGGGTGACGAATTGCCATCAACAACGTGGGAAGCAAAACAGGTTATTTGCCCTCTTGGTTTAGAGGTGCAGAAGATACATGCGTGTCCTAATGACTATATCCTATATCGTGGTGCTGAATACGAAAATTTGGATTGTTGTCCGGTTTGCAAATGCACACGCTACAAGATCAGGCGGGATGACCCTGGTGAGGTTGATGGGGAGACTATTAAGAAAAAGATTCCTGCGAAGCTGGTGTGGTATTTTCCTTTAATACCACGTCTGAAACGTTTGTTCAGGAACAAAGAGCATGCCAAGTTGATGCGATGGCACAAGGAAGAACGTAAGAACGATGGTATGTTGAGGCACCCCGCCGATGGATCCCAGTGGAGAAACATTGACCGAGCATGCCCAACGTTCGATGCTGATGCAAGAAATTTAAGGCTTGGTTTAAGTACTGATGGCATGAATCCATTTGGTGAAATGAGCAGTAGTCATAGCACTTGGCCTATGACTGTATGTATCTATAACTAACCTCCTTGGCTATGCATGAAGCGGAAGTTCATTATGATGCCGGTGCTTATCCAAGGTCCAAAGCAACCTGGCAACGACATCGATGTTTATCTAAGACCATTGCTTGACGAACTTAAACAACTGTGGAAGGAATAAGGTGTTACTATGTGGGATGAGTACAAACAGGAAAGTTTTAACCTTAGGGCACTACTTTTCATCAACATCAATGATTGGCCTGCACTAAGTAACCTGTCCGGACAAATAAACAAAGGATATAAAGCATGCACCCATTGCTTAGATGATACTGAAAGTATCTATTTGAAGCATTGTAGAAAGGTTGTTTACATGGGTCATCGTCGATTCTTCCTTCGAAGCACGAACTACGAAAGAAATGTCCACACTTTGGCGGGGATGCAGAGCACCGTACAAAGCCGATACACCGCAATGGACAAGATGTATTTGATATGGTGAAAAATGTAGAAGTAATATTTGGATAGGAAGATGGAAGCCAACCTGTCAAGGCAGGTGAGGATGGGCGTGCCGCGATGTGGAAGAAAAAGTCTCTCTTTTGGGAGCTTCCTTATTGGAAATTGTTAGAGGTCCGCAACGCAATTGATGTGATGCATCTGACGAAGAATCTTTGTGTGAACTTGATCAGCTTCCTTGGTACTTATGGGAAGCCAAGAGATACACTGGAAGCACGGCAGGAACTTAAACGTTTGAATCTACGGAATGATCTACATCCAGAAAACAGAGACAAAGGACGCAAGTACCTGCGTCCCGCTAGCTTCACTCTCAGCAAAGAGGAGAAGGCAAGTATGTTTGAATGCTTGAACAGTATCAAGGTCCCGTCAGGCTATTCCTCCAATATTAAAGGAATAATTAACATGAAAGATAAAAAGTTCTTAAACCTCAAGTCTCACGACTGTCATGTGTTGATGATCCAACTGCTTCCCGTCATACTGAGGGTGTCGGTGATATTATCTCCGGCAGTCTTCCACGGGGTAGCCCACGGAAGTGATTTGTAATGCAGGGAAGATCGCAAAGATCGGAAGCGGGATGGTTAGGATGGACAGACACAGGGGTTTATACAGGTTCGGGCCGTCGACTCGACGTAATACCCTACGTCCTGTTTTGGGGTGTTGTATTGCGTGGATTGTGAGTTGCGATGTGTTCAGATGTGGTCTCGTTCTTTTGGAGGGGGTCCCTGCCCGCCTTATATATCGGGGGGCAGGGTTACAAGTCGGTTTGTATCCGATCCTATCCCTAAGAATCCTTTCCTTCTTTACAATAATTCCTATTCCAACTAGGACTTCTCCTTCTAAATCCTTCCTCCGTGCGCCGACTTGTCTCGCACGTCTTCAGGTCCAGAACGGTGGGCTGGGCCGCCCCCTTTTGGTGGGCTGCCAGGCTTGCTCGTGAGGTACCCGGGTACTATATCCCCCACAGTAGCCCCCGAGCACTTCTTGGCCGATCATTGGCTGTAATTGTTCCGTCTTTTCTTGCATGATTCGAGTGCTCCAAGTTGTCTAAGATCTCATCCGAGTGGTTTCGAAGAAGATCCGAGTGGTTTCAAGGAAGATCCGAGTGCATGCTCAGACGTTCCTGAAAACAATTCTTCAATTATAGTCATAGTGAGGGGAAGGAGTGCTCTTTTTCACGACGCGACAGCGAAGTGAATACACTTAGCCCCCGGGATTTGGGCAATTTTAGTATGAAATTAGCCAAAGATCTTCAATTTTTACCCATCTGTATCTTGATCTTCAATGGTGTGCACCTCCAGGTGCACCCATTGGGTGTAGCCCCCGAGCCTTGAGCAGAATAGAATATTCTGGTCGAGGGTCAAAAAGCAAAATATTATGAATCTCTTTTTAAACTTAATCCATCAATGGTGTGCACCTCCAGGTGCACCCATTGGGTGTAGCCCCCGAGTCTTGTTACGACTCAGCATGATCGTGTCAAGACTCTGAAAGCCATGAATTCCGACTGATTTTTTCAGCCCCCATGCCTCTGGACATGGATTTTAGATAATCTTTTCCTTCAGAGGCTTTTTTATTTCCCCTTTATAAGGATTTTGTCCTCAAGTTCTTTGAACTCGGCATGACTTCCGAGTCGTGTCCCACGACTCAGCTTGACCATATGGTAAGCCATCTTCTCACAAGATTTATACTTGTCAGCATTTGACCCAGATTTCTGAGTCAATTTTAGCGATAGTATCGCATGCCTTACGTAAAAAATCAATTGCAAGGATGCAATATTAATTGCAAAATCAAGTCTGGTCGTCGACTAATTTTAGCCTCACGACCGAGTGGTTTCTGCCCCTGAACCCTAGCTCAGGAACCCACAAATTTATTATCGTAACAGAACCGAAAGATCGTGCTATATTTCAGCCCATTTAGGCCCACTACTCCGCAAAGTCCGTTGCGTCCCTAACGGTTACTTTACGGAAGGCGAAATATCGCGAGATATCGCGACTCCTTACCGCATCTTTGAATTCAAAGCGACGGGACGTGCCTGCGTCGGTTGAGTTCCCGAGACGAGCGCCGCGCCGCGCGCGGGAGGAACGGTTTATTCCTTTATAAGCCATCCCCGCCGCATTCTTCTTCCTTTACTTGCCATTTGCCTTCCCCGACGCTCCAGTTCTCTTCCACGCGCAAGAGCAAACCCTAGATCCGCTCTCGCAACTTTCTTCCTCGCTCTTCAGCCCCGTTCGTCGCCATGGCGCCCAAGAGGAAGGAAGGCCCAAAGCGGAAGGAGAGGTCGCCTGCAAGAGCCCGGTCGTCCAAGGCCAAGGCCACCGCCGAGGTCGGCGTGGATCGCGCCGCCGAGTGGAGGGAGTCCATCACCACCACTAGGCGCCTCGAGCAGCATGTCGTCGACGGCATCCTCTCCGACCAGCAAACCGCCGAGTGGCGCGCCGCCGCCGGTGAGTCTTTCCCCACCCCAAACTCTTCTGATTTGGTGGTGTTCGAATCTTTCTTTCTCCGTGGCTTTGGCATGCCCGCGCATTCTTTCCTCCGCGGGCTGCTGCATTACTATGGGATCAGTCTCTGCGCACTGAATCCCAACTCCATCCTTCATATCGCCATTTTCATCAATCTCTGTGAGGCCTATCTTGGGATAGAGCCTCACTTCAATCTTTTTCTTCATCTTTTTCTTCTTAAACCTTATCCCCGAACCGACTGCCCACAAGTAGTCGGGGGCGCCGGACTCCAACTCCGCGAGGGTCGAACTCGGGAGTATTTTGACATCCCTTTCCTTACTTCCAATAAAGGGTGGCAGTCCGAGTGGTTTTACGTAGGAAACCACTCGCCTGCCATCTCTCCAGAAATTGATTCTCGTCCTGTTCCCTCCCAATCCTGGACCGCTCTTCCCAAGGAGAGTGAAATGGATCAGGTTCGGGAACTCCTGGGTCTTATTTCCCAGTTGAAGGACAATGGGTTGTCTGCCGTCGGAGTGGCAGCCAACTTCGTTCTGCGCCGGGTCCAGCCACTCAAGCAGCGGGCTCACCCGGCGTATGAGTATTACGCCGAGGGGGACAACACGCGCGAAGCCCCCGAGCGCGTCGACAAAGTCCAAGCCGCCGCTCGGCTTGGCAAATTCTTTGCGACTGGAACCTCCCTGAGGACCACTGACTGTCCTCCGGCGTTCAACTTGGGAAATCCACGCCCTGAGGTATTTAGTCAATCTGTTGTTGTTTTTATTTCAATTCCACCCATTGGGTGTAATCTCAGAACTGAACCCAATTCTTGCAGGGTCGAGCTGCCTTTGTATCCCTCCCTCCTTTGCCTGAGATGCCAAAGGGAGTGGATCAACCGGCTCGGCGCAGGGCCGTTGGATCTGAAGAAGCAGTCGGGGAAAGTGAGAGTGATCTGCGCGACTCGGATATCACTCTGTCATCCTCTCCTTCTCCCGATGTGCTATCTCCGAGTGGTGGGAAGGCTGCTCCTGCTCTGAAGAAGCGGAAGATCTCCACTGGGATCATGTTTAGGGATGCGCCAAGCCGCCGCCAACTCCTTATCTCTGAGTCGTCTGACTCGGAAAAAGATGAAGCTGGCGTCGCCGAGTCGTCACTCCAACCGCCAATCACAAGCTCGGAGCAGTCTCCCCTTGCAGTAATGCCTCTGAGTGCTGCAAGTCCGAGGGACCTCCCTTCCCCTACTCGGAAAGGAAAGCGCCTGAGAATGCGCATTTCTACTATGTAAGTATCCTTATCATCTCTTGATTTCCTTTATGTTCTTCTATTAGTGATCCATATATGCTTTATCCTGTAGCACGCCGTCTGAGGTCCCCTTCTCGGGTCCTCCGCCTCAGTCGGCGGTTGAGACCGAAGCCCCATCAATCCAAACTCCAGAGGTGCCGATCCACTCGGCTGATCTTCTCAGCGATCAGCCTGTGGGTCCGCCACCAGAGTCGCAGCGGGAGCCAATCCCGCCACCGCCGAGTCCTACACCGGCGTCGCCGACCCCGCCGCCAGTTCCTCAAGGCAGCCCCCAGCATGCTCCTGCGGTTGAACCGACTGCAGCAGTGGAGGAGCCCCAGACTGCGGCGGTCGAGATTGCTTCTGCGGCGGTCGGCGTTATGAGTGGTGGTGCTCCCCTGACTCCTCTGGAGGAGTTCATGTCACTCCATCGTCGCATGGGCCACATAGCCAAGGTATTTCCCGAGCTACTTATCTTGTTGATATCAAGTACCGAGTGGTACATTGATTCATATTGTTATCTGACTTGTTTTTGCAGGACTTAGCTGCTGATGCCGAGGCCAAAGCCTCGGTTATTCAAGAATTATCTTCCGCAGTTGCTAAGGCCGACTCTTTGGTGGCCCGAGTGGCTGAGCTCGAGGCTGCTGCGGTAGAGCGCCAGGCTGAGTTGGAGGAAGCCCAGCGTACCACCCGCGATTTATGCGGGGAGGTAGAGCAGGCTAAGCTCAACGAGGCCCAGGCCGTGCACGAGCTCAGAGGTATGTTCTTCCTTGTTTGTTTTTCTGTCAGACGTGAAAATATTATTCAGATCTAACTTTTTGTAGATTATCGATATCGGATTATGTCCCAATTCGCAGAGCTTACTGCCAAGGTGGCCCGGCTGCAAGGTGAAGCTGAGGCGCTGCGCACCGAGAAGATAGCGCTGGAGGACGCTATCCGAGTGGTGGTGGAGGAGATCGAGCCGGAGGCGTCATCGTCTTCAGCTTCCAGCCTCGACCGCGTTCGGGCACTCCCACGCTACTTCCGGCGGCAGTTCTGCTCCATCAGCCAGGCCAGCTGTGGCCATGTCCTGGCGGTGCTCAAATCGCTGTTCCCGGCGTCAGACCTGGAGCCACTCAGCCGCGGGTATGCTGCCGGCACCTCTGAAGACGACGTGGGCAGACTACTCCATGAAGTCGAGCCCATCGCCAATGTCCTGTCCAAGGATGTTGTTGATGACTCGGATGAAGCGGCCCCGTCTGGTGCTGGTGACCCTGCAATGTAAATAAAATATTTGTAGTATTTGGTCGAACCAGTATTGTTTGAACAATGTTTGAATTGTCATTATTGTATATAAGTTTTTATTGGTCTACAACTCCCTTTCTTTCTGCGCTAGCCTTAATTTCTTAGTGGTTGACCTGTTACGGAGTAGATTAGCCTCGTTGGTCTCAGTCTCATGCCGCAGAGTCTTTGTCGTACGTTTAGAGCTTTGACTTGGCGAGTACTTTCCCTCTCGATTTAAGGTTTATTTCACTCATACTTTATGTGCGTGACGCGAAAGAGGAAATGCGAGTAGTAGCAATAGATGAAAGATGAAATCAACTTTATTGATAACTCATTGTGAACATGCCGAGTCGTAACTGGGGGTGACTACCCTCCAAAATCACTCGGAAAAATAAATCTAAAATAGAAAAGATAAATACATAACTGATTCAGGCGTAGAAACGCTGTAAGTGCTCGATGTTCCACGGATTTATCGATGTAGGCGTTCTATTGCGTCCAGAGTCAATTGATCCATACGCGCTTGAATTGTCCTCTGGTAGATCGCGCCGGCGTTTTTCAGACCGAAGGCCAAAGGAGCACCGAACGACGTGATGAACGAGGTCTTTATCTGATCGTTAGGCTCTAGGCCTGTCTGGTAATAGCCTGGATAGCTGTCGAGAAAGCAGAGCAGGGCAGAGCCTGCCGTGGAGTCTGACTCTGCCCCGATGATGGCCGTCTTCTTTGGGTCGTCCAAGTCCAGAGAGATCCTCTTCAGCTCCGTATCCTTGCTTGGCGCGATGGCTTCTCTTGCTGGCTTCTTGGTGGGGATTTCTAGAGCGTCCTTGTCCACCTCCTGTGATGCAGCCAGTACTTGTTCCATGCGCTTGGACATGTCCAGGGCGGCGGCCGCGTTGAGAGTTTCCTGCTCGCATGTGTATGCGACTCGGACGTCTCCCAAGACGGTAATTATGCCTTTAGGTCCTGGCATCTTGACTTGCAAGTAGACGTAGTGAGGAATCGCCATGAACTTGGCGAGCGCCGGCCTCCCGAGGATGGCGTGGTATGCAGTTTCAAAGTTCGCCACCGTGAACTGCATGTGCTCGGTCCGGTAATTGTTCCGGTCTCCGAAGGTAACGGGCAGTGTGATGTGCCCGAGTGGTTCTGCTCCCTCTCCCGGTATCAAACCGTAGAACGCGGATTGGGGGGACTCAGGTCGAGAGTAGTCAGGCCGAGCTCCTTCAATGTGTTAGCAAAGAGGATGTTCAGGCCACTGCCACCGTCGACTAGTACCTTGGTGAGCCGAACGTTGCGAATCGTCGGGGCTACCACCAAGGCATGGGACCCGGGCTCCGGTATGAAGTTTGGATGATCCTCCCGGGTGAATGTGATCGAAACTTCCGACCACTTGAGGTACTCAGGTACCGGTGGCTCCCTCGCGTGCATGACCTGGCGATGGGTGAGCTTCTGCTGGCGCTTCGACTCGAACTCTGGTCCGCCATAGATCATGCGGACCACTCGGTCGGCTTCCTAAAAGTCATCGCCGGGCTCGTCGTTTCGCCTGTCGTCTCGCGGGGAACCATCGTTCCTCTTTCTGTATGGAGGGCCTCTGTTGCCCCCGGTGAAGGCTCGCTTGAGCCCGTAGCACTCTCGCGCCGAGTGCTTGTGTTTGTGGTAAGGGCATTGCTCATCGAGCATGCGCTGGAAGTCCTCTGGAGTTACCCGGCCTCTGGACCGGTCCAGGGCGGCGACCATGTCTCCCTCGCTCTTCTTCTTGCGAGGTTGGCTGTCATTGCGTTGATGGTCGTCGTGTCGGTCTTCGTCCTCGCGGCGGTCGCGTTTGCGAGTCGTCTTGTTCTCTTCTTCCCAACGACTTCTGATTTCGCTGAGTTGTTCTTTTTCTGCGATCTCTGCATCCGCCCATGTGCTAGCAACCCGGAACATGTCATTGACAGTCGCGGGTGGCTTCCGAGTCCACTTGTGAATCAGTCTCCCGTCGGAGATGCCGCGCTGGAAAGCTGACATCACCTCCTGATCCGTGACGTCCGTGATGGAGTTGCGCTTTTCTGAGAACCTGCGCACGAAGTCGTGCAGGGTCTCGTTCTTGCGCTGCCTGATCTGACCGAGGAGTCGCTTGCTCCCGGGCCTCTCCCAGGTATCGAGATAGTTACCGATGAAGAGTTCGGTAAGCTGCTCCCAGTTGTCGATGGCGTCCTGCGGGAGTCCTGCCAGCCAGTTGCGGCAGTCCTTGGTGAGCATGATGGGAAGATAGTTTGCCATCACGTCCTCGTCGCCGCCGGCCGCTTGTACGGCGGTGTAGTAGATCTGAAGCCATTGAGATGGGTCAGATTTCCCGTCGTACTTGTCGATATCCGACAGCTTGAAGCCTCTGGGCCACGTCACGCTTCTCAAGCGCTCGGTGAACGACTGGAATCCGCCGATCCGACCTCTAAGGCGGGAATCCGCCGTCAGCTGCTCTTGGGGGTGTGCTGTCCCTCCTGCGATCCCGGTCCCTGTGCGGGGAACGGGTCCTCCGATAGTTCCGAGTCCTGGGTGGAGTTCGGTCCTGTCGGTAGGCTCTGCTGCGCGGTGGAGTTCGATCTCTTGGCGGAGTCAGTCGCCTGGGTGGTGGAAGCACTCGTCGTCGTGGCGGAGTGCGATCGCCATTGTTGCCGCGCCTTGGGCTACCGGAGAGGTCAGAGTAGTCTGACTCCGTCGAGTAGCCGCTCCTGTTGGGGTTACGACGGGGATTTCCATGATCCCGATCGTACTCTTCGCGCCGTCGGATTTCCTCACGGTGGCGCTCTTCGGTGCTGTTGGTGATGATGTCCCTCGCATCTCGATCTCTGTTGATCGTGGTGCGGAGGTCTTCATCACGACCCGATCCGCCGCCGGCCCGGTGTCGAGATGGACCGGGTTCAGGAGCGTCCGTGGTCGTTCTGCCTTGCATCTGGTGAACCTGGACGGAGGCGGCCTGCACGAGAGCCCTTACCTTTTCCAAGCCCGGAGTGTTAGGTGGCAGCCGATTGATCTCCTCGTTGATAGTAACGAGGTTCTGGACCGGTGTCTTGTAGAAGTCGTATCCGTTGAACTCAAACATGCCGTCGCGCATCAAGTTTCGGGTGCTCCTCCGTTCGTGTTGATCCCGTTGGCGACGATGATCTTCAGAGTGAGGCTCTTGGAGTCGAGCAGTGCCAGATCCTGACGCGGTGGCTCCGTGCGGTCGTACGGCTCTGCGAGTCGCCCGACTGGCATTGCGTCCTCGACGCTGGTTCCTGGCTTCAGTCGTCTCCTCAGCAGGAGTGACCTCATCTTCTGAGACAGGATTGGTTGGCGTTGCTGGCGCCACCATGTAGCAATATGATCCGACTCCCTCTTGCGCGAGGTAGTCTTCCTCGGACTCGGAGAAGTCGGATGTGGGCGTATAACGCTCCAAACTACTCGGAGTCAATTCTCCGAGTGATCCTAGTAGTTCCGGCTCTGTAGAGGCATCGGACACTGTGTATCCTTCCGGCAGATCGTCCAGGATTGAGGGTCCCAGTAGATCTAACCCGTAGGAGTCGCTCCCAGAGAAGTAATCATCCGACTGGACGATGTCCTTCTTCTTCTGCTTCCGAGCAAGCGCGCAAAAGCCAGGGGTCTGAACAGTAATGACCTCAGGGCTCTGGACGCGTGTTGGTTGAGCGTTTACGCTCTGCGATGATTCGGCGACGCGACTCTCAGGAGTCGGATCGGAACCGAGTGATTGTAGATCTGTTCCCGACTGGTCTGGCCTCGCGTTCTGCGATGGACTCAGCGGGGTAGATCCGGCACGATCAGATGCGATCGGACCGGATTGGGCCGTGATGGCCGAAGTCGGCGCCAGAGAGGAGACCTCCGTGGCGACCGTAGCTCCTACCGCTTGGGTATCCAAAGCGGCGGTGATGACGTCCCCGAACTGGATCTCGACTTCGTCGACGTCCGGGAGGTTGCAGCTGTCCAAGATCTTGACGCGATCCATCGAGCTTACCAGATTGATCTCGGCGATATCCCCTACCTGGCGCGCCACTGTCGGTGATATTATCTCCGGCAGTCTTCCACGGGGTAGCCCACGGAAGTGATTTGTAATGCAGGGAAGATCGCAAAGATCGGAAGCGGGATGGTTAGGATGGACAGACACAGGGATTTATACAGGTTCGGGCCGTCGACTCGACGTAATACCCTACGTCCTGTTTTGGGGTGTTGTATTGCGTGGATTGTGAGTTGCGATGTGTTCAGATGTGGTCTCGTTCTTTTGGAGGGAGTCCCTGCCCGCCTTATATATCGGGGGGCAGGGTTACAAGTCGGTTTGTATCCGATCCTATCCCTAAGAATCCTTTCCTTCTTTACAATAATTCCTATTCCAACTAGGACTTCTCCTTCCAAATCCTTCCTCCGTGCGCCGACTTGTCCCGCACATCTTCAGGTCCAGAACGGTGGGCTGGGCCGCCCCCTTTTGGTGGGCTGCCAGGCTTGCTCGTGAGGTACCCGGGTACTATATCCCCCACAGAGGGGTGTGCTACCAGTTAATGTGCGGAAAGCGATTGTGAAGCTATGTGCATTCCTTAATGCAATTTCTCAGAAGGTGATCAGTCCTGAAGATTTGGATATGCTACAGAACGACGTGGTCCAATGTCTTGTCAGCTTTGAGATGATATTTCCACCATCATTCTTCAATATTATGACACATCTATTGGTTCACGTCATCAAAGAGATTCGTATACTGGGTCTGGTATTTCTTCATAACATGTTCCCTTTTGAGAGATACTTTGCTGTTCTGAAGAAGTATGTACGTAGTCGTGCTCGTCCAGAAGGATGCATTGCTAAGGGATACGAAACAAAGGAGGTGATTGAATTATGTGTTGACTTTATCGAAGACCTCAAGCCGATTGGGTTGCCTGAATCACATCATGAGGGGAGACTTGGTGGAAAGGGCACACTAGGAAGAAAGACGATGGTAATTAGAGACATGCTGACATTTCGTAAAGCACATCTCACAATTCTACAACAGTCAGCCTTAGTTGCTCCATACATCGAGAAGCACATGAAGATTCTGTATGAAGAAAATCCAGGAAAGACTGCGACATTTATTCAACATCAAAACAATAGTAGTTTCGCAGATCGGTTGCGAGAACATCTGATGGCTGTTGTGGGTATTGATGCACAACTAGCCTTTCTAGCTAGGGGTCCATCGACCACAATCTTAAAATTTCAAGGTTACGACATAAATGGGTATACATTTTATACAAGAGCCCAAGACAAGAAAAGCACCAACCAAAATAGTGGTGTCCGGATCGATGCGACCGACAGCAATGGCAATAAGAACTCATACTATGGTGTCATAGAGGAGATATGGGAACTGGAATATGGACCTTTAAATATCCCACTGTTTAAGTGTCAATGGGTGAAACTGACTGCAGGAGGAGTTACAACTGATGAGTATGGGATGACTATAGTGGACCTAAACAAGATTGGGTTTCTAGACGAACCGTTCGTCCTAGCCAAAGATGTGACACAAGTTTTTTATATAAAAGACATGGCTAGCAAGCCAAAGAAAGGGATGAGCAAGCAATCGGACCCATCAAAAGACGAGCCAAAGCGTCATATAGTTCTTCCTGAAAAAAGAAAAATCGTAGGAGTTGAGGATAAGACAGATGAAGATTATGATATGCTCGACGGTCGACCTCCATTCTTGGTGGCTGCTAACCCAACCATCCTGTTAGCAGCAGAGGAGACACCCTATCTACGTCGCGATCACAATCAAGAGACATTTGTGAGGAGAAAGTTTGTTATTGTTCAAGTAAACAATGATGTTGTATAAGTTAATTGCACTATGATGAAAACTGTAATATTTTAACTATTTTTTTCTCTTTCATTTCATATATATAACAAATATATTAATTTTTTATATATTAATTGCACTATGACGTGGCTAAAAATGTTTTAGTTATAATCTGAATAAACAAGACTAACTATAACCTAAATAAATAAGACCAAGTATAACCTAAATATATAAGACTAAGTATAAATTAAATAAATAAGACTAAACATTTAGATGTAATATTATTTAACTATTTTTTTCTCTTTCATTTCATATATAACAAATATATTAATTTTTTATATATTAATTGCACTATGACGTGGCTAATAATGTTTTAGTTATAATCTAAATAAATAAGATTAACTATAACCTAAATAAATAAGACCAAGTATAACCTAAATATATAACACTAAGTATAAATTAAATAAATAAGACTAAACATTTAGATGTAATATTATTTTGCACCGGGTATTTGCAAAACCCGGTGCTAAATATAAAAGTGGCACCAAACGGAACTGGGGCACCTTTAGCACCGGGCGGATCTAAGACCCGGTGCTAAAGGTCCCCAGTTTCGTTTGGCGCCCAGGCGGCTGACATTTAGCACCGGGCCTAGGCTGTGCCCGGTGCTAATCCTAAACCTTTAGCACCGGGTCTTGGCTGCGCCCGGTGCTAAAGGACCTTTAGCACCGGGCCTTGGCTGCGTCCGGTGCTAAAGGTCCGCCCTATATATAGTCAGCACTTAGAAAATTTTTGCATCTCGCCGTCTTCGTCTTCTCCACTCCCCACTTCGTCTCCCCGCCGGCTCTCGCGGACCCCACCACCGTCGTCCCCAAGCGCCACCGCGCCGCCGCCGTCGTCTCCAAGCGCCGCCGTCGTCCCCAAGCGCCACCGCGCC
Source organism: Urochloa ruziziensis (assembly GCA_015476505.1). NCBI lineage: Eukaryota > Viridiplantae > Streptophyta > Magnoliopsida > Poales > Poaceae > Urochloa > Urochloa ruziziensis. The sequence goes on from CM027124.1 coordinate 38,028,689, forward strand.
GCCGCGCCGCCGTCGTCCCCCATCGCCGCCGCGTCTCCCCAAGCGCCGCCGTCGTCCCCAAGCTGGACCGCGCCGCCGGCGCCGTCTCCACCCCCAGCGCCGCCCCTCCACCATTGCCGGCACCGTCTCCACCCCCGGCGCCGCCCCTCCACCGATGCCCGGCCTCCACCCCGACGACGCCCCCGCTCGCCGCCGCCGTCGGACGCGCCGCCGCCCCCGACGCGCCCGGCCGCCACTCGCGCGCCGTTCGTCCGCCCCGGACGCGCCGCCGCCCTCCATCAGCAGCGGCCGCCGCCGTCCCGCGGCCTCCCACCGCCGCGCCGCCGGAAGCCCCCGCCGTCGCTGGCCGCCCCCGCCGTCGCGCCGCTCGGCCGCCCGCGCGCCATTCGGCGGCTACCTAGACGCGCCCGGCTGCCGCCTAGCTCGACGCCCGTCGCCCTCCACGTACCGGCCCGACGAACGCGAGCTCGTCTCAAGCGATCTGCGAGCTCACCTCAAGCGATCCGCGTGCGCGAACGATTGTTCGTCTTAAGCCGGCCGCGTGCGACCCTGCGACTGCCGAGAACCGCCGCCGACCGCCGCGCGAACACGAGCTCGTTTGAAGCCGGCCACACGTAAACCTTTCCGACATGCATGAAGAACCCGACAGCTGCATGTGTATTAATTTCATAGTTAGTGTTAATGATTAGGGTTAACGATAAATTTTACTAGAATTTATTTATTTGACTTAGAATTATTTCTTTAACGTACAGTAATTATTTGTTTGGCGTAGAATATTTCTTTAACGTACCATGATTATTTATTTGACGTAGAATATTTATTTAACGTATACTAATTATTTATTTAACGTAGAATATTTATTTAACATACAATAATTATTTATTTGACGTAGAATCTTTCTTTAACATACAATAATTATTTATTTGACGTAGAATATTTATTTAACATACAATAATTATTTATTTGACGTAGATTATTTATTTAACATATAATAATTATTTATATTTATTTGACGTATAATATTTCTTTAACGTACAATAATTATTTATTTAACGTAGAATGAAAGCCCCAGGGATTATTGAACGTAAATCTGTCCACGAACCTATGCAAACAGGCTTAAAAGCAGTGGATAGCCTGGTTCCTATAGGCCGTGGTCAACGAGAACTTATAATCGGGGACAGACAAACTGGAAAAACAGCAATAGCTATCGATACTATATTAAACCAAAAGCAAATGAACTCAAGGGGCACAAATGAGAGTGAGACATTGTATTGTGTCTATGTTGCGATTGGACAAAAACGCTCGACTGTGGCACAATTAGTTCAAATTCTTTCAGAAGCGAATGCTTTGGAATATTCACGTACAATAATTATTTATTTAACGTAGAATATTTCTTTAGCGTACAATACTTATAAGTATTTATTTGACGTAGAATATTTCTTTAACGTACAATAATTATTTATTTGACGTAGAATATTTTTTTAACGTACAATAATTATTTATTTAACGTAGAATATTTCTTTAACGTACAATAATTATAAATTATTTGACGTAGAATATTTATTTTTGAAGATGACGATCCACGAGGAGGATAATGATGAATTCTTAGCAGCTCAGTTTAATTTGGGTGGAAACACTGATCGGCCACCGAGCATGGAAGAAATAATGCAAGGTATTTCTGGTGGCGATAATTTGGACCAGATGCAACCTAATGTGGGTCAACGTAATAGCGATGAGCCCACGTCTAGTCAGGTGCTAATATTTCTCATAAACATTATATACATTATCTTAACCTAATGTTGTGACTAATTTATACCGTCTAATTATTCTAGCCATCTACGGCGACAACTGGCGCTACGAAACGCCTTGGAAAAAGAAGTACCACTAAGAGGCTGAAGGAGGTCAAATTGCACATCACCAAAGTGGAGGATGATGGCGAGCCAACTGAGCCCAAAGAAATTGCCAGAAAATATGTCTCTCAATGTGGGGTTATTGTTCGTGAACGCGTTCCCATTAGCATCAGGAAATGGAGATCTACGGACCCCAATGAACCGTATGTTCTGGCTAATACGGAGAAAGAAATGATATGGACTGATGTGAAAGAAATATTCGGATTTCCTTCAGATCGTGAAGAGAAATTGAAGGATTGGACGCTGAAAAAGATGGCAACTCAATTTCAAAATTATAAGACAAAATTGTGGAAGAAATATCTCAAAACAGAAGAAATTCCGGATTTTGACAATCACCCTACCATAAGACCTCATCATTGGGACGCATTCGTGGAGTACAAACAGTCAACAGAAGGATCTGAGATATCCGCAAGGAACATCGGCAATGCAGAAAAAAAAGAAGTACACCCTTCGAATGGGTTCAGGCGGTTATAAAGGTAGCGTCGACAAATGGGACAAGATGGAAGAAGATCTCTATGCTAAAGGCATTCGTCCAGCGACACATGACTGGCCCTTACGATCCAAGCATTGGTATTATGGTCATGGAGGCACTCTCAGTCCAATAGATGGATCTTTGATTTTTGGCGAGGACTTGCGAGACCTAGCTCACCACCTCCTTGAAATCATAAGGAAAGCTGAGGCCGGAGAATTCATCCCTGACAGAGAAAGAGATGAGCTAACCTATGCCTTAGGAAATAAGGAGCATCCTGGAAGAACGTGCGGAGTAGGAACTTCTGTTTCTTGGAAGTATGCTTTCAAGGAGGACAGCTCCTCCTACAGGAGCCGTAAGCGGAAGAAGACTAAAACAGAGAATAGGATGAGGGAGCTAGAGAAAATCGTAGCCGTCCAGGGCGCACGGATACAGGATATGGAGGGAGAGATGGAACAGCGAATGAAGTTAGCACTTATTCAGATGACACAAGCTAGAGGAACAGAAGATCCTGCTGCTTTGGTTACCCCTCCACGACAACGTAGCAGTCACGCTTCCACAGAGCTTCCGCCAGCTCAATCAGAACCGGCCCGTTACCCTGTGGATGAAATATCTCAGCGCACCGCTTGCGAGCTTCATTCAACATTGAAGAACATATCAGTGGTCGTACGTATAATAACAATGACTTAAAGTTAGTTTACATATGTTGAACATATTATTGTGTTATTAACTTTTCCGAATATATTAGGTTGCATACGGTACGGCTAGACCATTGGAAGAAGGACAAACAGAACACTCCAACGAGATTCCATATCGCTACGCACCAGTCGAGATTGAACAAGTTGTGTCAGATTACACCGGCTTGCAGCTTGACATCCCCGGAGGTGATGGGGAAACACTTCTTGGAGAGTGTTGTCACGGCATCATTCTATGGAGCAAGCGTGACATCATCATACCTGGTGTGGAAGCAACAACCTCGACAGGTCCGCCAGGTCCACCGTCTCCGCATGACGATGATCCTCCGGCAAATGATCCTCCAGCTAATGATCCTCCGGCAGATGATCCTCCGGCTGATGATCCTTCGGCAGAAGAAGATTGGTCTCCACCGGCGAGGCCAAAAAGGAATCCGCCCAGAAAGAAAACTGCGCCAACAAGTCCTCCACCACCAACAAAGCGGCCAACTAAGCAAAAGAAAGTGCCGGCAAAGAAGAAATTAGCTTACGAGCTGACGCAAGAGGAACTTGACGAGGATGTCGCCACAGAAGTACACGCGCATTTTCACAAGAAGAAAGAGCATGAGAAAGAGTTCGTGGTTGACCCGGTCAAGGCGGCGAGGTTCTTACAAAAATTTGACCAGGGCAGAACAGAAAAAAGCCGAAATATCTGACTACGACCGCTCATTAATAAATCTTTTCAGAAAAGGAAGAGAGCTGAGCAGGCTAATCGGTTAGCATCGCCTAAGTCTAAAGTGAAGACGGCATCGCCTAAGTCAAAAGTGAAGCTGGCATCGCCTAAGTCAAAAGTGAAGCCGGCATCGCCTAAGTCTAAAGTGAAGCCGGTAACGCATAAGTCGAAACGTTCTACTATTCCTCAGCTCGGCGAACAACCTGGACATGTGTTTGAATCAAACCTGGGTTTTGTAAGTGATTTCTTCTAACAATTTCTTTATTGTCATTTAAAAAACTCTATGAGTGACGGTGCTACTTTATTGCTTATTATGTAGAATGCAGATTCAAAGATGTCGGAGGGAGCGTATTTTTGACGTTGGTTTCATGGACCCGTCAAAGGTAAACCAAGACATGATTTATAAAGATCCAGAGACGACATATCAGAACTTATTCAAGTATGTGGATAAGCAAAATTTTATGGACTCCATACTATTGCCATACCACTACGGGTGAGTGCTAACACTTATATTATCTCATTTTATTTTCTTAATTTCTTAATTTCTTTAAATTATCTCATTATGCTAAAACACTTATACATATGTATGTAGTTACCATTGGGTGCTCATAGTACTGAATCCTGATAGAGGTGTGGTGAACGTCTTCGATTCGTTGAGGAAACCACAAGAAGAGTATCAGGAAATCATTAACATGTTTACAAGGTCGTATATATAAGTAAATTTAAACAATTCAAATTTTTCTATATACTTACATTATTGACTTATTTTATTTGAACTCAAATTTGAGACTAACAACATGATTATGTAATTGTAGGATGTGGAACGAGATTCGTGAAAAGCACCCCGGTATTGGATATGAAAAGCTCGTATGGAATACTGAATTCCCGGTATGCATGCAATTTGTACATATACGTCTTTGCTAATCAACTTAAAAAATTATCTTTAACTTTGTTTTCGCCAACAGTGTCATCAACAGGGGCCGGACAATAATTTATGCGGATACTACGTTTGCGAGTACATGCATAGCAGGATTAAAAAAATATATACTAACCATGATATTATGGTACGCAATATCTATTTACAAGTTTCTAATTCAACTTCACCATTATTATACTTTAATTTTAATTGTTTGCAATTCGTAGATGATGTCCATCTCTACTAAAAGCCTAGAGCAGCATAAGATTGACGCAGTTGCAGAACAACTCGTTGGATTTATTTGGGACGAGATCATCAATGTGAATGGAGAATTTCATTATGATGATGCATGGGACAATACGGACACCTCAAGTCTTCGTTCCTCCATCGCTGGTCCTAGATCCTCTGCTCGTCCTAGTTCATCATCAGCTTGTCCAAGTGCAGGATCGTAATTTATGGATACTAAGTTAGAAAACTTAACTCTTTTAGCACTATGAGATGATGTAACTCTTTTGGCACTAAGATATGTAATATATGTCTTTTTATGCTTATACGAGCCTTATACAAATACTAGTTGTGACACCCTCAAAAATTAATAAGGATTATTTAATTAATCATTAGATTAATTATTAGATTTATAAGGATTATTATAGGTTAGAATAGGAATTTCTAGGAATAATAGAATATAAAATGATAATAGAAACATAAAAATAAAGTTCTATAACTTGAGTGCTCTATAAGGACAAAACTAGTATCGGAAGCCCTAGATTTAGATTAAAAGAAACTAGTTCAAATTTGAATTCAAAAACCCATTTCAAACCCCTTAGAAAAATAAGGAAAGAGAATTCTAAACTTGGTGGGCCAGCCAGCCGCGGCCCAGACTTCCCAAAGTCTAGATGAAGCCCCCCAACTTCCTCCCCTGGCTCACTCCCACGCGGCCCAGCCCGGCGCACCACTTCCCCTTCAGCCTTCCCCGCGAAGTCCACTTTGCGCCCCTCAATTCTTGGCCCAGTTCACTCCGCCCCCTCCTTCTTCCTCCTCTCTCCTCCTCTAGTTCTTCCCCCCTCCCTCATTCCTCCGGCGCCGACGCCGCCGCGCGCCCATCCCGCCACCGCGACGCCTCCAGCCCGCGTGGCGCCCTAAAACCAACGCCACGCCACCCCTGCCGCCCCTTGCTTGCGTCAGAGGGCCCGCTCCGGTACGGGAGCCCCCTCCTCCTCCATCTCGCCGCGCCCCTGCCATCGCCGTCGTCGCTCGATCCTCCTCCTCCGGCCAAGATAAGCCAAACAAAGACGCGCAGCGCACGTGTCAGCATCACGCGAGGCCACCGCACCAGAAGTGCGGCGCCGACACTCCCTCGCCGGCCATCCGCACGAAATGCTGCGGTCGCACGCGTCGCACGCCGGCGAGCCCGCCATGCCGCGTGTCGTCGCCCCGCTGCCCCGGTGAGCCCCCAGGGAGCATCGCCGGGCTATAAATAGCCTTGCGCGCACCCTGGATGGAGCTCACCTTCACCACATCACACCACATCGCCACCACTGCCACCACCGCAAGCACCAAAGCACCGCCGCGCTGCTCCGGCACCCCCGCCGCCGCCAAGCCCCTAATCTCCCCTCCGGCCGCCGCGACATCACCTAGAGCACCCCGTGGAGCCCAAGGAGAGTAGCGACGGGCTCTGGAGGACGCCCGCGCCCTGAGCAAGCACCGCCCGCGCGCCGCCATGATCCGCAAGCGCCGCCGCACGCCGACGACGCCACCCCGGCCATCTCTCGCCCCAGTCTCTCTGCGGTAAGCACCCCGCGGCCCTCTACATCCTCCCCAATCTCTCCGTCACCCTCCACGATGCCCAGCCTAGCTCCAGCCAGCGGTCGTAAGCGCCGCCGTGCCCCGGCGAGCCGCCGGCCGGCCCTGGCACCCCTCCTTCGCACCTTCGCACACCAGTACACTCCACGCGAACCCCTGAGTGCGAGTGACTCCTAGCCAAAGCCCTAGAAACCCCTCGCCGTGTTTCCCCCTTTCCGCCGGCCGCCGCTCGAACTCCGGCGAGCCCGCACTGCCGCCTCAGCCCTTTAACCTCGACGAGAACATCCTCGCCGTGTCCGCCGTGTTCCCCTGAGGCCGTAGGTGCCTTCACCGCCGTGAAAGCCGCTCTGTAGCCGCCGGCGGCGAGCTTTCCGGCGAGCCTCCCCTGCTGCCCCTCAGCGCCGCCGCGAAGTCCGGCGCTCGCGTGGCGCTTGCGTGGCAGCCACGCGAGCATGGGCCCCGCCTGCCAGCCTCCCCGCGCCCCGCCTCAGCTGCCACCTCCACCACCCCGCCCCGCGTGCACCCGGTCTGGTGGACCGCAGACCCATAGGCCAGATGGTCCACGTGCCCACGCTGCCGGTCCACAGCACAGTGGCCTGCGGGCTGGCGCCAGTGCTGGCGTCAGCTGGCCCCACTCGTCAGCTGCACAAACACAGGAAAAAATGCTAGGTACACCCGGCTTAGTGCACCCAAGAAGTTATTTCTCCACTTTAAAATTCCCAAACATTCCCAGAAAATACCTAAAAATACTAGGAAAAATAATAAGCTATTTAGTACCATCCAAATTATTTATACCCATTTCTAAGGCCTAGGATTAGAAGGATTCTTTTTCAGCCTATAGGAAGCCTCCGTTAGCGTACCCCGGTTTATGCCTAATTCAAAATAGAGCCCCATAAATAGCCAATAAATTCTTAAAATTATTAGAATATATTCTAAGGTTTTTCATAAGATTAGATTCCCTAGAAACCCTTCCTAAACTTAGAAATGATTTATTGGCTTCCACTGACGTTTTCCAAACCCCGCTAAACCCCGCCAAGGCCCTGAGACACCCCGCGAAACCCCGGCAATCCACTACTTAACCTAGGAACCACCCCTATGACCTCTAGCCTCTCCCCTCACAAGTAATTCATTCGCCGTGATGATTGATTAGCCATGTATTTCTACTTGTGTAGATACTCTGCCAGGAAATCTCAGGACTATAGCCCCGGCGGAGACTACCACCGTATCAGGCAAGTCTTAGCAATTTCCTTGCTCATGATAATCAATTGCATTAACATGCTCTACTCTTAGCTAAATGTCTGTAGTTGCATTGAGAGTTAGCCACTCAGATACCCCCAACTACTAAGACACTACCCAGTGCCAGAAACCCTGGTTGCGAGAGGCACCCAGGGGGAAGAAGATGCGAGGTAGGGTGGATAGTCTCGGAGGAGCTCCTGTCCAGAGGCCTACCTTGGTCGTTTAAGGACCGGTTCTTGGGAAAGTCTTTCCAACGCCATGTACGGCTATACGGGCCAAAAAGGACATAGCCTTCGGGAATGCCCTGTAATGTGAGGCCTCGACTCACACTCCACCAGCTACCTCTGGCAAAGCTACCCAGGGGCCACAGTGGGCAACGGAAATGCTGGAGACAGCCCCAGACAGAGGGCTGGAACTGGTCGGCACGGGTCGCATGTGACAGGGCTGGTAGGGCCCACGGGCGATGCATGCCGTAAATTATATGATGCATCCATACCCGGGTTAGTGTCCTTGTATGGACATTTATGCGATCCCTGTTTAGACCCCAGTAGCATCCGTGGGTAGACCCAGATGGAAGCTGTCCAGAGATGGACGCCAGTGGATACGAGTCCCGTAGGGTGGCCCTGCCGCTGGCCACGGGAGGGTCGCCTGACTGTATAGTTTCAAGAGTACAAACCTCTGCAGAGTTACCCAATCTATCGATAGCCGTGGCTCTCGGTTATGAGCCCGTTTGGTTAAAGCTCCCACAGATTAGCCAAGAATAACCTATAGGAGTGAGGATATCGAGATTAAGGTGATTGCGGGATCGACAGAAGGATCCGGGCCAGAATCACCAGGGGGACTGGTAGGGATGTTCTTGCCCCTCCAGGACCCAACACTGATTTATTAATCACCTATCAACTAATAATGCATGTTTATACCTTCAATTGTTCTGTACTTGCTGAGTGCGGTGGTACTCAGACTTGCTTAATCTTGCAGCTCCATCGGAAGGTTTTCCCTCCATTCACCGGCCCTGCAAGTCGTCTTGATCAGGTCCTAGTTCCGATCTTTACTTTTCAATTCTGGTTAGCCGCTGCCAACTCTTATGCAATTAATGTTTTCCTTTACCAGGAAATGACATTATTTCATGCTAGGTGGGCCCGCCGGGTGGCGGGGCCCACACTAGTGCAGCGTAGTACGACATCCGTATTAGAACAAATACGTAGGCGAAATACGTTGGCAAAATACGTATACAAACAAATAAATATGAAGGCTGTAAGAAGGGAAAATTATCTGGTCCCCCTTTAGCACCGGTTCTAGCCACAAACCGGTGCTAAAGGGGCTCGCGCAAGGGCCATGTGCGCGGCCCCTTTTAGCACCGGTTGGTTTCGAGACCCGGTGCTAAAGGGGGCCTTTAGCACCGGGTAAGAAACCGGTGCTGAAGGGGGTTTCCCAACCGGTGCGGATGGCTCGTTCTCTTCTAATGACTATATGAGGCCGAGTTGCGGCCTCGTTCCCTTGCGTTATTAAATAAATTCCCCTCAAAACGAAGTAAACGTGGACATCAATCTACGGCATCGCTATCTCCCTCCATTATAGTGGATTGCTCGACGCACGGTGGAGGACCGCCTGCAGGTTGCAGGGGACGCACAACAAAAAGATCCACGGAGGGTGCCCTACTCATAAAAGGGCGGCCTTTGGTGCAGTGGTAGAGCTTCACCGCATGTGACCGGAAGGTCCAGGTTCAAGCCCCAACCTCTGCACATTTATGTCCATGAAAGGTTGTGCCCTACTCATCTCTGAGGAAACCATCTGCTCGGCCGTCGTCTTCGCGCCGGTGGGTGCTCGGCGGCAGCGTTCCCACCTTCCTGGACGCCGTCGCCCCCTCCGTGTGGCATCGTCCCACGTCTTGGCACGGCAGCGGTGACAAGCCCTATAGCTGCGTATTGTCAAAACGGCAGGTGTGCGCCGGCCATCTTCAGCCTCAGGCCTTGCTAGCTGCTCCATCGCTGCATGGTATCCCCTGCAGCAGGTCTAAGTCTGACGTTTCTTCTGTTTAATTATCTGATCTCATTTGCTTGCTCAGTGGTGTTAGCTATGCTTGCTTGCTGCTCCGAGGTCAGCGTTTTTCTCATGCAAAATGTCAGTAGAAAAATATCTTTTCGCTTGCACCCTTTTGGATTCCAAAAAAGAGAACAACGCCAATTTTCTGAGGAAAGACAAGTGCTAATAAACTCAGAAGGATTATGGTTTTCTAGGGCTTCCCTACTCAGATTTTCTAGATAATGTTGATATTCAATTTATATACATTTTTGTTTCGAATAACATTGATCAATTACGAGCTGTAATTCTTGCAGATGGCTTCTCTGAAACAACATGAGGACCATGCTCCATTGACAAACCTAAGCAGGACCACTGGCAAACGGTGATAATACTAGAAATGTCAGTGGGTTCATGACATCAAGCGACCAGCCACTACTTACGGATCCCAAAGAACGTAAGAGGCAGCGAGAAAGAAATCAATATGCACAAATGTCTCACCAGCAAAAGGACGAATTACTTAAAAAGCGTCGTGAAGCTCATCAACAAAAGAAAGTTATAGCCAACCTTATTGATGTCAAACACTATGGCCAGATGGGATTGGAGCAATTTGTGCAAGATCACTACTAGAGAAACGACCTTTGGTCCCTGGTACGTTAGTACCGGTTGTGTTATAACCGGTACTAAATGCTGAATTTAGTACCGGTTTGTAAGCACAGTACTTCGTGGAGCACATTAGTACCGGTTGGTAACACCAACCGGTACTAACGTGCGCCTCGGGGGTCGGGCCGCAACGGCTAGAGGCACGTTAGTACCGGCTGGTGTTACCAGCCGGTACTAACGTGCCTCGACTTGGGGGACCCGCAAGCCGCTGCACGTTAGTACCGGTTGGTAACACCAACCGGTACTAACTGCCTACGTTTAGTACCGGCTGGTGTTACCAGCCGGTACTAACGTGCTGGGTATAATACCGCGGCAGGCTTCTTCCTCCCCGAGCCCGAGCTCATTTCTGCAGAGAGCTTGGTCTCTCACTCATGGCGCCATAGAGGGGGGAGTTTTTGCCCAAGTTTTCCATAATTTGTGGATTTCTCCTATATAAGTGCGCCAAAAGTTAGCAACTTCATTCTCTGTTAATTGACGGTACTTGTGCTTATTTTTATGCTCTATACTTAGAGAAATTTGAAAAATTGTGAATGAGAAGGATTTTGGTATTTGTAGAATGATTTGAGCTAAATAGAATCATGACCTTAATTAGATGGTAGCTTTTAGTAGTGAGTTCATACCCTAGATACCTAGATAATGAGCATGTTTTTTGTGACAATATTCCGTATCTTTTTAACTATATTTAATGTTATGTAATGGATTTTTTTAAAAATTTGATTATATATATGTAATGTTGTTTAATAGATTTTTCCAACTTTTTAATTATTACTAATACCTTTTTAACTAATAATTAATGAAATGTTGCAATATTAGTAATGTTGTTAGGTATTTTCTCAATGTTACTAATAATTAATAAAATGTTGCAATTAATGGATACATTTATTTTATAAATATTTTTTATGGTAGGATTCAAAATGGACCGTCAATGGATGTACGGCGGTAGGAACACCATGGCCTGGATTGTTGGCCTAGACGTTTTTCTCAATGTGGCTGAAGCAACCAGGTCCACGAATGGTCTCATGTGTTGTCCATGCCGTATTTGCCGCAATGTGAAACAGGTCATGAAAAGGGATACTCTACACGTTCACCTAACTGAAAACGGTTTCATGGATAGCTATAATGTTTGGACGAAGCATGGTGAACTTGGTGTTTTGATGGGAGACGATGAAGAAGACGACGATAACAACATCCCAGACTTTGCATACTTACATGAAGCTGGTGCCTTTGACGACGATGATGACCCAATGGAAGGGGTTGATGCAAATGTCGTAGAGGAGGAGGAGGCACCCGATGAGTTTGGTCAGGTCTTGCTTGATGCACAGAAAGACAGTGAAACTGCGAGAGAGTCAAAAAAGTTCGAAAAGATGTTGGAGGATCACAAAACAAAACTATACCCAGGGTGCAAGCCGGAACTGAAAAAACTGGGTAGCACGCTGGATATGCTAAAATGGAAAGCAACCAATGGTGTCAGCGACAAAGGATTCGGTGAGCTACTACAAATCGTAAAAAACATGCTTCCTGAGGCTAATGTGCTGCCGTCGACCATGTACCAAGCCAAAAAGATTGTGTGCCCTCTTGGATTGGAGGTACAGAAGATACACGCATGTCCTAATGATTGTATCCTGTATCGCGGCGCTGAATATGAGAATTTACAAGCTTGTCCTGTTTGTGGTGCGTTGCGGTACAAGATCAGGCGAGACGATCCTGGTGAAGTTGACGGGCAGCCAGCGAAGAAGAAAATTCCTGCAAAGGTGATGTGGTATTTTCCTGTGATTCCACGATTGAAGCGTTTGTTCAGAAGTAAGGAGAATGCAAAGTTGATGCGGTGGCACAAAGAAGATCGTAAGCGAGATGAGATGATGAGACATCTTGCAGATGGGTCCCAGTGGAGGAACATTGAGAGAGAATTTTCACAATTTGATCAAGATGTAAGGAACATACGGTTTGGTTTAAGTACAGACGGAATGAATCCATTCGGCGATATGAGTAGCAGTCATAGTACTTGGCCAGTTACCCTATGTATATTTAATCTTCCTCCTTGGTTGTGCATGAAGCGAAAGTTCATCATGATGCCGGCTCTCATCGCAGGTCCAAAACAACCTGGAAACGACATCGACGTGTTCCTAAGACCTTTGATCGATGAGCTTTTACTGTTGTGGAAGGACGAAGGTGTAAGTGTGTGGGATGAGTACAAACAGGAAACATTCATCCTCCGAGCATTACTTTTTGTGACCATCAATGATTGGCCTGCACTTGGAAACCTTTCGGGACAGTCAAACAAGGGATACTCGGCCTGCACCCACTGTTATGATGAAACAGACTGCATTTATTTGAAGCACTGTCGAAAGTGCGTGTATATGGGCCATCGTCGGTTTTTACCACCGAAGCACCCTTTAAGACATGAAGGAAAACATTTTAGAGGCGAGTCTGATAATCGATCTAAGCCTTTGTTCCGCAACGGAAAGCGTGTGTTTTCGATGGTAAAAGATGTGCAGGTAGTATTTGGAAAGGGCCCTGGTAGCCAAGCCGTTCCAAATGACGAGGACGGACATGCACCCATGTGGAAGAAAAAGAGTATATTATGGGAGCTACCTTATTGGGAAATGCTTGAGGTCCGCAATGCAATTGATGTGATGCACCTGATGAAGAATCTTTGTGTGAACTTGCTAGGATTCATGGGTATTTATGGAAAAGGGAAAGATACAGTGGAAGCAAGACGTGACCTTAAAGCGTTGGAACAACGAAAAGACCTACATCCTAAAAAGAAGGGAAAAGACCAGCGATACTTAAGGCCTGCCAGCTACACTCTCAGCAAACAGGAGAAGGAAAGCATGTTTGATTGCCTGAACAGTATCAAGGTGCCCACTGGATATTCCTCAAATATAAAAGGAATAATAAAAATGAAGGAAAAGAAATTCACGAACTTGAAGTCTCATGACTGCCATGTCCTGATGACACAATTACTTCCAGTTATCTTGAGGGGTATTCTACCAGAGAATGTAAGGTTGGCAATCGTGAAGCTGTGTGCGTTTCTCAATGAAATTTCACAAAAGGTGATTAATCCAAGTCATTTAATAAGGCTACAGCAAGACGTGGTCCAATGCCTTGTAAGCTTCGAGATGATATTCCCACCTTCATTCTTTAATATTATGACACATCTCCTGGTTCACCTAGTTAAAGAGATAACTATTCTGGGGCCAGTATTCCTACACAATATGTTCCCTTTCGAGAGGTACATGGCAGTCCTAAAGAAGTATGTTCGCAACCGTTCTCGACCAGAAGGATGCATCGCTAAAGGCTATGGAACGGAGGAGGTCATTGAATTTTGTGTAGACTTTATTGAGGATCTTGATCCGGTTGGACTCCCCGTGTCACACCATGAGGGACGACTCTGCGGAAAGGGAACACTTAGGAGAAAAGCTATAATGGACCTCTCTCAAATTGAAATTTGCCAAGCAAACTACTTCTACAAAGTTCGACCTTGGTGGCTCCATATATAGAGGAGCATAAGGATATTATACGATCCGAAAACCCAAACAAGAGTGAAAAATGGATTACCCGTCATCACATAGTGACTTTCAGAGATTGGTTGAGACGAAAATTCATCGGTGATGGCACGATTGATCAAGAACTTCAATGGCTGGCTAGGGGACCATCAATCACAATCTTGCAATACCAAGGCTACGAGATAAATGGGTATACATTCTACACAAGATCTCAAGACCAGAAGAGCACTAACCAAAATAGTGGTGTCTGTATAGATGCAATAGGAAATGATGGTATAAAGGACATCTACTATGGCGTCATAGAGGAGATATGGGAACTTGACTATGGACCTATAAAAGTTGCCCTGTTCCGCTGCCAATGGGTGAGCCGCGCCGGTGTAACGATAGACAGATATGGGATGACAACGGTGGACCTAAAAAAGGTTGGATATAAGGAGGAACCATTTGTCCTAGCCAAAGATGTGACCCAAGTGTTCTACGTGAAAGACATGGCAAGCAACCCCAAGAAGAAAAAAATTAAACCCAAGAAGAGAAAACAAAAGAAGCAGATGGAAGAGGAGCAGACAGAAAAGGAGCAGACGGTAAAGAAGCCAGAAGATAATGAGCCTAAACGTCACATAGTTCTTCCAGGAAAAAGAAAAATAGTTGGAGTTGAAGACATTACGGACAAATCAGAAGATTATGATCAGTTAGATGACCGTCCTCCATTCTCAGTTGATGTTGATCCCAGCATTCTGTTATCCAAAGAAGACGCTCCGTACTTACGGCGCGATCACAACCAGGGGACATTCGTCAGAAGGAAGATTAATTTTGTTTCAGCGGAAGATGATGAAGATGAAGATTAATGGCCTCAATTATTTATTTTCTATTAAATGATGTAATGTAATGTGTGTAATGTAATGAGTGTCGTCTTGCATTGTGCAATTTGACGTAATTATCTCAATGTGTGTTCTGTCGATATAATTAACTCAATATGTGTGTGACATTACTATGGACTTATGTAATTTAATTTTCTTTTTTCTTTTTTTATGAAAAGTGTTGATTATTGAAATTTGACGTTAATTAAATAATTAATTTTCGATTTGAAGAAACAGTTATACGAGATTTGGAAGTTATTATTTATAAATATTTTTGCATGCAAAAAATAATTAACTCTTCGTATTTTACAGATTTACTATATGTATGTGAGATATTTAATTTGAAATTAAACATGTAATCATCAATGTGATACTACATAATAAGTAATTTGAAAGTGTACGTAGTGCCTTTACGATTTATAATAAGTGTTAAACGAGAATAAAAGTAATATATACAAACAGAAAAGAAAAATAAGAGAAAAACTATACCATTACAGGGGAGGCAGGTTAGTACCGGTTTGTAACACGGCCCGGTACTAACCTGCCTCACGTTTTCGCTTCCCGCCAGCTGTGGCTCGTTAGTACCGGGCCGTATTACAAACCGGTACTAACGTGCCTGGGGTGGCAGGTTAGTACCGGTTTGTAACACGACCCGGTACTAACCTGCCTGGGGTATAAAACCCCACTCTTCTTCCTCCTCCGGACTTAGCCGTTTTTTACCTCTCCAATTCCGCCGCGCCGCCTTCGTCCGCGCGCGCCGCCTCGTCCGCGCGCGCCGCCTTCGTCCGCGCGCGCCGCCGCCGTCCCGCGTCTCTCCGGGACCGCCTGGCCGGCCTTCTCCGCGGGCCGCCGCCGCAATCCCCCGGCCCCGCGCGCCGGCCGCGCCGCCATCCCCCGCCGCCGCCATCCCTCGCGCGCCGCCGTCGACCTCGAACCACGCCGGCGCCACCCTCGGCGTCTGCACTCCGTCCGGCGCCCGTTCCTCTCCTCCTCCGGCCAGCGCCGGCGACTCCTCGCCGTACGTTGCCGGCGGCCGGCCCCGCCTCTCCTCTCCGGCGCCGGCTACATCGCGCCGGCGGCCCGCCTCCGCCCCGGCTTCGTTGCGCCTGCGTCGCGCCCCCACCGCCGCCCGCCCGCACCGCTGCCCCCGACGCTGCCGCCGCCACCTCGCCCACGACGCCGCCGCCCCTGCCGTGTGTACGTGATGTGCTGACGTCAGCACCCTGGGTGCTGATGTCAGCACATTTTTTTTGTTTAAATAGATTTAGAAATATATCATATTTGTTAGAAAAATTTTAGATGTGTTAGAAAATTTCATATGTATTACAAAATTTTCATATGTGTTAGAAAAAATTCATATGTGCTAGAAAAAATTGTAGATGTGTTAGAAAAATTTCATATGTATTAGAAAATTTTCATATGTGTTAAAAAAATTCATATGTATTACAAAAATTTCATATGTGTTAGAAAAATTCATATGTGTTAGAAAAAATTCATATTTGTTAGAAAAATTTCATATGTGTTAGAAATATTGTAGATGTGTTAGAAAAATTTCATATGTATTACAAAATTTTCATATGTGTTAGAAAAAATTCATATGTGTTCAAAAATTTCATAACTTACTCCTATCATATACTAGGATAAATGACGAGACGTAGCGAGGATGAGGAGTTGCTTCATAATATGATTCGAGACGGTACAGACCCTGTAGAGTTTGACGGCAGTCAATTTCTTGATTTATCTGGACAAGGAGGGGATGGAGGGAATGGAGATGATGAGGAAGATGATGATGGAGACGACCAAGAACAAGAAACTGGTCTTGACGAACACAATGAGACCGAGGTATACATAAGGATTTGATCGGGCATCTGGATTAATTTTGTATTAATTATTTTTGTATTAAATAATAGTTTAATTATTTTCAGGCATCTGGATCGAAGCCTCCAAAACGGAAGCGAGGCTGCAAGAGAAAGATGACCGGGCATACCCTGGTCACAGCAGTTACAGATGATGGTGAACCAACGGAAACCGCCTGGGATTAAGACTTCTTATGTGAATCAATGTGGATATCTTGTTAGGGAAACATCCCCATCAGTACGAGCTTTGGAGGATATCGAAAAACAGCGATCCAAATGTTCAAGTTCGACAAATAGTCCGGAGTCAGAGAAGGAAATGTTATGGAAACAGGTGACTACACACTTCACATTTCCGGCAGACAAATTAGACAAAGTCAAGAATTGGACGATGAGTAAGATGGCTAACCAGCTTCAGTCATTTAAGAAGAAGTTGAAAGCCATTTCGTCAAGAAAATCTCACACCAGATTTTGAGAAGGTGTACCAGAACCAAATGCCGTTTTGGGATGAATTCTTAGAGAATCAGTTGTCGGCCGACTACCTGAAGCGAGTTAAAACTAACACAGAAAATGCCTCGAAGAAAAGTCAGTTCCACCATCTAGGACCAGGAGGTTATGAGAAGGCGATTCCGAAATGGAAGAAGATGGAAGATGAATTGATACAACGAGGAATCGTACCGCAGACACTCTCGTGGCCGTTACGAGTGACCCGGTGGTACTTCTGATGCTCATGGAGCAGACTACACATGGAAAATGGGCGTTTATCACTAGCGATGCCAGTAGCCGAAGCGATCGACAGGCTAGACGAAGCAATGAAGAAAAAGGAAGATGGATCTTTCAAGCCTGATCGAGAGAAGGACGAGCTGACTACGCTTTGGCAATCGGAACACACTGGTCGGACTCGAGGCATGGGCGTCGTACCATGGAAACGTGGCTTCAGTCAGGTATACAGACGTACCGAAGCCGTTCCAGAAGCAAGAAAGCCATCCAAGAAGAATTGCGTGAGCTCCATGACAGGCTGGCTCAGGTTGAAACTAGAAAGCCCAAGAAATAAATGAACGAGTAGATCAGCGCCTGGCAGAAGTCCTTAGCCAACACCAGGGACAACCTAGTGCTCCTGCAGGCGGCGAGAATTTGGAGATCAGCCCCGCATCTCAGCGTCGTAGCAGCATTGCTTCCACCAAGGCCGCTGAAAGATATCCCGTAGATGACATCACTACGAGGACGGACTGTGAGCTTTTATCTTGTCGGGAAGAAGATGAAGGTATGTGCTGAAGGTGTTGCTGAAGTACCGGTCCGGGCGAGAAACTTCACAACGTGCCTATTCCCGAAGGGTACGCTAGAGTTTTGGTTGACGAGTGGCTGGTGTTTGGGCTGAAGACCTTGCGATCCCGATCCTACAGGTGACGGTGGAGAGGAACTGCGAGTGGGTTGCATACATGGATTGCTTGGCCTAAGAAAAGACATCAGATTGAAGCCAGGAACAACAGATCAGCTGC